>OZ012713.1:41658232-42001169 GCA_963942605.1 Poecilus cupreus
TCAGCTCTAAAATTCGTAGACTTCATATCCCAGTTCAGCATACCCTGGGGCAACTGCCTGCAGAATATGAACATCGTACAATTATCAGGAGAGGTACTTTACTCTTGTGGTTTAAGGGAAGACGCTTCTTGAAAGCGGTCTCAGCCTTCAGCCATCAGCTCTAAAATTCGTAGACTTCATATCCCAGTTCAGCATACCCTGGGGCAACTGCCTGCAGAATATGAACATCGTACAATTATCAGGAGAGGTACTTTACTCTTGTGGTTTAAGGGAAGACGCTTCTTGAAAGCGGTCTCAGCCTTCAGCGATCAGCTCTAAAATTCGTAGACTTCATATCCCAGTTCAGCATACCCTGGGGCAACTGCCTGCAGAATATGAACATCGTACAATTATCAGGAGAGGTACTTTACTCTTGTGGTTTAAGGGAAGACGCTTCTTGAAAGCGGTCTCAGCCTTCAGCCATCAGCTCTAAAATTCGTAGACTTCATATCCCAGTTCAGCATACCCTGGGGCAACTGCCTGCAGAATATGAACATCGTACAATTATCAGGAGAGGTACTTTACTCTTGTGGTTTAAGGGAAGACGCTTCTTGAAAGCGGTCTCAGCCTTCAGCCATCAGCTCTAAAATTCGTAGACTTCATATCCCAGTTCAGCATACTCTGGTGCAACTGCCTGCAGAATATGAACATCGTACAATTATCAGGAGAGGTACTTTACTCTTGTGGTTTAAGGGAAGACGCTTCTTGAAAGCGGTCTCAGCCTTCAGCCATCAGCTCTAAAATTCGTAGACTTCATATCCCAGTTCAGCATACCCTGGGGCAACTGCCTGCAGAATATGAACATCGTACAATTATCAGGAGAGGTACTTTACTCTTGTGGTTTAAGGGAAGACGCTTCTTGAAAGCGGTCTCAGCCTTCAGCCATCAGCTCTAAAATTCGTAGACTTCATATCCCAGTTCAGCATACTCTGGGGCAACTGCCTGCAGAATATGAACATCGTACAATTATCAGGAGAGGTACTTTACTCTTGTGGTTTAAGGGAAGACGCTTCTTGAAAGCGGTCTCAGCCTTCAGCCATCAGCTCTAAAATTCGTAGACTTCATATCCCAGTTCAGCATACCCTGGGGCAACTGCCTGCAGAATATGAACATCGTACAATTATCAGGAGAGGTACTTTACTCTTGTGGTTTAAGGGAAGACGCTTCTTGAAAGCGGTCTCAGCCTTCAGCCATCAGCTCTAAAATTCGTAGACTTCATATCCCAGTTCAGCATACCCTGGGGCAACTGCCTGCAGAATATGAACATCGTACAATTATCAGGAGAGGTACTTTACTCTTGTGGTTTAAGGGAAGACGCTTCTTGAAAGCGGTCTCAGCCTTCAGCCATCAGCTCTAAAATTCGTAGACTTCATATCCCAGTTCAGCATACCCTGGGGCAACTGCCTGCAGAATATGAACATCGTACAATTATCAGGAGAGGTACTTTACTCTTGTGGTTTAAGGGAAGACGCTTCTTGAAAGCGGTCTCAGCCTTCAGCCATCAGCTCTAAAATTCGTAGACTTCATATCCCAGTTCAGCATACCCTGGGGCAACTGCCTGCAGAATATGAACATCGTACAATTATCAGGAGAGGTACTTTACTCTTGTGGTTTAAGGGAAGACGCTTCTTGAAAGCGGTCTCAGCCTTCAGCCATCAGCTCTAAAATTCGTAGACTTCATATCCCAGTTCAGCATACCCTGGGGCAACTGCCTGCAGAATATGAACATCGTACAATTATCAGGAGAGGTACTTTACTCTTGTGGTTTAAGGGAAGACGCTTCTTGAAAGCGGTCTCAGCCTTCAGCCATCAGCTCTAAAATTCGTAGACTTCATATCCCAGTTCAGCATACCCTGGGGCAACTGCCTGCAGAATATGAACATCGTACAATTATCAGGAGAGGTACTTTACTCTTGTGGTTTAAGGGAAGACGCTTCTTGAAAGCGGTCTCAGCCTTCAGCCATCAGCTCTAAAATTCGTAGACTTCATATCCCAGTTCAGCATACCCTGGGGCAACTGCCTGCAGAATATGAACATCGTACAATTATCAGGAGAGGTACTTTACTCTTGTGGTTTAAGGGAAGACGCTTCTTGAAAGCGGTCTCAGCCTTCAGCCATCAGCTCTAAAATTCGTAGACTTCATATCCCAGTTCAGCATACCCTGGGGCAACTGCCTGCAGAATATGAACATCGTACAATTATCAGGAGAGGTACTTTACTCTTGTGGTTTAAGGGAAGACGCTTCTTGAAAGCGGTCTCAGCCTTCAGCCATCAGCTCTAAAATTCGTAGACTTCATATCCCAGTTCAGCATACCCTGGGGCAACTGCCTGCAGAATATGAACATCGTACAATTATCAGGAGAGGTACTTTACTCTTGTGGTTTAAGGGAAGACGCTTCTTGAAAGCGGTCTCAGCCTTCAGCCATCAGCTCTAAAATTCGTAGACTTCATATCCCAGTTCAGCATACCCTGGGGCAACTGCCTGCAGAATATGAACATCGTACAATTATCAGGAGAGGTACTTTACTCTTGTGGTTTAAGGGAAGACGCTTCTTGAAAGCGGTCTCAGCCTTCAGCCATCAGCTCTAAAATTCGTAGACTTCATATCCCAGTTCAGCATACCCTGGGGCAACTGCCTGCAGAATATGAACATCGTACAATTATCAGGAGAGGTACTTTACTCTTGTGGTTTAAGGGAAGACGCTTCTTGAAAGCGGTCTCAGCCTTCAGCCATCAGCTCTAAAATTCGTAGACTTCATATCCCAGTTCAGCATACCCTGGGGCAACTGCCTGCAGAATATGAACATCGTACAATTATCAGGAGAGGTACTTTACTCTTGTGGTTTAAGGGAAGACGCTTCTTGAAAGCGGTCTCAGCCTTCAGCCATCAGCTCTAAAATTCGTAGACTTCATATCCCAGTTCAGCATACCCTGGGGCAACTGCCTGCAGAATATGAACATCGTACAATTATCAGGAGAGGTACTTTACTCTTGTGGTTTAAGGGAAGACGCTTCTTGAAAGCGGTCTCAGCCTTCAGCCATCAGCTCTAAAATTCGTAGAATTCATATCCCAGTTCAGCATACCCTGGGGCAACTGCCTGCAGAATATGAACATCGTACAATTATCAGGAGAGGTACTTTACTCTTGTGGTTTAAGGGAAGACGCTTCTTGAAAGCGGTCTCAGCCTTCAGCCATCAGCTCTAAAATTCGTAGAATTCATATCCCAGTTCAGCATACCCTGGGGCAACTGCCTGCAGAATATGAACATCGTACAATTATCAGGAGAGGTACTTTACTCTTGTGGTTTAAGGGAAGACGCTTCTTGAAAGCGGTCTCAGCCTTCAGCCATCAGCTCTAAAATTCGTAGACTTCATATCCCAGTTCAGCATACCCTGGGGCAACTGCCTGCAGAATATGAACATCGTACAATTATCAGGAGAGGTACTTTACTCTTGTGGTTTAAGGGAAGACGCTTCTTGAAAGCGGTCTCAGCCTTCAGCCATCAGCTCTAAAATTCGTAGAATTCATATCCCAGTTCAGCATACCCTGGGGCAACTGCCTGCAGAATATGAACATCGTACAATTATCAGGAGAGGTACTTTACTCTTGTGGTTTAAGGGAAGACGCTTCTTGAAAGCGGTCTCAGCCTTCAGCCATCAGCTCTAAAATTCGTAGACTTCATATCCCAGTTCAGCATACCCTGGGGCAACTGCCTGCAGAATATGAACATCGTACAATTATCAGGAGAGGTACTTTACTCTTGTGGTTTAAGGGAAGACGCTTCTTGAAAGCGGTCTCAGCCTTCAGCCATCAGCTCTAAAATTCGTAGAATTCATATCCCAGTTCAGCATACCCTGGGGCAACTGCCTGCAGAATATGAACATCGTACAATTATCAGGAGAGGTACTTTACTCTTGTGGTTTAAGGGAAGACGCTTCTTGAAAGCGGTCTCAGCCTTCAGCCATCAGCTCTAAAATTCGTAGAATTCATATCCCAGTTCAGCATACCCTGGGGCAACTGCCTGCAGAATATGAACATCGTACAATTATCAGGAGAGGTACTTTACTCTTGTGGTTTAAGGGAAGACGCTTCTTGAAAGCGGTCTCAGCCTTCAGCCATCAGCTCTAAAATTCGTAGACTTCATATCCCAGGTCAGCATACTCTGGTGCAACTGCCTGCAGAATATGAACATCGTACAATTATCAGGAGAGGTACTTTACTCTTGTGGTTTAAGGGAAGACGCTTCTTGAAAGCGGTCTCAGCCTTCAGCCATCAGCTCTAAAATTCGTAGACTTCATATCCCAGGTCAGCATACTCTGGTGCAACTGCCTGCAGAATATGAACATCGTACAATTATCAGGAGAGGTACTTTACTCTTGTGGTTTAAGGGAAGACGCTTCTTGAAAGCGGTCTCAGCCTTCAGCCATCAGCTCTAAAATTCGTAGAATTCATATCCCAGTTCAGCATACCCTGGGGCAACTGCCTGCAGAATATGAACATCGTACAATTATCAGGAGAGGTACTTTACTCTTGTCGTTTAAGGGAAGACGCTTCTTGAAAGCGGT
This sequence comes from Poecilus cupreus, assembly GCA_963942605.1. Taxonomy (NCBI): domain Eukaryota; kingdom Metazoa; phylum Arthropoda; class Insecta; order Coleoptera; family Carabidae; genus Poecilus; species Poecilus cupreus. The sequence continues at coordinate 41,662,838 of OZ012713.1, forward strand.
CTCAGCCTTCAGCCATCAGCTCTAAAATTCGTAGACTTCATATCCAGGTCAGCATACTCTGGTGCAACTGCCTGCAGAATATGAACATCGTACAATTATCAGGAGAGGTACTTTACTCTTGTGGTTTAAGGGAAGACGCTTCTTGAAAGCGGTCTCAGCCTTCAGCCATCAGCTCTAAAATTCGTAGACTTCATATCCCAGTTCAGCATACCCTGGGGCAACTGCCTGCAGAATATGAACATCGTACAATTATCAGGAGAGGTACTTTACTCTTGTGGTTTAAGGGAAGACGCTTCTTGAAAGCGGTCTCAGCCTTCAGCCATCAGCTCTAAAATTCGTAGAATTCATATCCCAGTTCAGCATACCCTGGTGCAACTGCCTGCAGAATATGAACATCGTACAATTATCAGGAGAGGTACTTTACTCTTGTGGTTTAAGGGAAGACGCTTCTTGAAAGCGGTCTCAGCCTTCAGCCATCAGCTCTAAAATTCGTAGAATTCATATCCCAGTTCAGCATACCCTGGGGCAACTGCCTGCAGAATATGAACATCGTACAATTATCAGGAGAGGTACTTTACTCTTGTGGTTTAAGGGAAGACGCTTCTTGAAAGCGGTCTCAGCCTTCAGCCATCAGCTCTAAAATTCGTAGAATTCATATCCCAGTTCAGCATACCCTGGGGCAACTGCCTGCAGAATATGAACATCGTACAATTATCAGGAGAGGTACTTTACTCTTGTGGTTTAAGGGAAGACGCTTCTTGAAAGCGTACAATTATCAGGAAAGGTACTTTACTCTTGTGGTTTAAGGGAAGACGCTTCTTGAAAGCGGTCTCAGCCTTCAGCCATCAGCTCTAAAATTCGTAGACTTCATATCCCAGGTCAGCATACTCTGGTGCAACTGCCTGCAGAATATGCACATCGTACAATTATCAGGAGAGGTACTTTACTCTTGTGGTTTAAGGGAAGACGCTTCTTGAAAGCGGTCTCAGCCTTCAGCCATCAGCTCTAAAATTCGTAGACTTCATATCCCAGTTCAGCATACCCTGGGGCAACTGCCTGCAGAATATGAACATCGTACAATTATCAGGAGAGGTACTTTACTCTTGTGGTTTAAGGGAAGACGCTTCTTGAAAGCGGTCTCAGCCTTCAGCCATCAGCTCTAAAATTCGTAGACTTCATATCCCAGTTCAGCATACTCTGGTGCAACTGCCTGCAGAATATGAACATCGTACAATTATCAGGAGAGGTACTTTACTCTTGTGGTTTAAGGGAAGACGCTTCTTGAAAGCGGTCTCAGCCTTCAGCCATCAGCTCTAAAATTCGTAGAATTCATATCCCAGTTCAGCATACCCTGGGGCAACTGCCTGCAGAATATGAACATCGTATAATTATCAGGAGAGGTACTTTACTCTTGTGGTTTAAGGGAAGACGCTTCTTGAAAGCGGTCTCAGCCTTCAGCCATCAGCTCTAAAATTCGTAGACTTCATATCCCAGGTCAGCATACTCTGGTGCAACTGCCTGCAGAATATGAACATCGTACAATTATCAGGAGAGGTACTTTACTCTTGTAGTTTAAGGGAAGACGCTTCTTGAAAGCGGTCTCAGCCTTCAGCCATCAGCTCTAAAATTCGTAGAATTCATATCCCAGTTCAGCATACCCTGGGGCAACTGCCTGCAGAATATGAACATCGTACAATTATCAGGAGAGGTACTTTACTCTTGTGGTTTAAGGGAAGACGCTTCTTGAAAGCGGTCTCAGCCTTCAGCCATCAGCTCTAAAATTCGTAGACTTCATATCCCAGTTCAGCATACCCTGGGGCAACTGCCTGCAGAATATGAACATCGTACAATTATCAGGAGAGGTACTTTACTCTTGTGGTTTAAGGGAAGACGCTTCTTGAAAGCGTACAATTATCAGGAAAGGTACTTTACTCTTGTGGTTTAAGGGAAGACGCTTCTTGAAAGCGGTCTCAGCCTTCAGCCATCAGCTCTAAAATTCGTAGACTTCATATCCCAGGTCAGCATACTCTGGTGCAACTGCCTGCAGAATATGCACATCGTACAATTATCAGGAGAGGTACTTTACTCTTGTGGTTTAAGGGAAGACGCTTCTTGAAAGCGGTCTCAGCCTTCAGCCATCAGCTCTAAAATTCGTAGACTTCATATCCCAGTTCAGCATACCCTGGGGCAACTGCCTGCAGAATATGAACATCGTACAATTATCAGGAGAGGTACTTTACTCTTGTGGTTTAAGGGAAGACGCTTCTTGAAAGCGGTCTCAGCCTTCAGCCATCAGCTCTAAAATTCGTAGACTTCATATCCCAGTTCAGCATACTCTGGTGCAACTGCCTGCAGAATATGAACATCGTACAATTATCAGGAGAGGTACTTTACTCTTGTGGTTTAAGGGAAGACGCTTCTTGAAAGCGGTCTCAGCCTTCAGCCATCAGCTCTAAAATTCGTAGAATTCATATCCCAGTTCAGCATACCCTGGGGCAACTGCCTGCAGAATATGAACATCGTATAATTATCAGGAGAGGTACTTTACTCTTGTGGTTTAAGGGAAGACGCTTCTTGAAAGCGGTCTCAGCCTTCAGCCATCAGCTCTAAAATTCGTAGATTTTATATCCCAGGTCAGCATACTCTGGTGCAACTGCCTGCAGAATATGAACATCGTACAATTATCAGGAGAGGTACTTTACTCTTGTGGTTTAAGGGAAGACGCTTCTTGAAAGCGGTCTCAGCCTTCAGCCATCAGCTCTAAAATTCGTAGACTTCATATCCCAGGTCAGCATACTCTGGTGCAACTGCCTGCAGAATATGAACATCGTACAATTATCAGGAGAGGTACTTTACTCTTGTGGTTTAAGGGAAGACGCTTCTTGAAAGCGGTCTCAGCCTTCAGCCATCAGCTCTAAAATTCGTAGAATTCATATCCCAGTTCAGCATACCCTGGGGCAACTGCCTGCAGAATATGAACATCGTACAATTATCAGGAGAGGTACTTTACTCTTGTGGTTTAAGGGAAGACGCTTCTTGAAAGCGGTCTCAGCCTTCAGCCATCAGCTCTAAAATTCGTAGAATTCATATCCCAGTTCAGCATACCCTGGGGCAACTGCCTGCAGAATATGAACATCGTACAATTATCAGGAGAGGTACTTTACTCCTGTGGTTTAAGGGAAGACGCTTCTTGAAAGCGGTCTCAGCCTTCAGCCATCAGCTCTAAAATTCGTAGATTTCATATCCCAGGTCAGCATACTCTGGTGCAACTGCCTGCAGAATATGAACATCTTACAATTATCAGGAGAGGTACTTTACTCTTGTGGTTTAAGGGAAGACGCTTCTTGAAAGCGGTCTCAGCCTTCAGCCATCAGTTCAAAAATTCGTAGACTTCATATCCCAGGTCAGCATACTCTGGTGCAACTGCCTGCAGAATATGAACATCGTACAATTATCAGGAGAGGTACTTTACTCTTGTGGTTTAAGGGAAGACGCTTCTTGAAAGCGGTCTCAGCCTTCAGCCATCAGCTCTAAAATTCGTAGACTTCATATCCCAGGTCAGCATACTCTGGTGCAACTGCCTGCAAAATATGAACATCGTACAATTATCAGAAGAGGTACTTTACTCTTGTGGTTTAAGGGAAGACTTTTCTTGAAAGCGGTCTCAGCCTTCAGCCATCAGCTCTAAAATTCGTAGACTTCATATCCCAGGTCAGCATACCCTGGGGCAACTGCCTGCAGAATATGAACATCGTACAATTATCAGGAGAGGTACTTTACTTTTGTGGTTTAAGGGAAGACGCTTCGTGAAAGCGGTCTCAGCCTTCAGCCATCAGCTCTAAAATTCGTAGACTTCATATCCCAGGTCAGCATACCCTGGGGCAACTGCCTGCAGAATATGAACATCGTACAATTATCAGGAGAGGTACTTTACTCTTGTGGTTTAAGGGAAGACGCTTCTTGAAAGCGGTCTCAGCCTTCAGCCATCAGCTCTAAAATTCGTAGACTTCATATCCCAGTTCAGCATACCCTGGGGCAACTGCCTGCAGAATATGAACATCGTACAATTATCAGGAGAGGTACTTTACTCTTGTGGTTTAAGGGAAGACGCTTCTTGAAAGCGGTCTCAGCCTTCAGCCATCAGCTCTAAAATTCGTAGACTTCATATCCCAGTTCAGCATACTCTGGGGCAACTGCCTGCAGAATATGAACATCGTACAATTATCAGGAGAGGTACTTTACTCTTGTGGTTTAAGGGAAGACGCTTCTTGAAAGCGGTCTCAGCCTTCAGCCATCAGCTCTAAAATTCGTAGACTTCATATCCCAGGTCAGCATACCCTGGGGCAACTGCCTGCAGAATATGAACATCGTACAATTATCAGGAGAGGTACTTTACTCTTGTGGTTTAAGGGAAGACGCTTCTTGAAAGCGTACAATTATCAGGAAAGGTACTTTACTCTTGTGGTTTAAGGGAAGACGCTTCTTGAAAGCGGTCTCAGCCTTCAGCCATCAGCTCTAAAATTCGTAGACTTCATATCCCAAGTCAGCATACTCTGGTGCAACTGCCTGCAGAATATGAACATCGTACAATTATCAGGAGAGGTACTTTACTCTTGTGGTTTAAGGGAAGACGCTTCTTGAAAGCGGTCTCAGCCTTCAGCCATCAGCTCTAAAATTCGTAGACTTCATATCCCAGTTCAGCATACCCTGGGGCAACTGCCTGCAGAATATGAACATCGTACAATTATCAGGAGAGGTACTTTACTCTTGTGGTTTAAGGGAAGACGCTTCTTGAAAGCGGTCTCAGCCTTCAGCCATCAGCTCTAAAATTCGTAGACTTCATATCCCAGTTCAGCATACTCTGGTGCAACTGCCTGCAGAATATGAACATCGTACAATTATCAGGAGAGGTACTTTACTCTTGTGGTTTAAGGGAAGACGCTTCTTGAAAGCGGTCTCAGCCTTCAGCCATCAGCTCTAAAATTCGTAGAATTCATATCCCAGTTCAGCATACCCTGGGGCAACTGCCTGCAGAATATGAACATCGTATAATTATCAGGAGAGGTACTTTACTCTTGTGGTTTAAGGGAAGACGCTTCTTGAAAGCGGTCTCAGCCTTCAGCCATCAGCTCTAAAATTCGTAGACTTCATATCCCAGGTCAGCATACTCTGGTGCAACTGCCTGCAGAATATGAACATCGTACAATTATCAGGAGAGGTACTTTACTCTTGTAGTTTAAGGGAAGACGCTTCTTGAAAGCGGTCTCAGCCTTCAGCCATCAGCTCTAAAATTCGTAGAATTCATATCCCAGTTCAGCATACCCTGGGGCAACTGCCTGCAGAATATGAACATCGTACAATTATCAGGAGAGGTACTTTACTCTTGTGGTTTAAGGGAAGACGCTTCTTGAAAGCGGTCTCAGCCTTCAGCCATCAGCTCTAAAATTCGTAGACTTCATATCCCAGTTCAGCATACCCTGGGGCAACTGCCTGCAGAATATGAACATCGTACAATTATCAGGAGAGGTACTTTACTCTTGTGGTTTAAGGGAAGACGCTTCTTGAAAGCGTACAATTATCAGGAAAGGTACTTTACTCTTGTGGTTTAAGGGAAGACGCTTCTTGAAAGCGGTCTCAGCCTTCAGCCATCAGCTCTAAAATTCGTAGACTTCATATCCCAGGTCAGCATACTCTGGTGCAACTGCCTGCAGAATATGCACATCGTACAATTATCAGGAGAGGTACTTTACTCTTGTGGTTTAAGGGAAGACGCTTCTTGAAAGCGGTCTCAGCCTTCAGCCATCAGCTCTAAAATTCGTAGACTTCATATCCCAGTTCAGCATACCCTGGGGCAACTGCCTGCAGAATATGAACATCGTACAATTATCAGGAGAGGTACTTTACTCTTGTGGTTTAAGGGAAGACGCTTCTTGAAAGCGGTCTCAGCCTTCAGCCATCAGCTCTAAAATTCGTAGACTTCATATCCCAGTTCAGCATACTCTGGTGCAACTGCCTGCAGAATATGAACATCGTACAATTATCAGGAGAGGTACTTTACTCTTGTGGTTTAAGGGAAGACGCTTCTTGAAAGCGGTCTCAGCCTTCAGCCATCAGCTCTAAAATTCGTAGAATTCATATCCCAGTTCAGCATACCCTGGGGCAACTGCCTGCAGAATATGAACATCGTATAATTATCAGGAGAGGTACTTTACTCTTGTGGTTTAAGGGAAGACGCTTCTTGAAAGCGGTCTCAGCCTTCAGCCATCAGCTCTAAAATTCGTAGATTTTATATCCCAGGTCAGCATACTCTGGTGCAACTGCCTGCAGAATATGAACATCGTACAATTATCAGGAGAGGTACTTTACTCTTGTGGTTTAAGGGAAGACGCTTCTTGAAAGCGGTCTCAGCCTTCAGCCATCAGCTCTAAAATTCGTAGACTTCATATCCCAGGTCAGCATACTCTGGTGCAACTGCCTGCAGAATATGAACATCGTACAATTATCAGGAGAGGTACTTTACTCTTGTGGTTTAAGGGAAGACGCTTCTTGAAAGCGGTCTCAGCCTTCAGCCATCAGCTCTAAAATTCGTAGAATTCATATCCCAGTTCAGCATACCCTGGGGCAACTGCCTGCAGAATATGAACATCGTACAATTATCAGGAGAGGTACTTTACTCTTGTGGTTTAAGGGAAGACGCTTCTTGAAAGCGGTCTCAGCCTTCAGCCATCAGCTCTAAAATTCGTAGAATTCATATCCCAGTTCAGCATACCCTGGGGCAACTGCCTGCAGAATATGAACATCGTACAATTATCAGGAGAGGTACTTTACTCCTGTGGTTTAAGGGAAGACGCTTCTTGAAAGCGGTCTCAGCCTTCAGCCATCAGCTCTAAAATTCGTAGATTTCATATCCCAGGTCAGCATACTCTGGTGCAACTGCCTGCAGAATATGAACATCTTACAATTATCAGGAGAGGTACTTTACTCTTGTGGTTTAAGGGAAGACGCTTCTTGAAAGCGGTCTCAGCCTTCAGCCATCAGTTCAAAAATTCGTAGACTTCATATCCCAGGTCAGCATACTCTGGTGCAACTGCCTGCAGAATATGAACATCGTACAATTATCAGGAGAGGTACTTTACTCTTGTGGTTTAAGGGAAGACGCTTCTTGAAAGCGGTCTCAGCCTTCAGCCATCAGCTCTAAAATTCGTAGACTTCATATCCCAGGTCAGCATACTCTGGTGCAACTGCCTGCAAAATATGAACATCGTACAATTATCAGAAGAGGTACTTTACTCTTGTGGTTTAAGGGAAGACTTTTCTTGAAAGCGGTCTCAGCCTTCAGCCATCAGCTCTAAAATTCGTAGACTTCATATCCCAGGTCAGCATACCCTGGGGCAACTGCCTGCAGAATATGAACATCGTACAATTATCAGGAGAGGTACTTTACTTTTGTGGTTTAAGGGAAGACGCTTCGTGAAAGCGGTCTCAGCCTTCAGCCATCAGCTCTAAAATTCGTAGACTTCATATCCCAGGTCAGCATACCCTGGGGCAACTGCCTGCAGAATATGAACATCGTACAATTATCAGGAGAGGTACTTTACTCTTGTGGTTTAAGGGAAGACGCTTCTTGAAAGCGGTCTCAGCCTTCAGCCATCAGCTCTAAAATTCGTAGACTTCATATCCCAGTTCAGCATACCCTGGGGCAACTGCCTGCAGAATATGAACATCGTACAATTATCAGGAGAGGTACTTTACTCTTGTGGTTTAAGGGAAGACGCTTCTTGAAAGCGGTCTCAGCCTTCAGCCATCAGCTCTAAAATTCGTAGACTTCATATCCCAGTTCAGCATACTCTGGGGCAACTGCCTGCAGAATATGAACATCGTACAATTATCAGGAGAGGTACTTTACTCTTGTGGTTTAAGGGAAGACGCTTCTTGAAAGCGGTCTCAGCCTTCAGCCATCAGCTCTAAAATTCGTAGACTTCATATCCCAGGTCAGCATACCCTGGGGCAACTGCCTGCAGAATATGAACATCGTACAATTATCAGGAGAGGTACTTTACTCTTGTGGTTTAAGGGAAGACGCTTCTTGAAAGCGTACAATTATCAGGAAAGGTACTTTACTCTTGTGGTTTAAGGGAAGACGCTTCTTGAAAGCGGTCTCAGCCTTCAGCCATCAGCTCTAAAATTCGTAGACTTCATATCCCAGGTCAGCATACTCTGGTGCAACTGCCTGCAGAATATGAACATCGTACAATTATCAGGAGAGGTACTTTACTCTTGTGGTTTAAGGGAAGACGCTTCTTGAAAGCGGTCTCAGCCTTCAGCCATCAGCTCTAAAATTCGTAGACTTCATATCCCAGGTCAGCATACTCTGGGGCAACTGCCTGCAGAATATGAACATCGTACAATTATCAGGAGAGGTACTTTACTCTTGTGGTTTAAGGGAAGACGCTTCTTGAAAGCGTACAATTATCAGGAAAGGTACTTTACTCTTGTGGTTTAAGGGAAGACGCTTCTTGAAAGCGGTCTCAGCCTTCAGCCATCAGCTCTAAAATTCGTAGACTTCATATCCCAGGTCAGCATACTCTGGTGCAACTGCCTGCAGAATATGCACATCGTACAATTATCAGGAGAGGTACTTTACTCTTGTGGTTTAAGGGAAGACGCTTCTTGAAAGCGGTCTCAGCCTTCAGCCATCAGCTCTAAAATTCGTAGACTTCATATCCCAGGTCAGCATACTCTGGGGCAACTGCCTGCAGAATATGAACATCGTACAATTATCAGGAGAGGTACTTTACTCTTGTGGTTTAAGGGAAGACGCTTCTTGAAAGCGTACAATTATCAGGAAAGGTACTTTACTCTTGTGGTTTAAGGGAAGACGCTTCTTGAAAGCGGTCTCAGCCTTCAGCCATCAGCTCTAAAATTCGTAGACTTCATATCCCAGGTCAGCATACTCTGGTGCAACTGCCTGCAGAATATGAACATCGTACAATTATCAGGAGAGGTACTTTACTCTTGTGGTTTAAGGGAAGACGCTTCTTGAAAGCGGTCTCAGCCTTCAGCCATCAGCTCTAAAATTCGTAGAATTCATATCCCAGTTCAGCATACCCTGGGGCAACTGCCTGCAGAATATGAACATCGTATAATTATCAGGAGAGGTACTTTACTCTTGTGGTTTAAGGGAAGACGCTTCTTGAAAGCGGTCTCAGCCTTCAGCCATCAGCTCTAAAATTCGTAGATTTTATATCCCAGGTCAGCATACTCTGGTGCAACTGCCTGCAGAATATGAACATCGTACAATTATCAGGAGAGGTACTTTACTCTTGTGGTTTAAGGGAAGACGCTTCTTGAAAGCGGTCTCAGCCTTCAGCCATCAGCTCTAAAATTCGTAGACTTCATATCCCAGGTCAGCATACTCTGGTGCAACTGCCTGCAGAATATGAACATCGTACAATTATCAGGAGAGGTACTTTACTCTTGTGGTTTAAGGGAAGACGCTTCTTGAAAGCGGTCTCAGCCTTCAGCCATCAGCTCTAAAATTCGTAGAATTCATATCCCAGTTCAGCATACCCTGGGGCAACTGCCTGCAGAATATGAACATCGTACAATTATCAGGAGAGGTACTTTACTCTTGTGGTTTAAGGGAAGACGCTTCTTGAAAGCGGTCTCAGCCTTCAGCCATCAGCTCTAAAATTCGTAGAATTCATATCCCAGTTCAGCATACCCTGGGGCAACTGCCTGCAGAATATGAACATCGTACAATTATCAGGAGAGGTACTTTACTCCTGTGGTTTAAGGGAAGACGCTTCTTGAAAGCGGTCTCAGCCTTCAGCCATCAGCTCTAAAATTCGTAGATTTCATATCCCAGGTCAGCATACTCTGGTGCAACTGCCTGCAGAGTATGAACATCTTACAATTATCAGGAGAGGTACTTTACTCTTGTGGTTTAAGGGAAGACGCTTCTTGAAAGCGGTCTCAGCCTTCAGCCATCAGCTCAAAAATTCGTAGACTTCATATCCCAGGTCAGCATACTCTGGTGCAACTGCCTGCAGAATATGAACATCGTACAATTATCAGGAGAGGTACTTTACTCTTGTGGTTTAAGGGAAGACGCTTCTTGAAAGCGGTCTCAGCCTTCAGCCATCAGCTCTAAAATTCGTAGACTTCATATCCCAGGTCAGCATACTCTGGTGCAACTGCCTGCAAAATATGAACATCGTACAATTATCAGAAGAGGTACTTTACTCTTGTGGTTTAAGGGAAGACTTTTCTTGAAAGCGGTCTCAGCCTTCAGCCATCAGCTCTAAAATTCGTAGACTTCATATCCCAGGTCAGCATACCCTGGGGCAACTGCCTGCAGAATATGAACATCGTACAATTATCAGGAGAGGTACTTTACTTTTGTGGTTTAAGGGAAGACGCTTCGTGAAAGCGGTCTCAGCCTTCAGCCATCAGCTCTAAAATTCGTAGACTTCATATCCCAGGTCAGCATACCCTGGGGCAACTGCCTGCAGAATATGAACATCGTACAATTATCAGGAGAGGTACTTTACTCTTGTGGTTTAAGGGAAGACGCTTCTTGAAAGCGGTCTCAGCCTTCAGCCATCAGCTCTAAAATTCGTAGACTTCATATCCCAGGTCAGCATACTCTGGTGCAACTGCCTGCAAAATATGAACATCGTACAATTATCAGGAGAGGTACTTTACTCTTGTGGTTTAAGGGAAGACGCTTCTTGAAAGCGGTCTCAGCCTTCAGCCATCAGCTCTAAAATTCGTAGACTTCATATCCCAGGTCAGCATACCCTGGGGCAACTGCCTGCAGAATATGAACATCGTACAATTATCAGGAGAGGTACTTTACTTTTGTGGTTTAAGGGAAGACGCTTCGTGAAAGCGGTCTCAGCCTTCAGCCATCAGCTCTAAAATTCGTAGACTTCATATCCCAGGTTAGCATACCCTGGGGCAACTGCCTGCAGAATATGAACATCGTACAATTATCAGGAGAGGTACTTTACTCTTGTGGTTTAAGGGAAGACGCTTCTTGAAAGCGGTCTCAGCCTTCAGCCATCAGCTCTAAAATTCGTAGACTTCATATCCCAGGTCAGCATACTCTGGTGCAACTGCCTGCAAAATATGAACATCGTACAATTATCAGGAGAGGTACTTTACTTTTGTGGTTTAAGGGAAGACGCTTCGTGAAAGCGGTCTCAGCCTTCAGCCATCAGCTCTAAAATTCGTAGACTTCATATCCCAGGTCAGCATACCCTGGGGCAACTGCCTGCAGAATATGAACATCGTACAATTATCAGGAGAGGTACTTTACTCTTGTGGTTTAAGGGAAGACGCTTCTTGAAAGCGGTCTCAGCCTTCAGCCATCAGCTCTAAAATTCGTAGACTTCATATCCCAGGTCAGCATACCCTGGGGCAACTGCCTGCAGAATATGAACATCGTACAATTATCAGGAGAGGTACTTTACTTTTGTGGTTTAAGGGAAGACGCTTCGTGAAAGCGGTCTCAGCCTTCAGCCATCAGCTCTAAAATTCGTAGACTTCATATCCCAGGTCAGCATACCCTGGGGCAACTGCCTGCAGAATATGAACATCGTACAATTATCAGGAGAGGTACTTTACTTTTGTGGTTTAAGGGAAGACGCTTCGTGAAAGCGGTCTCAGCCTTCAGCCATCAGCTCTAAAATTCGTAGACTTCATATCCCAGGTCAGCATACCCTGGGGCAACTGCCTGCAGAATATGAACATCGTACAATTATCAGGAGAGGTACTTTACTTTTGTGGTTTAAGGGAAGACGCTTCGTGAAAGCGGTCTCAGCCTTCAGCCATCAGCTCTAAAATTCGTAGACTTCATATCCCAGGTCAGCATACCCTGGGGCAACTGCCTGCAGAATATGAACATCGTACAATTATCAGGAGAGGTACTTTACTCTTGTGGTTTAAGGGAAGACGCTTCTTGAAAGCGGTCTCAGCCTTCAGCCATCAGCTCTAAAATTCGTAGACTTCATATCCCAGGTCAGCATACCCTGGGGCAACTGCCTGCAGAATATGAACATCGTACAATTATCAGGAGAGGTACTTTACTTTTGTGGTTTAAGGGAAGACGCTTCGTGAAAGCGGTCTCAGCCTTCAGCCATCAGCTCTAAAATTCGTAGACTTCATATCCCAGGTCAGCATACCCTGGTGCAACTGCCTGCAGAATATGAACATCGTACAATTATCAGGAGAGGTACTTTACTTTTGTGGTTTAAGGGAAGACGCTTCGTGAAAGCGGTCTCAGCCTTCAGCCATCAGCTCTAAAATTCGTAGACTTCATATCCCAGTTCAGCATACCCTGGGGCAACTGCCTGCAGAATATGAACATCGTACAATTATCAGGAGAGGTACTTTACTCTTGTGGTTTAAGGGAAGACGCTTCTTGAAAGCGGTCTCAGCCTTCAGCCATCAGCTCTAAAATTCGTAGACTTCATATTTTAGGTCAGCATACTCTGGTGCAACTGCCTGCAGAATATGAACATCGTACAATTATCAGGAGAGGTACTTTACTTTTGTGGTTTAAGGGAAGACGCTTCGTGAAAGCGGTCTCAGCCTTCAGCCATCAGCTCTAAAATTCGTAGACTTCATATCCCAGTTCAGCATACCCTGGGGCAACTGCCTGCAGAATATGAACATCGTACAATTATCAGGAGAGGTACTTTACTCTTGTGGTTTAAGGGAAGACGCTTCTTGAAAGCGGTCTCAGCCTTCAGCCATCAGCTCTAAAATTCGTAGACTTCATATCCCAGTTCAGCATACCCTGGGGCAACTGCCTGCAGAATATGAACATCGTACAATTATCAGGAGAGGTACTTTACTCTTGTGGTTTAAGGGAAGACGCTTCTTGAAAGCGGTCTCAGCCTTCAGCCATCAGCTCTAAAATTCGTAGACTTCATATCCCAGTTCAGCATATCCTGGGGCAACTGCCTGCAGAATATGAACATCGTACAATTATCAGGAGAGGTACTTTACTCTTGTGGTTTAAGGGAAGACGCTTCTTGAAAGCGGTCTCAGCCTTCAGCCATCAGCTCTAAAATTCGTAGACTTCATATCCCAGTTCAGCATACCCTGGGGCAACTGCCTGCAGAATATGAACATCGTACAATTATCAGGAGAGGTACTTTACTCTTGTGGTTTAAGGGAAGACGCTTCTTGAAAGCGGTCTCAGCCTTCAGCCATCAGCTCTAAAATTCGTAGACTTCATATCCCAGTTCAGCATACCCTGGGGCAACTGCCTGCAGAATATGAACATCGTACAATTATCAGGAGAGGTACTTTACTCTTGTGGTTTAAGGGAAGACGCTTCTTGAAAGCGGTCTCAGCCTTCAGCCATCAGCTCTAAAATTCGTAGACTTCATATCCCAGTTCAGCATACCCTGGGGCAACTGCCTGCAGAATATGAACATCGTACAATTATCAGGAGAGGTACTTTACTCTTGTGGTTTAAGGGAAGACGCTTCTTGAAAGCGGTCTCAGCCTTCAGCCATCAGCTCTAAAATTCGTAGACTTCATATCCCAGTTCAGCATACCCTGGGGCAACTGCCTGCAGAATATGAACATCGTACAATTATCAGGAGAGGTACTTTACTCTTGTGGTTTAAGGGAAGACGCTTCTTGAAAGCGGTCTCAGCCTTCAGCCATCAGCTCTAAAATTCGTAGACTTCATATCCCAGTTCAGCATACTCTGGGGCAACTGCCTGCAGAATATGAACATCGTACAATTATCAGGAGAGGTACTTTACTCTTGTGGTTTAAGGGAAGACGCTTCTTGAAAGCGGTCTCAGCCTTCAGCCATCAGCTCTAAAATTCGTAGACTTCATATCCCAGGTCAGCATACCCTGGGGCAACTGCCTGCAGAATATGAACATCGTACAATTATCAGGAGAGGTACTTTACTCTTGTGGTTTAAGGGAAGACGCTTCTTGAAAGCGGTCTCAGCCTTCAGCCATCAGCTCTAAAATTCGTAGACTTCATATCCCAGGTCAGCATACTCTGGGGCAACTGCCTGCAGAATATGAACATCGTACAATTATCAGGAGAGGTACTTTACTCTTGTGGTTTAAGGGAAGACGCTTCTTGAAAGCGGTCTCAGCCTTCAGCCATCAGCTCTAAAATTCGTAGAATTCATATCCCAGTTCAGCATACCCTGGGGCAACTGCCTGCAGAATATGAACATCGTACAATTATCAGGAGAGGTACTTTACTCTTGTGGTTTAAGGGAAGACGCTTCTTGAAAGCGGTCTCAGCCTTCAGCCATCAGCTCTAAAATTCGTAGAATTCATATCCCAGTTCAGCATACCCTGGGGCAACTGCCTGCAGCATATGAACATCGTACAATTATCAGGAGAGGTACTTTACTCTTGTGGTTTAAGGGAAGACGCTTCTTGAAAGCGGTCTCAGCCTTCAGCCATCAGCTCTAAAATTCGTAGACTTCATATCCCAGGTCAGCATACTCTGGGGCAACTGCCTGCAGAATATGAACATCGTACAATTATCAGGAGAGGTACTTTACTCTTGTGGTTTAAGGGAAGACGCTTCTTGAAAGCGGTCTCAGCCTTCAGCCATCAGCTCTAAAATTCGTAGACTTCATATCCCAGGTCAGCATACCCTGGGGCAACTGCCTGCAGAATATGAACATCGTACAATTATCAGGAGAGGTACTTTACTCTTGTGGTTTAAGGGAAGACGCTTCTTGAAAGCGGTCTCAGCCTTCAGCCATCAGCTCTAAAATTCGTAGACTTCATATCCGAGGTCAGCATACCCTGGGGCAACTGCCTGCAGAATATGAACATCGTACAATTATCAGGAGAGGTACTTTACTCTTGTGGTTTAAGGGAAGACGCTTCTTGAAAGCGGTCTCAGCCTTCAGCCATCAGCTCTAAAATTCGTAGACTTCATATCCCAGGTCAGCATACTCTGGGGCAACTGCCTGCAGAATATGAACATCGTACAATTATCAGGAGAAGTACTTTACTCTTGTGGTTTAAGGGAAGACGCTTCTTGAAAGCGGTCTCAGCCTTCAGCCATCAGCTCTAAAATTCGTAGACTTCATATCCCAGGACAGCATACCCTGGGGCAACTGCTTGCAGAATATGAACATCGTACAATTATCAGGAGAGGTACTTTACTCTTGTGGTTTAAGGGAAGACGCTTCTTGAAAGCGGTCTCAGCCTTCAGCCATCAGCTCTAAAATTCGTAGACTTCATATCCCAGGTCAGCATACCCTGGGGCAACTGCCTGCAGAATATGAACATCGTACAATTATCAGGAGAGGTACTTTACTCTTGTGGTTTAAGGGAAGACGCTTCTTGAAAGCGGTCTCAGCCTTCAGCCATCAGCTCTAAAATTCGTAGACTTCATATCCCAGGTCAGCATACTCTGGGGCAACTGCCTGCAGAATATGAACATCGTACAATTATCAGGAGAGGTACTTTACTCTTGTGGTTTAAAGGAAGACGCTTCTTGAAAGCGGTCTCAGCCTTCAGCCATCAGCTCTAAAATTCGTAGACTTCATATCCCACGTCAGCATACCCTGGGGCAACTGCCTGCAAAATATGAACATCGTACAATTATCAGGAGAGGTACTTTACTCTTGTGGTTTAAGGGAAGACGCTTCTTGAAAGCGGTCTCAGCCTTCAGCCATCAGCTCTAAAATTCGTAGAATTCATATCCCAGTTCAGCATACCCTGGGGCAACTGCCTGCAGAATATGAACATCGTACAATTATCAGGAGAGGTACTTTACTCTTGTGGTTTAAGGGAAGACGCTTCTTGAAAGCGGTCTCAGCCTTCAGCCATCAGCTCTAAAATTCGTAGACTTCATATCCCAGGTCAGCATACTATGGTGCAACTGCCTTCAGAATATGAACATCGTACAATTATCAGGAGAGGTACTTTACTCTTGTGGTTTAAGGGAAGACGCTTCTTGAAAGCGGTTTCAGCCTTCAGCCATCAGCTCTAAAATTCGTAGACTTCATATCCCAGGTCAGCATACTCTGGGGCAACTGCCTGCAGAATATGAACATCGTACAATTATCAGGAGAGGTACTTTACTCTTGTGGTTTAAGGGAAGACGCATCTTGAAAGCGGTCTCAGCCTTCAGCCATCAGCTCTAAAATTCGTAGAATTCATATCCCAGTTCAGCATACCCTGGGGCAACTGCCTGCAGAATATGAACATCGTACAATTATCAGGAGAGGTACTTTACTCTTGTGGTTTAAGGGAAGACGCTTCTTGAAAGCGGTCTCAGCCTTCAGCCATCAGCTCTAAAATTCGTAGACTTCATATCCGAGGTCAGCATACCCTGGGGCAACTGCCTGCAGAATATGAACATCGTACAATTATCAGGAGAGGTACTTTACTCTTGTGGTTTAAGGGAAGACGCTTCTTGAAAGCGGTCTCAGCCTTCAGCCATCAGCTCTAAAATTCGTAGACTTCATATCCCAGGTCAGCATACTCTGGGGCAACTGCCTGCAGAATATGAACATCGTACAATTATCAGGAGAAGTACTTTACTCTTGTGGTTTAAGGGAAGACGCTTCTTGAAAGCGGTCTCAGCCTTCAGCCATCAGCTCTAAAATTCGTAGACTTCATATCCCAGGACAGCATACCCTGGGGCAACTGCTTGCAGAATATGAACATCGTACAATTATCAGGAGAGGTACTTTACTCTTGTGGTTTAAGGGAAGACGCTTCTTGAAAGCGGTCTCAGCCTTCAGCCATCAGCTCTAAAATTCGTAGACTTCATATCCCAGGTCAGCATACCCTGGGGCAACTGCCTGCAGAATATGAACATCGTACAATTATCAGGAGAGGTACTTTACTCTTGTGGTTTAAGGGAAGACGCTTCTTGAAAGCGGTCTCAGCCTTCAGCCATCAGCTCTAAAATTCGTAGACTTCATATCCCAGGTCAGCATACTCTGGGGCAACTGCCTGCAGAATATGAACATCGTACAATTATCAGGAGAGGTACTTTACTCTTGTGGTTTAAAGGAAGACGCTTCTTGAAAGCGGTCTCAGCCTTCAGCCATCAGCTCTAAAATTCGTAGACTTCATATCCCACGTCAGCATACCCTGGGGCAACTGCCTGCAAAATATGAACATCGTACAATTATCAGGAGAGGTACTTTACTCTTGTGGTTTAAGGGAAGACGCTTCTTGAAAGCGGTCTCAGCCTTCAGCCATCAGCTCTAAAATTCGTAGAATTCATATCCCAGTTCAGCATACCCTGGGGCAACTGCCTGCAGAATATGAACATCGTACAATTATCAGGAGAGGTACTTTACTCTTGTGGTTTAAGGGAAGACGCTTCTTGAAAGCGGTCTCAGCCTTCAGCCATCAGCTCTAAAATTCGTAGACTTCATATCCCAGGTCAGCATACTATGGTGCAACTGCCTGCAGAATATGAACATCGTACAATTATCAGGAGAGGTACTTTACTCTTGTGGTTTAAGGGAAGACGCTTCTTGAAAGCGGTTTCAGCCTTCAGCCATCAGCTCTAAAATTCGTAGACTTCATATCCCAGGTCAGCATACTCTGGGGCAACTGTCTGCAGAATATGAACATCGTACAATTATCAGGAGAGGTACTTTACTCTTGTGGTTTAAGGGAAGACGCTTCTTGAAAGCGGTTTCAGCCTTCAGCCATCAGCTCTAAAATTCGTAGAATTCATATCCCAGTTCAGCATACCCTGGGGCAACTGCCTGCAGAATATGAACATCGTACAATTATCAGGAGAGGTACTTTACTCTTGTGGTTTAAGGGAAGACGCTTCTTGAAAGCGGTCTCAGCCTTCAGCCATCAGCTCTAAAATTCGTAGAAATCATATCCCAGTTCAGCATACCCTGGGGCAACTGCCTGCAGAATATGAACATCGTACAATTATCAGGAGAGGTACTTTACTCTTGTGGTTTAAGGGAAGACGCTTCTTGAAAGCGGTCTCAGCCTTCAGCCATCAGCTCTAAAATTCGTAGACTTCATATCCCAGGTCAGCATACTCTGGGGCAACTGCCTGCAGAATATGAACTACGTACAATTATCAGGAGAGGTACTTTACTCTTGTGGTTTAAGGGAAGACGCTTCTTGAAAGCGGTCTCAGCCTTCAGCCATCAGCTCTAAAATTCGTAGAATTCATATCCCAGTTCAGCATACCCTGGGGCAACTGCCTGCAGAATATGAACATCGTACAATTATCAGGAGAGGTACTTTACTCTTGTGGTTTAAGGGAAGACGCTTCTTGAAAGCGGTCTCAGCCTTCAGCCATCAGCTCTAAAATTCGTAGACTTCATATCTCAGGTCAGCATACTCTGGTGCAACTGCCTGCAGAATATGAACATCGTACAATTATCAGGAGAGGTACTTTACTCTTGTGGTTTAAGGGAAGACGCTTCTTGAAAGCGGTCTCAGCCTTCAGCCATCAGCTCTAAAATTCGTAGAATTCATATCCCAGTTCAGCATACCCTGGGGCAACTGCCTGCAGAATATGAACATCGTACAATTATCAGGAGAGGTACTTTACTCTTGTGGTTTAAGGGAAGACGCTTCTTGAAAGCGGTCTCAGCCTTCAGCCATCAGCTCTAAAATTCGTAGAATTCATATTCTAGTTCAGCATACCCTGGGGCAACTGCCTGCAGAATATGAACATCGTACAATTATCAGGAGAGGTACTTGACTCTTGTGGTTTAAGGGAAGACGCTTCTTGAAAGCGGTCTCAGCCTTCAGCCATCAGCTCTAAAATTCGTAGAATTCATATCCCAGTTCAGCATACCCTGGGGCAACTGCCTGCAGAATATGAACATCGTACAATTATCAGGAGAGGTACTTTACTCTTGTGGTTTAAGGGAAGACGCTTCTTGAAAGCGGTCTCAGCCTTCAGCCATCAGCTCTAAAATTCGTAGACTTCATATCCCAGGTCAGCATACTCTGGTGCAACTGCCTGCAGAATATGAACATCGTACAATTATCAGGAGAGGTACTTTACTCTTGTGGTTTAAGGGAAGACGCTTCTTGAAAGCGGTCTCAGCCTTCAGCCATCAGCTCAAAAATTCGTAGACTTCATATCCCAGGTCAGCATACTCTGGTGCAGCTGCCTGCAGAATATGAACATCGTACAATTATCAGGAGAGGTACTTTACTCTTGTGGTTTAAGGGAAGACGCTTCTTGAAAGCGGTCTCAGCCTTCAGCCATCAGCTCTAAAATTCGTAGAATTCATATCCCAGTTCAGCATACCCTGGGGCAACTGCCTGCAGAATATGAACATCGTACAATTATCAGGAGAGGTACTTTACTCTTGTGGTTTAAGGGAAGACGCTTCTTGAAAGCGGTCTCAGCCTTCAGCCATCAGCTCTAAAATTCGTAGACTTCATATCCCAGGTCAGCATACTCTGGTGCAACTGCCTGCAGAATATGAACATCGTACAATTATCAGGAGAGGTACTTTACTCTTGTGGTTTAAGGGAAGACGCTTCTTGAAAGCGGTCTCAGCCTTCAGCCATCAGCTCAAAAATTCGTAGACTTCATATCCCAGGTCAGCATACTCTGGTGCAACTGCCTGCAGAATATGAACATCGTACAATTATCAGGAGAGGTACTTTACTCTTGTGGTTTAAGGGAAGACGCTTCTTGAAAGCGGTCTCAGCCTTCAGCCATCAGCTCTAAAATTCGTAGATTTCATATCCCAGGTCAGCATACTCTGGTGCAACTGCCTGCAGAATATGAACATCGTACAATTATCAGGAGAGGTACTTTACTCTTGTGGTTTAAGGGAAGACGCTTCGTGAAAGCGGTCTCAGCCTTCAGCCATCAGCTCTAAAATTCGTAGACTTCATATCCCAGTTCAGCATACCCTGGGGCAACTGCCTGCAGAATATGAACATCGTACAATTATCAGGAGAGGTACTTTACTCTTGTGGTTTAAGGGAAGACGCTTCTTGAAAGCGGTCTCAGCCTTCAGCCATCAGCTCTAAAATTCGTAGATTTCATATCCCAGGTCAGCATACTCTGGTGCAACTGCCTGCAGAATATGAACATCGTACAATTATCAGGAGAGGTACTTTACTCTTGTGGTTTAAGGGAAGACGCTTCTTGAAAGCGGTCTCAGCCTTCAGCCATCAGCTCTAAAATTCGTAGACTTCATATCCCAGGTCAGCATACTCTGGTGCAACTGCCTGCAGAATATGAACATCGTACAATTATCAGGAGAGGTACTTTACTCTTGTGGTTTAAGGGAAGACGCTTCTTGAAAGCGGTCTCAGCCTTCAGACATCAGCTCTAAAATTCGTAGACTTCATATCCCAGGTCAGCATACTCTGGTGCAACTGCCTGCAGAATATGAACATCGTACAATTATCAGGAGAGGTACTTTACTCTTGTGGTTTAAGGGAATACGCTTCTTGAAAGCGGTCTCAGCCTTCAGCCATCAGCTCTAAAATTCGTAGACTTCATATCCCAGGTCAGCATACTCTGGTGCAACTGCCTGCAGAATATGAACATCGTACAATTTTTAGGAGAGGTACTTTACTCTTGTGGTTTAAGGGAAGACGCTTCTTGAAAGCGGTCTCAGCCTTCAGCCATCAGTTAAAAAATTCGTAGACTTCATATCCCAGGTCAGCATACTCTGGTGCAACTGCCTGCAGAATATGAACATCGTTCAATTATCAGGAGAGGTACTTTACTCTTGTGGTTTAAGGGAAGACGCTTCTTGAAAGCGGTCTCAGCCTTCAGCCATCAGCTCTAAAATTCGTAGACTTCATATCCCAGGTCAGCATACTCTGGTGCAACTGCCTGCAGAATATGAACATCGTACAATTATCAGGAGAGGTACTTTACTCTTGTGGTTTAAGGGAAGACGCTTCTTGAAAGCGGTCTCAGCCTTCAGCCATCAGCTCTAAAATTCGTAGACTTCATATCCCAGGTCAGCATACTCTGGTGCAACTGCCTGCAGAATATGAACATCGTACAATTATCAGGAGAGGTACTTTACTCTTGTGGTTTAAGGGAAGACGCTTCTTGAAAGCGGTCTCAGCCTTCAGCCATCAGCTCTAAAATTCGTAGACTTCATATCCCAGTTCAGCATACCCTGGGGCAACTGCCTGCAGAATATGAACATCGTACAATTATCAGGAGAGGTACTTTACTCTTGTGGTTTAAGGGAAGACGCTTCTTGAAAGCGGTCTCAGCCTTCAGCCATCAGCTCTAAAATTCGTGGACTTCATATCCCAGATCAGCATACTCTGGGGCAACTGCCTGCAGAATATGAACATCGTACAATTATCAGGAGAGGTACTTTACTCTTGTGGTTTAAGGGAAGACGCTTCTTGAAAGCGGTCTCAGCCTTAAGCCATCAGCTCTAAAATTCGTAGAATTCATATCCCAGTTCAGCATACCCTGGGGCAACTGCCTGCAGAATATGAACATCGTACAATTATCAGGAGAGGTACTTTACTCTTGTGGTTTAAGGGAAGACGCTTCTTGAAAGCGGTCTCAGCCTTAAGCCATCAGCTCTAAAATTCGTAGAATTCATATCCCAGTTCAGCATACCCTGGGGCAACTGCCTGCAGAATATGAACATCGTACAATTATCAGGGGAGGTACTTTACTCTTGTGGTTTAAGGGAAGACGCTTCTTGAAAGCGGTCTCAGCCTTAAGCCATCAGCTCTAAAATTCGTAGAATTCATATCCCAGTTCAGCATACCCTGGGGCAACTGCCTGCAGAATATGAACATCGTACAATTATCAGGAGAGGTACTTTACTCTTGTGGTTTAAGGGAAGACGCTTCTTGAAAGCGGTCTCAGCCTTAAGCCATCAGCTCTAAAATTCGTAGAATTCATATCCCAGTTCAGCATACCCTGGGGCAACTGCCTGCAGAATATGAACATCGTACAATTATCAGGAGAGGTACTTTACTCTTGTGGTTTAAGGGAAGACGCTTCTTGAAAGCGGTCTCAGCCTTAAGCCATCAGCTCTAAAATTCGTAGAATTCATATCCCAGTTCAGCATACCCTGGGGCAACTGCCTGCAGAATATGAACATCGTACAATTATCAGGGGAGGTACTTTACTCTTGTGGTTTAAGGGAAGACGCTTCTTGAAAGCGGTCTCAGCCTTAAGCCATCAGCTCTAAAATTCGTAGAATTCATATCCCAGTTCAGCATACCCTGGGGCAACTGCCTGCAGAATATGAACATCGTACAATTATCAGGAGAGGTACTTTACTCTTGTGGTTTAAGGGAAGACGCTTCTTGAAAGCGGTCTCAGCCTTAAGCCATCAGCTCTAAAATTCGTAGAATTCATATCCCAGTTCAGCATACCCTGGGGCAACTGCCTGCAGAATATGAACATCGTACAATTATCAGGAGAGGTACTTTACTCTTGTGGTTTAAGAGAAGACGCTTCCTGAAAGCGGTCTCAGCCTTCAGCCATCAGCTCTAAAATTCGTAGACTTCATATCCCAGGTCAGCATACTCTGGGGCAACTGCCTGCAGAATATGAGCATCGTACAATTATCAGGAGAGGTCGTACTCTTTTCCATAGAGGTACTTTCCTCTTAAAGATGTTGTCAAAAAAGGAATAAAAAATTCATTGTACAAAAAAATACTTCAAATAAAACCGATAGAGAAATAATTGACGAGTGTTTCCTTTCATTACGATAATTATGTTAAGTTAATCGTTTGTCTCGAAATCGCAAAAAACTCATTTGTAAATCTTATAACGAGATTCCTGCTGCCATCTCCTGTGAAACTTGTAAACTATATTTTGTGCTCTACTTCCGCATATTTCAAATTCCAAAGCAGATTTTGGTCACGTGCACTGATCATACGTCATCGATCAATAAAATGGATTCGGCGTAAATGCTTTTAAATTTGAAATATGAATCGAAATGATTTATTTCACGTAGAACTCCTTTAAAAATGTATTAAAGACTTGTTTAAGACAGCACGAGGCTATGGAAGCGTTGTATTGAATAAACTGTGTCTAAAATACATTCAAATACTTTTTAAATTATTAATAGCAGTTTAAACACAGCCTGTGGTAAATGTACAGCTGCAGATCTATGAAGATGCTGTAATGTAGCGTTTCGTGCGCTGCCCAGGCGTTGAAATATCCGGTAAGTAGAGCAGAGAGGGATTCAGGGCGAATTCATTTGTAAAGTAATGTTTTTGTTGTGTTTATTTCGTAAAATAAGTTGAAATACATTATTTGTCGTATTGTTTCAAGTACCCTAGCGTCATCTGTTGTATTGTTATTAACTATAATCCAGTTATTAGTAATGACATTCCAATCATTCCAATGTAAAGATGGCCGTATTGCTTATATATTCCGTTACAGTTTAGTTACATTTTATATGTTTTAAGTATATTTATACACGTTTAACATTAAAATTATGTTACTATGTTGTGCAAGGACCTTCAGGACACTTAGAAAATAGATCAGATGTTTTAATATTCCCATAAACTGTAAGTATTGATTATAACTGCTATTGACTTGTCATTTAGTTTCTAGTCTTTCAATATTTTATTATTGTTTACTGTATTTGAAGCTGCAGAATGATGTTAAACATTATAATAAACACTTCCTTTATTTGTAGGCTTTTTTTAGTGCAATAGTCGAGCTGTTAAATAAATATGTCATCACCTCATTCACCCAAAGGTTTTGTTGCAGGTTTACAACTACAAATATCGATCGACTACATCTTCTAGCAGGATCAATGGCTACTAGCTGTTAAATTACAACCTCTAGGATGAGGTACAAGGATGAATTCATGCAGGTATGTAAAACAATATAAATATTTAACCACATTATTTAGAGCTGTAAACAAAAACTAATTTTCTGTTCTCTTGCAGATTATGGAACGTGGAATCATTTGATAGATCGGCGGTGGCCGTGATGATCATTCTAGATCAACTTGGAATCATCACCAGTAGCAACTGTCAAATTTGAAGATTGTTCTAAAGCATTTTTGTAATTCAAACAGTTGTAATTAACTTATGTCAATATTTATTAATAAAACATGAATTTCAATGTTGTTTTATGTCTTCATATTTATTTATAATTGTTTGAAAGTATTTACTAACATTTGATTTATATTTTTCAGTACGCAATGACAACATTGCACGCTGGGTTTCTCAGGATTCTGCTGCGCTCTGGTGATACAAATATTCAGCAGCTCAACTTCTAGAACAGACGACACATCTGCGGGCCCGAGATCAACAGCTGCAGCAGCTTCGTCAGCGTCTGCACACCTGGAAGCATATCTTCAATTGTTAAATAACTCATAAACTATTTAAGTTATATTTTCAATAATTCATATTATGGATTCCTTAGGAATTATAGGGTTAAGTATTGTTAGGTTTATTAATATTTTGTAAAAAAATACTTGAGATATTGTAAAAATAAAAACGTACTAAACTTTTATATTTTGTTAATAACTTAGAGAGTTTTAAAGCTATGGCATCAATATTGACAAATATAGATGGAACACGGTGTCTAGTATTAAGAATTAGTAGATTTGTAAGAATTTTTAAATATATTACTGACTTATTGTTAATATAAAATTTTTGTTTTGCTAATTTCTTGCGAACTATTTGAGCTACAATTGTCTAGCTTGAAATTTTCATCCCTTAATTAGTCGTAGAGTTAATATATATCACATTTGTTAATTTATTATTGTTAATAAACAAGATACAGGCAATAAAAAAATGGTCGTCCATTCATCATGGCTGCCATTTTTCTATTGTTAATTATTCCTAAACCATTTGAGCTAAAATGGTCTAGTTTAAAATTTTCATCCCTTAATTAGTCGTAGAGTTAGGATATATCACATTTGTTAATTTATTATTGTTAATTAACAAGATACAGGCAATAAAAAAATGGTCGTCCATTCATCATGGCTGCCATTTTTCTATTGTTAATTATTCCTAAACCATTTGAGCTAAAATGGTCTAGTTTGAAATTTTCATCCCTTAATTAGTCGTCGAGTTAGGATATATCACATTTGTTAATTTGTTATTGTTAATTAACAAGATACAGGCAATAAAAAAATGGTCGTCCATTCATCATGGCTGCCATTTTTCTATTGTTAATTATTCCTAAACCATTTGAGCTAAAATGGTCTAGTTTGAAATTTTCATCCCTTAATTAGTCGTAGAGTTAGGATATATCACATTTGTTAATTTATTATTGTTAATTAACAAGATATAGGCAATAGAAAAATGGTCGTCCATTCATCATGGCTGCCATTTTTCTATTGTTAATAATTCCTAAACCATTTGAGCTAAAATGGTCTAGTTTGAAATTTTCATCCCTTAATTAGTCGTAGAGTTAGGATATATCACATTTGTTAATTTATTATTGTTAATTAACAAGATACAGGCAATAGAAAAATGGTCGTCCATTCATCATGGCTGCCATTTTTCTATTGTTAATTATTCCTAAACCATTTGAGCCAAAATGGTCTAGTTTGAAGTTTTCATCCCTTAATTAGTCGTAGAGTTAGGATATGTCACATTTGTTAATTTGTTATTGTTAATTAACAAGATATAGGCAATAGAAAAATGTTCGTCTATTTATCATGGCGGATATTTTTCTATTGTTGATAAAGCGAGCTTTACTTCTTGTAGTCAACACCCCACGACCAGGAGATGCAGTTGCAGAACCTTCAAGGGAGACTTCAACATAGTTCGCCGTTCCCAACACAAATGTAAGTTTATTTAATTAATTTATTAATTATTGTTTTACTAATGTATTTGTTTTTATTTTGTTTTCTTTAGTGGACAACTTCACCAGAGCGCTCTGGAGGTCATCTTCTGCGTGCCCTGCTGCTCGTGGGTCCAGCGTCTTCACCCCTGGACGAATATAGTTATTTTTGTACCAATAAATAAATGTATTTGTATATTTATATAAGTTTAAAATAAATAAATATGAATGTAATATTATAATCGATAAAATAAATATGTATTATTAAAATGACATGTCTTTCATTTAAAATGCACCCCATGATCTAATAAATTAAAAGGTAATAAGGGTTTGTCTTGATTAAATTCTTATTTAAAATATTAAATTTTCATACCCACACTGCCATCTATTGGACACCGGCAAACACTATTAGACTTTGCGAATAGATTCAAAATGCGGCGCTTGAAAACATCACTTCATAATAGTTCACGAATTTGCTAAGAGATGGCAGCACTATCGGATGTGATTGTGTAAAATTTGTCGATTTGTTCACCAAATCACAACACAAATTTTAATTGATAAGGGCATGCCCTACGCCCTTGTCCTTCACATATGTTGTAGAGGGGGTTATAGTAGACAGTCTTTATATGTTTCGGTAAAGTTTCGTTATTTTTGCGATATCTCTTACCGTTTTCGAGTTATAAGGGTTTAAAGTTTTTAAAAGCAACCCTTAAAAAACTACCCTATTTTCAACTTTTTGGGGGGTTTCTCTCTGTGATTAGATAGAGCAGGGTTGTATCTCGGGGTGTTGTGTTCAGATTCGCGATATCTCAAACCATTTCAGAGATACAGCCCTTATAAAATTATGTAGAGCAGCATTTTATAAGGGCTGTATCTCTGAAATGGTTTGAGATATCGCGAATCTGAACACAACACCCCTAGATACAACCCTGCTCTATCTAATCACAGAGAGAAACCCCCCAAAAAGTTGAAAATAGGGTAGTTTTTTAAGGGTTGCTTTTAAAAACTTTAAACCCTTATAACTCGAAAACGGTAAGAGATATCGCAAAAATAACGAAACTTTACCGAAACATATAAAGACTGTCTACTATAACCCCCTCTTCAACATATGTGAAGGACAAGGGCGTAGGGCACACCCTTATCAATTAAAATTTGTGTTGTGATTTGGTGAACAAATCGACAAATTTTACACAATCACATCCGATAGTGCTGCCATCTCTTAGCAAATTCGTGAACTATTTTGAAGCGATGTTTTGAAGGACCGCATTCGAAATCGAAACGCAAGTTTTAATAGCATAGCCCTGTCAATAGATGGCAGTGTGGGTATTAAAATTTAATATTTCAAATAAGTATTTTCTTAAGACAAACCCTTATTACACTTTAGTTTATTAGATCGTGGGGTGGCTTTTAAATAAAAGACATGTAATTTTAATAATACATATTTATTTTATCGTTTATTATATTACATTCATATTTATTTGTTTTAAAATTATTTAAATATACAAATACATTTATTTATTAGTACAAAAATGAAGATATTCGTCCAGGGATGAAGACGCTGGACCCACGAGCAGCAGGGCACGCAGAAGATGACCTCCAGAGCGCTCTGGTGAAGTTGTCCACTAAATAAAACAAAATAGAAACAAATACATTAGTAAATCAATAATTAATAAATTAATTAAATAAACTTACTTTTGTGTTGGGAACGGCGAACTATGTTGAAGGCTCTCTTGAAGGTTCTGCAACTGCATCTCCTGGTCGTGGGGTGTTGACTACAAGAAGTGAAGCTCGCTTTATTAACAATAGAAAAATGGCAGCCATGATGAATAGACGTCAATTTTTCTATTGCCTATATCTTGTTAATTAACAATAACAAATTAACAAATGTGATATATCCTAACTCTACGACTAATTAAGGGATGAAAATTTCAAACTAGACCATTTTAGCTCAAATGGTTTAGGAGTAATTAACATTAGAAAAATGGCAGCCATGATGAATAGACGACCATTTTTCTACTGCCTGTATCTTGTTAATTAACAATAACAAATTAACAAATGTGATATATCCTAACTCTACGACTAATTAAGGGATGAAAATTTCAAACTAGACCATTTTAGCTCAAATGGTTTAGGAGTAATTAACATTAGAAAAATGGCAGCCATGATGAATAGACGACCATTTTTCTACTGCCTGTATCTTGTTAATTAACAATAACAAATTAACAAATGTGATATATCCTAACTCTACAACTAATTAAGGGTTGAAAATTTCAAACTAGACCATTTTAGCTCAAATGGTTTAGGAATAATTAACAATAGAAAAATGGCTGCCTAGATGAATAGACGACCATTTTTCTATTGACTGTATCTTGTTAATTAACAATAATAAATTAACAAATGTGATATATCCTAACTCTACGACCTATTAAGGGATGAAAATTTCAAACTAGACCATTTTAGCTCAAATGGTTTCAGAATAATTAACAATAGAAAAATGGCTGCCTAGATGAATAGACGACCATTTTTCTATTGACTGTATCTTGTTAATTAACAATAATAAATTAACAAATGTGATATATCCTAATTCTACGACCTATTAAGGGATGAAAATTTCAAACTAGACCATTTTAGCTCAAATGGTTTCAGAATAATTGACAATAGAAAAATGGCTGCCTAGATGAATAGACGACCATTTTTCTATTGACTGTATCTTGTTAATTAACAATAATAAATTAACAAATGTGATATATCCTAACTGTACGACCTATTAAGGGTTGAAAATTTCAAACTAGACCATTTTAGCTCAAATGGTTTCAGAATAATTAACAATAGAAAAATGGCTGCCTAGATGAATAGACGACCATTTTTCTATTGACTGTATCTTGTTAATTAACAATAATAAATTAACAAATGTGATATATCCTAACTCTACGACCTATTAAGGGATGAAAATTTCAAACTAGACCATTTTAGCTCAAATGGTTTCAGAATAATTGACAATAGAAAAATGGCTGCCTAGATGAATAGACGACCATTTATCTATTGACTGTATCTTTTTAATTAACAATAATAAATTAACAAATGTGCTAAATTTTCACTCTACGACTAATTAAGGGTTGAAAATTTCAAACCAGACAATTTTAGCTCAAATGGTTCAAGAATAATCAACAATAGAAAAATGGCAGCCATGATTAATAGACAAACATTTTTCCATTGACTGTATCTTGTTAATTAACAATAATAAATTAACAAATGTGCTATTTTCTAACTCTACGACTAATTTAGGGGTGAAAATTTCAAACTAGACAATTTTAACTCAAATGGTTCAAGAATAATCAACAATAGAAAAATGGCAGCCATGACAGATAAAAATAAAAATATTCTTCCAGGTGTGCAGACGCTGATCCTTGACGAAGATGCTGCAGCTGTTTATCTTGGGTCCGCGGATGTGTCGTCTGTTCTAGAAGTTGAGTTGCTGAATATTTGTATCACCAGAGCTCAACAGAATCCCGAGGAACCCAGCGTGCAATATTGTCTTCATTGCAGACTGAAAAGTATAAATAACATGTTAATAAACACTTTAAAACAATTATAAATAAATATAGAGATTAAAAACTATATTCAAATTAATGTTTTATTAATAAATTTTGAAATAATTAAATTACAACATTTTGAAGTACGAAGAAACGGTAGAAGAATTGTGAAATTTGACAGTTGCTACTGGTGATGATTTTAAGTTGATCTACAATGACTGTCACGATCGTAGAAGATCTAGCAGATGATTCTACATTCCACAATCTACAAGAGATGAATTTGTGTTTATTTCAATAAATAATTTGGTTACATATTTATTTTGTTTTAAATACCTGTGCCCTTTTGATATTTGACAGACAGTCAAGCAATATTTAGACCATCTCAATTCCTCTGGATTCAATCTCAGTTGTGAATTCATCCTTGCGCCTTATCCTAGAGGTTGTAATTCAACAGCTAGTAGCCATTGATCCTGCTAGAAGATGTAGTCGATCGATATTTGTAGTTGTAAACCTGCAACATTAACATTTGGGTGAATGACGTGATGACATATTTATTTAACAGCTCGACTATTGCACTAAAAGAAGCCTACAACTAAAGGAAGTGTTTATTATAATGTTTAACATCATTCTGCAGCTTCAAATACAGTAAACAATAATGAAATAATGAAAAACTAGAAACTAAATGACAAGTCAATAGCAGTTATAATCAGTACTTACAGTTTATGGGAATATTAAAACATCTGATCTATTTTCTAAGTGTCCTGAAGGTCCTTGCACAACATAGGAACAAAATTTTAATGTTAAACGTGTATAAATACACTTAAAACATATAAAATGTCACTAAACTGTAACGAAATATATAAATAATACGGCCATCTTTATATTGGAATGATTGGAATGTCATTACTAATAACAGGATTATAGTTAATAACAATATAACAGATGACGCTAGGGTACTTGATACAATAACACAAATAATGTATTTCAACTTATTTTACGAAATAAACACAACAAAAACATTACTTTACAATTGAATTCGCCCTGAATCACTCTCTGCTCTATTTATCGAATATTTCAACGCCTGGGCAGCGCACGAAACGCTACATTACAGCATCTTCATAGATCTGCAGCTGTACATTTACCACAGGCTGTGTTTAAACTGCTATTAATTATTTTAAAAGTATTTGAATGTATTTTATACACAGTTTATTCAATACAACGTTTCGACAGCCTCGTGCTGTCTTAAACAAGTCTTTAATACATTTTCCTATGAGTTCTACGTGAAATAAATAATTCCGATTCATATTTCAAATTTAAAAGCATTTGCGCCGAATCCATTTTATTGATCGATGACGTATGATCTGTGCACGTGACCAAAATCTGCTTTGGAATTTGAAATATGCGGAAGTAGATCACAAAGTATAGTTTACAACTTTGGCAGGAGATGGCAGAAGCAATCTCGTCTTAAATTTTACAAAATAGTTTTTGGCGATTTCTAGACAAACGTATGAATTTACAAAAAAGTTGTAATGAAAGAAAATATTCGTTAATTTTTTCTCTATCGGTTTTATAATAAACATTTTTTTCTACAATTAATTTTTTGTTTCAATTCTGACAGTCTGCATTATTATATTAATTTTCGTGTCAAATCGCTTTAAATATATTATCTGAAGCTTTTCATATCTTCCAGCAACCCTTATTGATAATATATGATACATTTTAGGAATATAAACGCTAAATATATTCATAAAAACTCAGTTTTGCCTCAGGAATCTTCGGTATTTTCAAACCTTTATACCTCTAAAACTAGGGCCTAAATAAAAAAAAGTTTCAAATAAGAAAGATTCATTTGGCTATTTTAAACATCTCTTATTGGAAGTATTTTTCTGAGAAATGCATGGGTTTCGAGAAAATCACTGTCATATATAGTAATAGTTCCCCACGAAAGATGGCAGCAGGAATCTCGTCCTAAATTTCCTGAAAACAGTTTTTTACAATTTCTGAGTAAACGGTTAACTTTACAAAAATTTTATAATGAAAGAAAATACTCATTAATTTTTTCTATATCGACTTTATTTGAAGCATTTTTTTAAATTCTTAAAATTATTCTAAAGATCTATAGAAAAATATTTATTACAAACAAACTACCATACCTAGCAAAATGTACTTTTCAAATTTGAATTCGGGGATGATTTTTACATGGGAAAAAAATTATTTGATCAATGGAAAACGCCAGCGGAATTTACTACACAGATAATTCTAAATGATATTTCGACAGAAAGGTCAACTGTTTTCAAAACTCAATATCTTTTAAACTAAGGCCTACATAGAAAAAAGTTTCAAAAAGAACTTCTTAATTTAACTATTCTGAACAACTTTTACTTGAAGTATTTTCTCGTAAAGTTTATCAGTTTGGAGAAAATTACTGTCATATATAGTAATAATTTTGTGTGACAGATGGCGGCAGAAAGCTCGTTTGAAATTTTCAAAAAAATGTTTTTTGCGATTTATGGGAAAACCGGTAACTTTACAAAATTTTCGTAATGAAAGAAAATACTCACTAATTTTTTCTCTATCGACTTTATTTGAAGCATTTTTTTAAATTCTTAAAATTATTCTAAAGATCTATAGAAAAATATTTATTACAAAAAAACTACCTTTCCTAGCGAAATGTACTTATCAAATTTGAATTTGGAGATGATTTTTACATAGGAAAAAAATTATTTGGCCAATGGAAAACACCAGCGGAATTTACTACACAGATAATTCTAAATGATATTTCGACAGAGAGGTCTACTGTTTTCAAAACTCAATATCTTTTAAACTAAGGCCTACATAGAAAAAAGTTTCAAAAAGAACTTCTTAATTTAACTATTTTGAACAACTTTTGTTTGAAGTATTTTCTCGTAAAGTTTATCAGTTTAGAGAAAATTACTGTCATATATAGTAATAATTTTGTGAGACAGATGGCGGCAGAAAGCTCGTTTGAAATTTCCAAAAAAATGTTTTTTGCGATTTATGGAAAAACCGGTAACTTTACAAAATTTTCGTAATGAAAGAAAATACTCACTAATTTTTTCTCTATCGACTTTATTTGAAGCATTTTTTGAAATTCTTAAAATTAATCTAAAATTTTTTAGAAAAATTGCTGTTACAAAAAAACTACCATTCCTAGCAAAATGTACTTATCAAATTTGAATTTGGGGATCATTTCTACATAGGAAAAAATTTATTTGGCCAATGGAAAACACCAGCGGAATTTACTACACAGATAATTCTAAATGATGTTTCCATAGCGTAGTCCACTATTTTCAAAACTGAATATCTTTTAAATTAGGGCCTAAATAGAAAAATGTTTCAAATAAAACTTCTTAATTTAACTATTCTGAACATCTTTTGCTTGAAGTATTTTCTTGTAAAGTTTATCAGTTTAGAGAAAATTACTGTCATATATGGTAACAATTTTGTACGAGAGATGGCGACAGAAATCTCGTTTGATATTTCCCGAAAATATTTTTTTGCGATTTCTGGGTATATGGTTAACTTTGTAAAAAATTCGTTATGAAAGAAAATGCTCGCTAATTTTTTCTCTATCGATTTTATTTGAAACATTTTTTTGTGCAATGAAGTCATTTTTACTTACCATTCTTGAACAAGATCTAATATTTTCTTTTTATAAAATTTATTAAATATTTTGAGTATTCATTGAACATATACAATAATAATCACATAATTCTTATAAAAAACTGAGACAAAATACATTTTATCTTAAAATCTAAACAAAAATGGAATGTTTTAT
Organism: Poecilus cupreus; assembly: GCA_963942605.1. Taxonomy (NCBI): domain Eukaryota; kingdom Metazoa; phylum Arthropoda; class Insecta; order Coleoptera; family Carabidae; genus Poecilus; species Poecilus cupreus. Next base: position 41,695,907 of record OZ012713.1, read on the forward strand.
TACAAAATTGCACAAATAGGACACAAAAAATTCACTTAAATCATTTTGAGATCTTTTTTACAAGAGACACAATATTTTTATCTACGTTTTATAAAAAAATACATAGAAAATTTCGTATAAAAAGCTATAGGCATAAGTACAGTCTGATTAAAAAATACGAAGAATTTGAGCTGCCAAATCATTCGAAAATTGCCTAATTTTTTCTTTTATACAAAATAATCCTATTTTTGATATTTTTCTTGATACAAACACTGATTACAAGAGTAATATACATAATTGGTGCCAGGTTTAAAGCTATAATCCGAGCATAATAAAATGATCATTGTATTATTTAAGTTTATGAGTTTTGACAGCTCGGTTCCGCGAAAATTTAAAAAGGAATAAAATGATCATTCTATTTGGCTTGGAGTGTATTTTATATTATAATGGCACCTCAAAAGTGCTTTTCTATTGGCTAGAAGTATTAAATTCGATTGTTTTCAGAACTAGAATCAGTCAATGATTAAATCAATTTTTCAATATTTTATTGTTTTCCAAATATTTTTTCGTAAATATTTTTCGTAAAAATTGATTTTAGTTAAGAGTTTTTTTTTTAAATAAATTAAAGATGATAAATGATTGAGCAAAAGAAATAAACTATAAACTAAACATGAAATATAAAAAAATCACATTTTTGGAATGTATAAACATCAAAAACTGTTTGTAAAAGTTGTTTTTGTGTTTTGTGAATAAATAAATAGCTATTATTTATTTTTAAACGCTAGAAACCTTAAAAATATGGCAATAAATTCATAAATAGTACACAGGAATGCCAATCGCTTAAATCTAAGTCCCTAAATAAATTTTAAAACTTAAAATAATATCAAAACTACGGACGAAAACACATAAAATATTTGTACATTTCAGTCACAAAAACAAAAGAATATTGGCTGCACCGGAAGTTGATATCATACCGAGGTTTCAGCATTCGCGTCCTTCCTGTTGAAACGTCATAAATTTTCGTACAAATTCATACAAAAATCATACACAGTTCATATCAATGTTAAAGCAAAATCTTACCTTAAATTAGAGGAAAAGAAAGTAGAAGAAAGTTATTCTTTAATAGGATAGTCCCAACACCAACTAGAATTCAAGAAATTCTTATTAATTCCCTATTGCCAACCTCACAAAAATGCTTCAAACAAAACTACAATTTTCCAAAATTCTACCAAAAACCCCAAAAAAACTTACTCAGTGTCCGGACAAACAATGGGGCCCAACGATGGTGATCCGCGGTTACTGCCCCCGCAAACACTCCCCATGACGCTGCCGAGCCTCGAACCTGACCCTGGGGTAACAACACCAGGAGGCAAAGCACCTGGTGGACCTACTAGAAAGCCTCGAGGATGGTAGTCGCTTGGGGGGTTGTTGATGTCGTTGGTGGTTACCATGGTGATTGGGGGGTGGAGGAAACTTGTTCCGCAGTGATCTTCTTCCGCTGGAAGTATTTAATTAATAATAGTTTTTTTTTAATCGTTGTGTGACATTTGCCGTTTTGTTGAAACCACTGCTCTTCCACATTAATGCCCAAGAAAAGTCAGTAATCAAACTGAGCATAAACAGTTGAAAGTCTAGCGGTTATTTTGATATATCATTCATTTATTTTCGTTGGGTATTGAGCAAGTTATGATTGCTTGAAAAATAGCTGATATTTGGAACCCGATAAGCAATTGAACAAGAATGTTAAAAGGTTTAGATTTTGCAATGGGATTTCGTTCCTGATTAAATAAAATAAATAAATTATATACTGTTAAAAAGAGGAAAGTCTAGCGGTCATTTTGATATATAAATCATTTATTTTCGTTGGGTTTTAAGGAAGTTATGATTGCTTGAAAAATATCTGATATTTGGAACCCGATAGGCAATTGAACAAAAATGTTGGAGGTTCAGTTTTTGAAATGGAATTTCGTTCCTGATTAAATAAAATAAATAAATTATATACAGTTAGAAAGAGGAAAGTCTAGCGGTCATTTTGATATATAAATCATTTATTTTCGTTGGGTTTTGAGCAAGTTATGATTGCTTGAAAAATAGCTAATATTTGGAACCCGATAGGCAATTGAACAAGAATGTTGGCAATTCAGTTTTTGCAATGGGATTTCGTTCCTGATTAAATAAAATAAATAAATTATATACTGTTAAAAAGAGGAAAGTCTAGCGGTCATTTTGATATATAAATCATTTATTTTCGTTGGGTTTTAAGGAAGTTATGATTGCTTGAAAAACAGCTGATGTTTGGAAGCCGATACGCAATTGAACAAGAATGTTGAAGGTTCAGTTTTTGTAATGGGATTTCGTTCCTGATTAACTAAAATAATTAAATTATATACTGCTAAAAAGAAGAAAGTCTAGCGGTCATTTTGATATATAAATTAATTATTTTCGTTGGGTTTTTAGCAAGTTATGATTGCTTGAAAAATAGCTAAAATTTGGAACCCGATGCGCAATTGAACAAGAATGTTGAAGGTTCAGTTTTTGCAATTTAATTACGCTTCTGATAAAATCAAATAAATAAATTATATACTGTTAAAAAGAGGAAAGTCTAGCGGACATTTTGATATATAAATCATTTATTTTAGTTGGGTTTTAAGCAAGTTATGATTGCTTGAAAAATAGCTGATATTTGGAACCCGATACCCGTTTTGTTGAAACCATCGCTTTTCCACATTAATGCCAACGAAAAATCAGTAATCAAACTGTGTACAAAACAGTTGACAGCTGTTAAATTAACTGTCACTGGGAAAAGTGTTGCCAACCTGTTAAAATGTGAAATGTGAAAGAATATTAGTTTAATCCCGGGTCAGAATTTTGCTTCCAACAACATTAAGGTTGCTATTAGTAAGTCGTCAATACTCACCAGTATACGGAAACAAATACTTGTCCCCAATATGAAGTTTCTCTTCCGTTTCCGATCCATGATCCCCATACTCCTGATAGTTCTCCCCCAGCTTAGCCCGATAGTCTTGCTTCATCAACTTTTGAACATAGTGAGGATCAGAATGATGGTACAACTGTTGGGTGTTGACGATGTATTGAGGTTCGGAATGAAGAGTTCCGGAAGGTAAATATGAATCCGGAGTTACATCCGGATGCGGAAGTGGATTAGGAGATGTTGGTTTATGGCTGAGTTCATTGTCTGAAGCGGTATCTGCAGACCATCTCCCGATTTCTCCAACTGTTAAATACAAATTAGTAAAGGTTTGATTGTATTATTTTATTAACGTACCGTTTCCGGTTCCTATGTAGCCTTCAGGACACCTGGAGGTCCATCTATATCCTCCAAACATTTCGCTGTTAACATTTAAAGCAGGAGGTGTTCCGCATCTTGATGTGCCAACATGTTCAGTAATATTTGGTAAGTACCCTACTGTTGAAGCGCCTGTGTGTCTAAGAGTCCTACTTCGACCCCTGGTTGTGGAAGATTCCTCATCATCTGAGGAATGTGAAGATGCTAAATCAAGTGAACGACCTTCAGAAGCAGAAGTGTCGGATTCGCTGTCTCTTCGTTCTCGGTGATGACCTTCTGTATTACAATAACATTACACACCAAGGTTGGAAACACTATCATTACTGACCTCCTAGGTCAATAATAATATTAACGTACCATCTCTATGTCTGCGCAAATATCCAGGAACGTCACTAGTACTGTTATAATTACTAGTACTAGTACTTGTAGTATTATGTCGAAGATGTGTGTCGCTTCTGTAAGGACTAGACCCAGTTTTCGTTGTGCTTCGACTCGTTGTAGACGACGTCGAAATCCCTACGTGTCTTCTAGAAGTTGCTTCGTACCCACTTCCTGCCGAAGTGTGATATGCAAGAGCAGATCTTGACGATTGTAAGTTTATGTTATGGGAACTGGTTGATGCGGCGCCAATAACTGAGGTGGTTTCCAAAAGCGGAACTTTTTTGCCCATACAGTACATTAAAGATCTGCAATATGCAAGAGTAAAGTTGAAATTGTTGTGCAATGACAGATCTGTGCAAGGTTATTGCGGATTAATTGTTAAAATGAGGGACTATTTGTTCTGGTGCAGTTTTTGACATTGAATGATAAAATGAAATGAATAAATTATATACTATTAAAAAGAGGAAAGTCTAGCGGTCATTTTGATGTATAAATCATTTATTTTCGTTGGGATTTGAGCAAGTAATGATTGCTTGAAAAATAGCTGATGTTTGGAACCCGATACGCAATTTAACAAAAATGTTGGAGGTTCAGTTTTTGCAATGGGATTTCGTTTCTGATTAAATAAAATAAATAAATTATATACTGTTAAAAAGAGGAAAGCCTAGCGGTCATTTTGATATATAAATCATTTATTTTCGTTGGGTTTTGAGCAAGTTATGGTTGCTTGAAAAATTGCTGATATTTGGAACCCGATACGCAATTGAACAAAAATGTTGAAAGTTCAGTTTTTGCAATGGAATTTCGTTTTTGATAAAATGAAATAAATAAATTATATACTGCTAAAAAGAGGAAAGCCTAGCGGTCATTTTGACTTATAATTCATTTATTTTCGTTGGGTTTTAAGCAAGTTATGATTGCTTGAAAAATAACTGATGTTTGGAACCCGATAGGCAATTTAACAAAAATGTTGGAGGTTCAGTTTTTGCAATGGGATTTCATTTGTGATAAAATAAAATAAATAAATTATATACTGTTAAAAAGAGGAAAATCTAGCGGTCATTTTGATATATAAATCATTTATTTTCGTTGGGTTTTAAGCAAGTTATGATTGCTTGAAAAATAACTGATATTTGGAACCCGATAGGCAATTGAACAAAAATGTTGAAGGTTCAGTTTTTTCAATAGAATTTCGTCCCTGATTAAATAAAATAAATAATTTACATACTGTTAGAAAGAGGAAAGTCTAGCGGTCATTTATATATGTAATTCATTTATTTTCGTTAGGTTTTGAGCAAGTTATAATTGCTTGACAAATAGCTGATATTTGGAACCCGATACGCAATTCATCAAAAATGTTGAAGGTTCAGTTTTTACAATTGGATATCGGTCCTAATAAAATAATATAAATAAGTTATATACTGTTAAAAAGAAGAAAGTCTTGCGGTCATTTTGATATATAACTCATTTATTTTCGTTGGGTTTTAAGCAAGTTATGATTGCTTGAAAAATAACTGATGTTTGGAACCCGATAGGCAATTGAACAAAAATGTTGGAGGTTCAGTTTTTGCAATGGGATTTCATTTGTGATAAAATAAAATAAATAAATTATATACTGTTAAAAAGAGGAAAATCCAGCGGTCATTTTGATATATAAATCATTTATTTTCGTTGGGTTTTAAGCAAGTTATGATTGCTTGAAAAATAACTGATGTTTGGAACCCGATAGGCAATTGAACAAAAATGTTAAAGGTTCTGTTTTTGCAATGGGATTTCGTTTCTGATAAAATCAAATAAATAAATTATATACTTGTTAAAAAGCGGAAAGTCTAGCGGTCATTTTGATATATAAATCATTTATTTTCGTTGGGTTTTAAGCAAGTTATGATTGCTTGAAAAATAACTTATGTTTGGAACCCGATACGCAATTTAACAAAAATGTTGAACGTTTAGTTTTTACAATGGTATTTCAGTCCTGATTAAATAAAATAAATAAATTATATACTGTTAAAGAAAGGAAAATCTAGCGGTTATTTTGATATATAAATCATTTATTTTCGTTGGGTTTTGAGAAAGTTATGATTGCTTGAAAAATGACTGATATTTGGAACCCGATACGCAATTTAACAAAAATGTTGGAGATTCAGTTTTTGCAATGGGATTTCGTTTGTGATAAAATAAAATAAATAAATTATATACTGTTAAAAAGAGATAAGTCTAGCGGTCATTTTGATATATAAATCATTTATTTTCGTTGGGATTTGACCAATTTATGATTGCTTGAAAAATAGCTGATATTTGGAACCCGATAGGCAATTGAACAAAAATGTTGAAGGTTCAATTTTTGCAATGGGATTTCGTTCCTGATTAAATAAAATAAATAAATTATATACTGTTGAAAAGAGGAAAGTCTAGCGGTCATTTTGATATACAAAACATATAATTAAAATTTAAATTAATCAAAAAATCACTTACCTAAACAAATTTTGCCGAACCCGTTGATTGACGAAACAATACCCCAAGACAGAGAAAACCGAATGGACCAAAACCGAAAGAGACAACAAATAAGTCAAAAGGGGCTCATGATCACTAGCCATCAGTAATGCCAACACCCAAATAGTTACAATCAACGGAAGAGACACAACCGACAACCAAAGTAGGGTCCGTAAATTTCCAAAACCCATCACATGATCTTTAAGAGTAAATGCTGCTCTAACTGAGAGACCAAGTATTGCCAAATTAAGAAAAACCATCACGCAGATTGGGCCAATAAGAGACCAGATCACCGATTCATAAAGTGACAACCAGCAGAAGTAAAAATTTCCATATTGGTCAACCCTTGCTCCGACTGGAAGAGAAACAATTACAGCAGGAACCACGTATCCTACTGTGAAATAAAAAGGCATTTGACCATGGTTAATGTCTCGCATTTCTGTTAACATCCGGTATAGATGAACAGAGTCCACTAGATTCCAAGAAAACACACATAACCATAAATAATGCAAAGTTATGGCTACTAATTTGCAGGGAAATGTATTTTCTACTAATGGTTTTCGAGCTTTAAGAGCAATGAAATATAATAATTGTGCCAAGAAAATACATAAAACTAAGTTCTTGTGAATGGTGTTGGAATTAGTTTGACCCCCTCCTCGAATTAAAGCTAGAATCAACCAAGTACACAACAGTAAAGGCAAGGAAATTGAAAAGCAACTATAACTCGAAACGCTTTCAAGAAGACTTGGTTCTGGAATGTATTCTAAGTCTATAACATCTACTAGTACTGCAAAAGTGGACAAATGATTACAAGTACAGTTAATAATTAAAGGATTTTGGTCCATCCAATTCTCTGTTAACTCAGTTCGACACCCAACTCTGGACCATTCACCCTTTCTGAAAAAAAATTTTTATTTTAACTTCTAAGTGTGATATCTTCAAAACTATTAAAGATATTTCAAATCTGTTTTAACGAGGGCGTTCTACATGCTTTTCTTAATAAAAAGGAATATTCAACGGTCATTTTGATGTACAATACATGTCTTGTAACCGTCTTGAACTCCAAGTTGGTGCAAGTAAAAAATTTGCGTTTTTACAGTTGAACCAAACAATTTTAATCGCATTTTTCGCAATGTATTTTCGTCCCAGACAAAGTGAAATATATAAATTATATACTGCTGGAAAGAGGAGAGTTCAGCGGTCATTTTGATGTACAACACATGTATCGTACTCATTCTGAACTCTAAGTTGGAGCAAGTAAAAAATTAGCGTTTTTACAGCTAAACCAAAAATTTCGATCGCATTTTTCGCAATGTATTTTCGTCCCAGACAAAGTGAAATATATAAATTATATACTGCGGGAAAGAGGAGAGTTCAGCGGTCATTTTAATGTACAACACATGTATCGTACTCGTTCTGAACTCTAAGTTGGAGCAAGAAAAAAATTCGTGTTTTTACAGCTAAACCAAAAAAATTTCGATCGCATTTTTTGCAAAGGATTTTCGTCCCAGACATAGTGAAATATATAAATTATATACTGCTGAAAAGAGGAGAGTACAGCAGTCATTTTGATGTACAATACATGTCTTGTAGTCTTTTGTAAATCAAAATAGGAGTACGTGAACTATTAGTTTTTATAAAACAGCTCGAATAGTACGACGAGAGAACAACAAATTTGGCGGTGCAATTTTCGCATTGTAAATTAGTTCCAAACAAATTAAAATATATAAATTATATATTGTTACAAAGAGGAGATCCTAGCGGATATTTTGGTATATAATTCAATAATTTAGAGTTAGTTTTAAGCAAGTTATGATCGCTTGAATAATTGAAATTTTGTTGGCATAGTTTTCGCAATGTCCTTCCTGGCATTTTATAAATTTATTTCCTTCCAGACAAATTACAATAAATAAAATATATACTGTTAGAAAAAGGATATTTTCTTTAATAAATATGTAAAATTTCACAATAATATATTATCAAACACAAAATTTATATCGTCTTAAATGCTATACAAAATTTTGAAATTCACTCGAAGTTCAACATTCAACAAGTTCAACTTTCAAGAGCTATATCTCAAAAACTATTAGAGATATTTAACCGCGGATTTAAAATTTGGATTCCTCAAACATTCCTTTATGAAATAGGTGTAATAAAAAAATTCACTCACCCTCTAACAGTTGACCAATGAACACATTGTGGATTGGACCGTTCATTGAAAAAAATTTCTTCTGTGTTTAAAACAATTTGTATTCTGATTGGCTGAGCTAACGGTACCCCAATTAAACTTTTATACATTAATTTTTTCGAGAGTTCATAATTACTTCTGCGTCTTCTAATAAGGGTTCCATCCCTTAAATAAGCAGAGTTTTCATGTTTAGTTTCTTGAGATTCCGAAAAAGTTTTTTTGACCATTTTTCGGGAATTTTCAAAATTTATAGGGGGTTTTGTAACAGCCTCGATATATTCTGGCACTAGGATGCTTAGGGAGATAATTGGGGACCCTAAAAATATATATTGTGTAAGATAAAATTCCCTAAATGTGTTTAGAAATCTTACCAATTATCACATCAATTCCCCAACGTCTCATAACAGATTCGTCGTATTTTGGGGGTAAAAGCCCCCCCGCCATTTTGAATTGAGCGTAACTAACAATGGCTCCTGAATCCGATAGTGAGTTTTTAGTTGTTAATTCACCTATTTCTAAGGGTTTTATCCCCAAAAGCGACAGAGGAACCAAAAATTTCGTTTGATGATCAAATTTGCTGTCATCTTTAAGGTAATTGTTATATTTGGGAAACGAAATAACGGGTGATGATTTACTGTGAGATGGATCTAAACTAGGCATTAAGAACTCGGAGGTGTCGGGTATTACTACCCGTTCAGTGGTGAATGAAATGTCTGAGGAGGAATGTAAAGATATATGATCGGGTTCATAACCAAATAGGGAGACGGGTGTAACTACGTCTAGTCCAAGTGCTGAAATAAAGAAATTAATAATTATATTACAATTCCTGGAGTATAGTTCCGGGCTGGAAGGATCTGCAGTTGCAGATCTGTGGGTTATATTTGTGGAATTTTAGCTGGACTGTTACAAAAAATTATGAAGCAACTCACCCATATTGGCCGCATCAATTTCAAAGGGATTGGTATACGTGTCTCTTTGACTATTGGCCAAAACGCCAATATATCCATAAATGGCCAAAATCAACTCTTCTGTAGATTGTCCCGTCAACTCTTGGATTTTGTCCCACTCCTCGAAATATTTTTCATCCAAAACAACACTGGCCGAATGGACAATATTCGAAATATAGTCCTTATCTTGACTATGGGTCAAATTCAATCCCATTTCTTTTGATTCGTGCTTTAAAAGTTCTTGGATTAACTGTTGTGTTATTAAGACATCCGCTCCGTATAGATTTAAAGTTTCGTTCGTTGCTTTTTGAAGATCATACGCCATTTTAACAGCAACATAAGTGTTGATCATAAGTTCCCCCTTTTCTATTTGAGATAATTGTTTTCGGAGTTCCATGAATGGTTCAGATGTACAATTGAACATGTCTGGTTTTTGCCAACCGCCAAGTAGGTTGTCACAACTCCTAGAGGTTTTTCCATAAGAACCTTCTGGACAGTCCTCGATGGAGGCTTCTCCAAAGGGAGTTCTTGGCCACCAAAGTCTTCCAGAGTAACTTCGAGGACAACCGTCGTATACAACTATTTAAAAAGTTAAGTTTATTTGGTGTCGAACAAAAAAATTGTTGGTGTATTTTTCGAATTGTATTTTGGTTCCAGATAAATTAAAATATGTAAATTATATATTGGTGGAAAGAAGAAAGTCTAGCGGACATTTTCATGTATAACTCATTAATTTCAATTTGGTTTTAAGCAAGTTATGATTGCTTGAATTATAGCCCGAAAATGGAACCCAATATTCAACTAAACAACAAAGATACTAGTATAGTTATTGCAATGTATTTTCGTTTCAAACAAATTAAAATAAATAAATAATATACTGTTAGAAAGAAGAAAGTTTAGCGGTCATTTTGATGTACAACACATGTCATGTAATCCTTTGTAATTAAAAATATTAAAAAGAGAAAAAGTCCCACCTTCACAACCTCGCAGAGTTACTTCTGCATAAGGATTGGGACAAGAATCGCATCTTTGTCCTATGACCCCTGACCTGCATCGACATTGACCTGTCTCAAGGTCACATTGAGGAGAGAATGACCCAGTTGCATAACAATCACATGGTAAACAAGTATCAACTTAAAAAAAAGAGAATAATTAATATTTTACTTTGAATAATCTCTAAAATATTCATACTTTTCCCATTATTTTTATTGGGTTTCCAATGATTTTCTTTACAGCGGCATTCCCCAGAAATTTTGTCACAATCAGGGTTGTACCCCCTATTAGTGTCACAATTACATGGTCCACAAACCGGGTATCCCCACCATCCGCTTGGACAGGGTTGGTCTAACTTATTTTCGCAGTATTCGCCTGAATATTCAGTACTGTTGCACCTATATGTGTAAGAGAACAATATTTGTAACAGTCGTTCATAAAATCATGTATATATTTGAAACTATAAGAGATAGGAAGTTGCAGATCATTTTGTTACATTCAGAAAGGTTTTGTATATAAGTTCACCAATTCTTGTATTTATTCATTGTATAGTACTAATGTTATAAGCATGGTTAACTAATAACAGTTTTAATTGTAAAATTGTAGGATGTTCCAAAACTCTCTGATGTAGCAGAATAATTCACCCAGAATTGGGATAAATATCCAACTATCTATGGCGTATCCAGAAATCCTGACAGTTTGGATAAATCACCCAGAATTGGGATAAATCATCCACCTATCTAAGACGTACCCAGAAACTCTGAAACAGTTTGGATAATTTTACCCAGAATATCCATCCAGTATTTCAGGAGAACACAGAACACCCTGAAATAGTTGGATATCACCCAGAAATGGGATAATATCATCCCACTACCTCAGGTGTACTCAGTATTATCCTGAAACAGTTTGGATAATTCACCCAGAATTGGGAAACCCATCCAACTATTTCAGGATTACCCGAATACCCCAGAAACAGTTAGATATCACCCAGAAATGGGTATATCATCCACTATCTCAGGTGTACCCAGAAAACCCTGAAACAGTTTGGATAATTCACCCAGAACTGAGATAATCATCCATCCATTTCAGAACACCCACAGAAATATCCTGAAGTCAGGCTGAAACAATTTTCTCCAGTAATGAGAAAACTACCCCCAACTGCTGGGTAGACTATAAAGTCCACCAAGAAATAGGGTGTAGAATCCCCAGAATTGGGAATTGTCCCAGCTACATCAGAATACCCCACAGGGACATCCAAGTAAGGCCCAGGATACCTGAGAACCATCCCCAGCCATATTTCAGCATTATAGCCCCTAAAATAGGGGTGGATGGATAAGGAAGTGGTAATTCAGGGACTCTTGAGTGCATTCTCCCCAAAAAGGATTCTAGATACGCATCAAATTGAGTCTAATTGACCGCGCAAACTGACCCCTACTTATAGAATACAACAATGGTATCAGGTGTAGCGATGTAATAAAGGCGTGATGTATTAAAAATTCGCCCACAAGACTGGAGGCCATTTTTGAAAAAACTAATTCTACATTTCTATAAAGCAAAATGAAGGCTTCCATAAAAAAATATTTTGGGTCGATTGTCAATTGTTTTCAACAACTAAAATAGACAAACTGTAATTTTTTTACATGTATTTCAGTGTTTTATTTAGAAATTCAATGTTTTCGGCAATATTTGGACAACTACAGACAACAAAGAGAATTTTTAAACGCAAAATAACCCCTACCTGCATTGATAACCCTTAAAATGTCCAGACATCAAAACGCACTGTCCTGTCTCTTCACAAGGGGATGTTTCTGGGGCGCAAACGGGGCTGCAAAGGGGCCCAACATACCCTGGTCGACACTCACACTTACTATCACCCCAACCGGAAACACAATCGGCCGTATCAGGACAGGAAACAGTGCAATCGGACTGAGACGGACAGCCGTCCAAAACGTTTTCGCGTACCTGGACATTTTCAAACATTTTAATGGTAAGATCTGCAATTGCAGCGCTGAAAATCGTTTACCGTTGGTCGATTTAAGCTGCTTTGTTGGTTTCCTATCCGAACATCTTGAATACATCCCTCAAAATATGAATAACCAGCATTGAGACTGCTATATGTTCCATCAGGTCCACCAATTAATATTTTTCCTACGTAAAGTCCCTGGATTTTTGGGGAAAAAGGAACCAACGCAAGGTGTTGTCCATAGTCTATATTAAGTCTAACTTCGGTCCCCAACCATGTTATTTCCAAATGGTGCCAATATCCGTCAGATAACGATTTAGAAGATAAGTTTAGGGCGATGCCGTTGTATGAATAATGCAGAAGTCCTGATTTTAGCTGGAGAAAAAGTTGAATAGAATTAGAACTAGAATCGATAGAAAGGTCTAGTCTTCAAGATTGCATGAAGATAAGCTTCCTGCATTAGAAAAAAAATAGTTGAGTCAGATATCATATCAGATAAATTTTTTAAGCGACTAAAACTGAACCAACAACAAAACTCAAAAAAATTTCAGGATATCCTGATTTTTGCTGGAGAAAAAGTTAAATAGAAATAAAACTAGAATCGATAGAAAGGTCTAGTCTTAAAGATTGCATGAAGATAAGCTTCCTGCATTAGAAAAAAAATAGTTGAGTCAGATATCTTATCAGATAAATTTTTTAGACGACTAATACTGCATCAACAACAAAACTCGAAAAAATTTCAGAATATCTTTACAAAATTAACTATATCTTTTAAACTAACAGAGATACTGAAGAATTCTGCCCAGATTTGGATTCAGAACAGTCTTCTGTATCAGATATCATTTAGTTTGTTCATATTACTCAACAAATAAATTTGCTGACTAACAGTCAGTAAATGTGGTCAAATTATGACAAAGTGCTTTATAAATGACCGTGTATCTTCAAATCTGGCAGAGATACAACCAAATACGAAACAGATTTGAATGCAGGACAGTTTTTTGCATCAGATACGTTTCAGTTTGTTCAGATTTTCCTACAAATAAGTTTGGTCCACGTTCAAGCTGAAGATGAAGTAAAATTTGGATTTTGTCCTTTAGAAAAATCACTGTATCTCAAAATTTAGAAGAGATACAACTAAATACAAAACAGATTTGAATTCAGGACAGTATTTTGCATCAGATACGTTTCAGTTTGTTTAGATTTTCCTACAAATAAGTTTGGTCCACGTTCAAGCTGAAGATGAAGTAAAATTTGGATTTTGTACTTTAGACATATCACTGTATCTCAAAATTTAGAAGAGATACAACCACATACGAAACAGATTTGAATTCAGGGCAGTTTTTTGCGTCAGATACTGTTTAGTTTGTTCAGATTACTCAACAAATAAATATGCTGTACTCAAAAAACTGAAGAGTCAGCAGATATGGTAATAATTTTGATATAGTGGTTTAGAAATGATCGCGTATCTTCAAATCTAGCAAAGATACAACCCCGTACGTAACAGATTTAGATTCGGGGGAGTTTTCTACTCCAGATAAAGTTTATTTGCTTCAGATTACCCGGCAAATAAATTTTTTACAGGCTAAAAACTAAACCAAGGAATAGTGAAATTTTGAATATCTGTATAATATATATTATCACAACTAGAGGGTAGTTTTCTGAATTAAATGCACTTATTTTGGGGGTTTTGAGGGTTCTGGGGTCCTATGGAGGGCTGTTAAAGTATTTATTTGCAAAATTCTTAGGGCAGTATAGTAACATAACCTCAAAATATTCCATTTGGCGCTAAACAATTTTTAAAAAATTCTACAATAATTTAGACGCAACATTTGTTGTTAATTAGACTCTAATATTGTAAGAAACTAATTAAATTTAATTAAAAATAAATTCAAGTAATCATTTAAACTTTGTACGATTGGCTACACTGATACATGTCAAATAACGTAATCATTATAAAACTAAATAACAAAACTTTTTAAATGTTTAATAGGCGTTTAAAAATTTTAAATATATTTCAGTAGTGTTTAGAAAGACAAATTATATAGAAAAAATAATAGTTTTGAAAGAAAAGTTGATGGAAATCGTTAAAAATATTAATTGAAAATATTTTTTTCGCATGGCTGCAGTGGGAACACTGTTTCCAGTAGCAAAAACCGTTGGCGCTCAGACAAGTCTGAGCCTTTGGATCAACTTGTCTTGTTTTGTTTTTATCTGTTTAAATACTAGAAAAACCAAGTTAAACAATGTTTAAACTTGTATATAACTAATGTATTTAAACTTTTTTAAGTGTTGTGTGTGATATTTTCCGGTGGATGAAGAAATGTGACATTTTGTGAATCAAAATGCCGAAGAGTGTCAGAGAAGTATTGTGTTATTGTGTTTGTTGTTTGTGAGAATGAAATCATTTGACAGATTCGTGGTTTCGACTCTGAACAACAAATTATATCGAATATTAGGGCACAAAGTAAGAAAAAATGAATAGTTTTGTAATAATTCTTTTCTGTTTTAGCTGCAAACTGAAAAAAGGTTCCAGAACGTTCATGAATTATTTGAAATGAGGTAAATAAAAATATTTTGAGTGCAAATATATTGATAAATAATACAGGTAAGCACTAAAAAATTTTTTTGGACCAAACTAATTTGTTTTGTGTGTTTGTGTGAATTTCAGGGATCAACTCGACCCCAGAGCTCAACCTCCCTTCCAGAATCAACCCCTCCACCCTGTGTGACACCGGAAATCTTCCAGATCCGGAGCGAAAACTCCAGTTTTCAAAAGTAAGCAGAATTTTAAATTTGCTTTTTGAAATTATGCTGTAGTTTAAAAACTACCAAAGATATTAATGTGTAACTTGCTTTATTGCATTCATTAATGATTTCTGCATGAGATAAAATATATTTGGTTCAGATATTTGAACAGATAAATTTTCTAGATGCAAAAAACTGAAAGGGCAACAAATAATTTTTGTATCTGTTAAAATTGGGTTGTAACTTAAAAATTATCAGAGATACAACGGTGTACTCTTCAAATTTAGATTCAGTAAAGCTTCCTGAATGAGATGAAACTTATTTCGTTCAGATATCTGAACAGATAAATTTTCTAGATGCAAAAAACTGAAAGGGCAACAAATAATTTTTGTATCTGTTGAAATTGAGTTGTAACTTGAAAATTATTAAAGATACAACGGTGTACTCTTCAAATTTAGATTCAGTAAAGCTTCCTGAATGAGATAAAACATATTTGGTTCAGATATTTGTACAGATACATTTTCTAGACCCAAAAAACTGAACAGCGGTAAAACCATACAAAATTTGTTCTTATTTATTTTTTGAAATATTTCTGTAACTTGAAAACTAATAAAGACAGAAGTTTCTAGTCTTCATGCTTGCCTTCAGCAAAACTTTCTGATTCCAATAAAATTTATTTGGTTCAGATATCTCTTCAGATTTATTAGCTAGAGTCAAAAAACTGAAGCAACAGCAAAACAATTTTGATTTTCTCTTCATCAGTAGAAATTTATTTGTAACTTTAAATTGAGCAAAGATACAATAGTGTACTGCTCAGATATGGATTCGTAGACTCTTGGTGCATCAGATAAAAAATATTTGGTTGAGATATTTGAATAGATACATTTTCTAGATACAAAAAACTGAAGCGCAGTAAAATCATAATTTTTTTTTATTGGGGTTTTTGAAATGTTTCTGTAACTTGAAAACAAATAAAGATAGAAACTTCTAGTCTTGACGAATGCCTTCAGCAAAGATTGTTGAATCATAAAAAAAATATAAATGTGTTAGAAAAAAAAATACATACTGCTAAAACAGCCGAACTATTTTGTCCAACTTGAACTGACATCAAAAACGTGTCAGACTGTAGAGTCCGTACAGATAACGCATTTAACCAGGGTAGTTGAATAGGGCGTAAAAGAGGGTTGAAAGACAGTGTACCATCCCCAGAAAACCTCCACGGTGGACTGATCACTAAAAAAAAATTTAGAGCCTTGTAAGTCGCCTCCAAAAAATTACACAAAAAAAATTTTTCACACTTACAATCTGAACATTCTTTTCCGCCAAACCCTTGGGCACAATCACACTTGAAGGTGGACCACCCCTCTTTGCATGTGCCCCCGTTTTTGCAGGGGTGGGACCCACAAAATTCTCGCTTTTCTGGACAGCCAGCTGTTGTCCCATTGTCAGCAACGTAACTGTAAAAGATATTTAGTTTTAGAGAAAAACAACCCTTAAAATTGAAAAAGTTTTATACGGTGTAGCTTTAAAATTAATTGAGATATTTAAACGCGGTTTGAACCGTTGGGTTCCTGGATGCTTCTTGAGTTGGATAAAATATAGTTGGGACGTGTATTTGATCAGAGAAATTTTTTAGACGCGAAAAACTAAACCGCCAGGAAAACATTGATAATTTTTATGTTATCTGTAGAAATTTAGTTGTAACTTTAAAATTATCAAAGATACAAAGGTGTACTCTTCAAATTTAGATAGATCAAAGCTTCCTGCATCCAACAAATTATATTTGGTTCATATATCTCATCAGATAAATTTGCTGGTCCCAAAAAACTGAACTGCAGTGTAAATCATAATTTTTTTTTACTAAGTTTTTGAAATATTTCTGTAACTTCAAAACAATTGAAGATAGAGGTTTCTAGTGTTCATGTTTGCATTCAGCAAAGCTTGTAGCACTAGATAAAAAATATTTGGGTCATATATTTCAACAGATACATTTTGTATTCTCAAAAAACTGAAACCACAGCAAAACGATTTTGAATGTCACATCATCTGTAGAAATTTAGTTGTAACTCTAAATTTAGAAAAGATACAATAGTGTACTGCCCAGATTCGGATTCATTGATGGTTCCTCTAACCAATAAAAACTATTTGGTTCAGATATCTTGTCAGATAAATTTTCTAGACCCAGAAAGCTAAACCGCAGTAAAAATCATAATTTTTTTTACTAAGTTTTTGAAATATTTCTGTAACTTGCAAACAAATGAAGATAGAAATTTCTGGTCTTCATGTTTGCATTCAGCAAATCTTGTTGCACCAGATTTGGTTCACATATGTCATCAGATAAATTTGCTAGACCCAAAAAAACTGAATAAGGTAAAAATCACAAGTTTTTTTTTTTACAAACTTTTTGAAATATTTCTGTAACTTGAAAACAAATGAAGACAGAAGTTTCTAGTCTTCAAGCTTGCCTTCAGTAGAACTTCCGGATTCAGATAAAATTTATTTGGTTTAGATATTACATTAGATAAATTTTCTATTCTCAAAAAACTAAACCAACAGCAAAACAATTTTGATTTTCACATCATCTGTAGAAATTTAGTTGTAACTTTAAAATTAGCAAAGATACAATAGTGTACTGCTCAGATTTGGATTCATTGGTGGTTCCTCTACCCAATAAAAAATATTTGGTTCAGATATCTTGTCAGATAAATTTTTGAGACCCAAAAAACTGAACTAACACATTAATTTTACAAAGTTTTTCAAACATTTCTAAAAGTCGAAATTCAAAAAAGCTACAAGATTCCAACCATCAAGCTTCCAGTCAGTAAAGCACCCTGCATCCACCAAAAAATATTTGGTTCAAATATCCTTTCAGACAAAATCCCTAGATCGGAAAAACTGTCCCAAAATTAAACTCAACTTACCTATTCAAATCAACGAATCTATGGTCAACATAAAGATCTGCTATGCACCCTATATAGTCCATATTACCAACTTGAAAGTCTGAAGGAATTTTGGGTAGTCCACCAAGCTGCAAAGGCCCAGTTAAATCTAAAAATCTATGACAGGTTTCAGTTAAAACCGCGCAACGATCAGCTAAGTTCATAGTTGTAGAATTAGCGCACGACCAGCGAGGACCCAAGTTCGAACCGTGTTTGATTGCTAGGGATGTGTCACAATCATCAAGAGATAAAGTGGCGGTCTGAAATATCATTAATTGTTTACAAAACTTGTGAAATAAATTCAGGAATGTTTGTTAGTTTTGTGTTTACTTTATTGTAATAGTTGACAACAACCGAGTGCCATAAACCATCAGACACCCCCCCTAAGACGGAAACGGAAGTTCTGGAGACGTTCGAGCCTAAAGAAAATGAGAATTGGACTTGGCCATCAACGAGTTCGAGAGCTATGAAGTCGTGTTTCTCGTTGTATCGTCCGTTGTACAGAAGAATTCCGTTCAAAGACTGGGTGGCAAACCTAAAAGTTAGTGATGTTTTAAGCTAGTTATTTTTGTTGTTTAACTTTCTTAATGTTTCATTTGAGTTCGACTAAGATTCATGTCTATAACTAAAGTTGTTTGGTTCGAAAATCTTGTCAGATAAATTTTCTACACTCAAAAAACTAAAACTTATTAAAACTAATAACACAGCTTTATGACAGCCTCAATAGGGTAACGAACTGAGACTCTTTAAGCATTGTAGTTTTTCCAAGGTGCGCCACTTGGCGTCGTACATACAAGGGGTAGTTTTCACCCTCTTTTGTGGGGGTAGCACTTGGTAAAGTTGGGGCTGCGCGAGTTTTAAGTGTTGCAGATTTTTATCCAATTTGAGCTCATGTTAAAATAGAAATCATTACATGATTTTTTCTGCGATCTAGAGGTGGTTTCCGCTACTCTATGGGGGTAGTTTTTGAGCATCGAGACTAATGCAGTTACTCTTCCAAAAAAACGAAACTGGGCATCGAAAACTTGTTTGCAAACTGCATTTTTCTTTTTAGTTTTCTGTTGTGTAAGGGGTAGTTTTCACCCGCTCATGGGGGTAGTTTTCAATTGAAAGCAGCGTTAACTCTGTGTTTATGTTTATATTTAATTTGATTTGTTGAGATTTGAGACAGTTCGTACAGACTTAAGTCATTTTTATCCAGTTGAGGTTTTTTTGTGCTAAGGGTTGATTTTGGGGGTGTACAATCTTTTTTACCTCGAATTCGAATTCGTCATCAAAAATTACATAGGAATATAGTTGTCTCGTTCAAGATTCCAATTTATTTTTTTATTTTTGTGGGGCTGAATAGTCAAATTGAAGATAATTTTGACTTCTGTAGAAATTTAGTTGTAACTTTAATTCTATCAAAGATACAACAGTAAACTGTACAGATTTAGATTCAGCGAAGTTTCCTGTAGTAGAAAAAAATATTTGGTTCATTTATGTCATCAGATAAATTTTCTAGATGTCAAAAACTGAAGTGACAGCAAAGTAATAAAAATATTTTTACATCATCTGTAGAAATTTATTTGTAACTTTAATTCTATCAAAGATACAAGTGTGAACTGTCCAGATTTCGATTCAGCGAAGTTTCCTTTATTATAAAAAAATATTTGGTTCATTTATGTGATCAGATGAATTTTCTAGATGTCAAAAACTGAAGTGACAGCAAAATAATAAAAATGTTTTTACATCATCTGTAGAAATTTAGATGTAACTTTAATTCTAGCAAAGATACAAGGGTGAACTGTTCAGATTTAGATTCAGCGAAGTTTCCTTTATTAGAAAAAAATATTTGGGTTAAATATTTTATCAGATTAATTTTCTAGATGTCAAAAACTGAAGTGACAGCAAAATTATAAAAATATTTTTACATCATCTGTAGAAATTAAGTTGTAACTTTAATTCTATCAAAGATACAAGTGTGAACTGTTCAGATTTAGATTCAGCGAAGTTTCCTTTGTTAAAAAAAAAATATTTGGTTCATTTATGTCATCAGATACATTTTCTAGATGTCAAAAACTGAAGTGACAGCAAAATTATAAAAATATTTTTACATCATCTGTAGAAATTTAGGTATAACTTAAATTTTAGTAAAGATACAAGAGTGAACTGTTCAGATTTTGATTAAGCGAAGTTTCCTTTATTAGAAAAAAAATATTTGAGTCAGATATTTTATCACAAAAAATTTTTAGAGGTCAAAAACTGAACTGACAGCAAAATTATAAAAATATTTTTACATCATCTATAGAAATTTATTGGTAACTTTAATTCTATCAAAGATACAAGGATGAACTGTCCAGATTTCGATTCAGCAAAGCTTCCTGTATTAGAAAAAGAATATTTGGTTCGAATTTCTCATCAGACTAATTTTCTAGACGCAAGAAACTGAACCGCCATCAACCAACAAAAAATAATAATTGTTGCAAATAGAACATTAAGAAAGTTAAACAATTTTTCTGTGCACGATGTTATATATATTATGAAGATCTACAACTGCAGATCCCTCCTGAAATAACTTACTTTAACTTCAAATGAAGTCGATGTCTCTGTCGCAAACTAGGAAAAGTTAAAAACGAGCTCTTCCCAAAACTTCTGCTTCTAAGTTCACACAACTCCGTGTAGTGTTCATACCCTCCGCTAGGAGTGCAATCTTCGCAGACAAATCCCCCTTTTTTCAAAGGGGTACAGGTTGACCCACTTTTGCAAACATCTCGTTTACAAGGATCTTTATTAAGTGTTATATCACAATTTGTCCCGGTAAATCCAGCACCACAAACACAACTATATCCACCCTCTTTCCGGAAGCATGTTCCGTTGTTTTTGCAAGGGTTTGAATAGCATAGGTTGACTTCTGTGTCGCAGAGATAGTGTTCGCGAGAACCTGTAAATCCTGAGAGGAAAATTGTTTCAATCAGTCGTTTAGAAATTTATTTAATGAAAAGTGGAATAGATAGAGTTACGCGGTCTTCAAGACTGTTTTAAGGGAAGGTTTATGTGTTAGAAAAAAAATATTTGGGTTAGATATTTTATCAGGAAAAATTTTTAGACGTCAAAAACTGTACTGACAGCAAATTCATAAAAATATTTTTAAATCATCTGTAGAAATTTAGGTATAACTTTAATTCTAGCAAAGATACAAAAGTGAACTGTACAGATTTTGATTCAGCGAAGTTTCCTTTATTAGAAAAAAATATTTGGGTCAAATATTTTATCAGAAAAAATTTTTAGACGTCAAAAACTGAACTGACAGCAAATTCATAAAAATATTTTTACATCATCTGTAGAAATTAAGTTGTAAGTTTAATTCTAGGAAAGATACAAAAGTGAACTGTACATATTTTGATTCTGCGCAGTTTACTTTATTAGAAAAAAATATTTGGGTCACATATCTCATCAGGTAAATTTTCTAGACGCCAAAAGCTGAACTGACAGCAAATTCATAAAAATATTTTTACATCATCTGTAGAAATTTAGTTGTAACTTTAATTCTAGCAAAGATACAAAAGTGAACTGTACATATTTTGATTCTGCGAAGTTTCCTTTATTAGAAAAAAATATTTGTGTCAGATATTTTATCAGATAAATTTTCTAGACGTCAAAAACTGAACTGACAGCAAATTCATAAAAATATTTTTACATCATCTGTAGAAATTTAGGTATAACTTTAATTCTATCAAAGATACAAAGGTGAACGGTCCAGATTTTGAATCAGCGAAGTTTCCTTTATTAGAAAAAAAATATTTGGGTCAGATATCGCATCAGATAAATTGGCTAGACACAAAAAACTAAACAGCCAACTTACCTTCCGAGCAACGGCAAGCAAAAGTAGTCACTGGGTAAATCGGGCGAAACAAAACAGTGTCGCTGTGGATGAAATCTGACGCATTACCAAACTTAAGAACTGTTAAACATTCCTCATAGTTAAGACAAGGTTCTCGAACGCATAAGTTATCATCAAATGGAAGGACCTACAAAAACACATGTTTCAAATCCAACATTTCTCCTAGGGGAATTTACTCACTTGGACAGTTGACAATCGGGCTAAAATAGCCCTGTTCAAATAAACCCTTTCTTGTAAAAACTGAGGGCTGTAGAATTCCTCCCTAGACACATCTGGTCTTCTTGCAGAAAAACTAACATTCAGTATTTTTGCATTAACATCTGTGTCATCCTAAAACGATTAAAATAATAATAAATCTAGGGAAATTCACTGTACACAGTTGGCACTACATACTTGTATGCTAAACACGAATATATTCTCTTTAGGACACGGTATAATTGCTGCCAATCCATCGATAAAAAACCCTAAAAGCGGCGACAAAAACGCTTCTTTTGTCATATAATTTAATCGAACTGTAATCGAATTGAAAAGCATATCTTCAGTAATTAACCTAAAAACAAATAGACAGTTGGTAGTACTGCACTAAAATGCACTAAAACCCATAGATAACAGTCCTACCAACCTTACAGTCAGCTGCATAACCGCCTTAACATCGTTAACACCGTCAGTAACGCTAACTTCCATCGAGGCGATTTTAGGGACATTTGTGTTTAATTGTGGCGACAATGATAACGAACCAGTGGTTTCGTTGAGGGTGACTAAATGGGCATTGTTGCCAGATAGTATCCTATAACGTAATTTGTCGGTAATATCGGCGTCTGTTGCTGGGATTTTACCGATGGAACCGGTTGGGAAACAATCTCGGAAATTGTTGAACATTACCTGAAAAAATGGTAAAAAAAGTTGGTACTACTGAATGGAACACATTAAAACTAGCTGGGCTTATAGATCACGCTGTCCCGAATTTAATAGTTCAAACTGGAAGTCGTTATCGCGTCTAGTATAATAGTTACTAGCTGTCAAACTTTTAGCTCCAATTTGCAAGTAGTGTTTTTGATCAAATTTAGTCCCTGGGTGTATTAAGTTGGTAATACTGAACGGAACCGAATAAAAATAACTGGACTTGTAGTTTAGACCTTGCTGATTCTAATGTTAAAAACCGGAAGTCTCTGTCGCCTTTAGTTTAAAAGTTACAAGCTGTCAAACTTTTAACTCCAATTTGGAAGTAGAGTTTTTGACCTAATATAGTCTCCGGGTGTATTAAGTTGGTAACACTGAACGGAACCGAATAAAAATAACTGGACTTGTAGTGTACACCTTGCTGATTCTAATATTAAAAACCGGAAGTCTCTATCGCTGCTAGTTTAGAAGTTACAAGCTGTCAAACTTTTAACTCCAATTTGCAAGTAGAGTTTTTGATTTAATTTAGGCTCTGGGTGTATGCAGTTGGTAATACTAAACGGAAACGAATAAAAATAACTAGGCTTGTAGTTTAGATCTTGCTGATTCTACTGTTCAAAACCGGAAGTTCCTATTACTTTTAGTTTAGAAGTTACAAACTGTCAAACTTTTAGCTCCAATTTGCAAGTAGAGTTTTTGACCTGATTTAGTCCCCGGATGTATTAAGTTGGTGATTCTTAACGGAGCCGAATAAAAATAACTGTACTTGTAATTTAGACTTTGCTGATTTTAATGGCCAAAACCGGAAGTCTGTATCTCATCTATTTTAATAGTTACTATCCGTCAAACTCGTAGCATTAAATTGTAGTATCCTATAGCGTAATAAAAGGTAAAAAAAATTCAATCGAAGTCCAAAGGAAGTCCAATGGAGACTCAAAAGGGATAGAAGCACAAACAGGGTAGGAAACCTAATAAAAATTAAATAACTCACATGAAAATCCTTCAAAACCGGAGCATTATCATTGACATCTGTAACTATAACTTCAACATGCACATCACTCCTTAATGGTGGACTAGCAGCTCGAACTCTAAGATCATATTTCTTCCTAGGACTTTCATAGTCCAGTTCGGTCATTGTCAAAAGCTCTGCGCTTTCAGATCCCGGTCGAGTTACCAAAGAAAAGCTATTTGAGTCATCGCCACCTATAATAGAATATTGCACAATTGCGTTGACGCCCTCATCAGGGTCTTCTGCATGGATTTTTCCAACTGTTGAACCTATTGGACTATTTTCTGGAATGTATAGGACTATTTTGTCGGTATCGAAAGCTGGGGGGGAATCGTTGATATCTTCGATTCGAATTGTAACTGGAACCTTTAAAAAAACAAATAGTAATGTCTAGCAAATGTTGACTCTTAATTGACTCACTTCTGTACTCAAAGCAGGAGATCCCCTATCAATTGCTACTGCCTTAAGTTCATACAAGGCCACTGACTCCCTGTCAAGACCTTTGTTAGTTCGTAATACTCCACTGGTAGGATCTATGACGAACGTACCATCTTCAGAGTCTTTATCGCTTAACGAATACCGTATTCGACCATTAAGACCTATATCTGCGTCCGTAGCAGAAACCTGTACAACCGATGTACCTAAAACGACCAAAAAATGATCTTCGACCTCTTGGGTACAACCAAAAAACCACTAACCAATTAAAGCGTCTTCGAGAATGCTTCCACTATACGATTGTTGTTTGAATGTTGGGTAATTATCGTTAACATCAGTCACGGATATTTCAATGTCTGTAGTGTCACTAAGAGCAGGGTTACCACCATCTTTAGCGGTTACCGTCAATAAATACCCACTGCTTGTTTCTCTATCTAAAGGTTTTGTTGTTACAATCGCCCCCGTTTGAGGGTTGATAGAAAATTCTGAGGGTTGGTCCGAAGATGAAGATAGTTCATCCCCTAGCATGTAGGTAATTTGGGCGTTTATACCAACGTCGTTATCGGTAGCGGAAACAACCAAAACGGTTGTACCAACTGGTGCATCTTCAAAAACCTTTGGGAAAAAATGTACCTTTTACTTTCTTATACAAAGTATATGGAAGTATTGGAATCACGAAAAAAATCGCGGACGAGATTTGCGCGGAAATATTTTGACGTTCTTTATGATGTCTGTGTGTGAGGATGGAGGAATGGATGGATGGATGGTTGGATGGATGGATGGATGCCCGTGTGCGCAATGTCTCATGAACGGGACAAGATATGTAAACGAAAAGTTTCATGAAAAAATGAAAACTGGACTTACCGCAGCTGTGTAGGGAGCATTTTCAAAAACAGGAGCAAAATTATTAGCATCTGAAATATTAACATAAACAGTAGCTGTATCATGTCTCCCCCCCGAATCTGAAGCAGTCACTGTTAAGATATATCTCTTTTCTTGTTTGTAATCAAGCGGTTGTGCAACTGTAATCAACCCGCGGCCATTTTGTGACGTCACAGAGAATCGACCACGTGTGTTTCCACCTGTTAGCTCATAGTGTAGCCTAGGGTAAAAATAATACCTCTTGAAGTAAGATCTACTGTAGAAAACTTGCGCCTAACTTACCTTTGGTCCTCATCTGCATCAGTGGCCATAACAGTGGCTACTGGAGTACCTGGTGCATCGTCTTCGCTGACGATGGCTTCGTATAACTTAGGGTCAAACACTGGGTCATTGTCATTTACGTCTTGGATGGTTACAACAACGGAAGCGGAAGCAGATAGAGGTGGGGTGCCTTGATCGGAAGCTATGACCTAGAGTAGGGAAAAATTTAGTGTGTAATACCCAGGTGTGTAAAGTTGGTACTACTGCATAGAACTAATTGAAAATATACATGGTTATAGTTTAAACTGTGCTGAATCTATCAGTTAAAACCAGAAGTCTCTAGCTTGTCTGATTTAAAAGTTACACGCCTTCAAACTCCAAACAAATTTATTTTGAAATTGAAAATTCATGGTCAAATCAAACATAGCTTCCATAAGCCATAAAGTTGGTAATACTGCACAGAACTAAATGAATATATTCATAGTTATATTTTGAACTACGCTGAATCCAATAGTTAAAACCGGAAATCCCTAGCTAGACTAGTTTAAAAGTTATATGCCTTCAAACTCTAACCAACAAATAGCAAATTGATGCTCATGATCGAACTTAGATTTCAAATACTATTAAGTTGGTACTACTGCATAAAATCAATTGAAAATATACATAATTATATTTTGAACTACGCTGAATCCAATAGTTAA
The DNA here is from genome assembly GCA_963942605.1 of Poecilus cupreus. Lineage (NCBI taxonomy): Eukaryota > Metazoa > Arthropoda > Insecta > Coleoptera > Carabidae > Poecilus > Poecilus cupreus. The sequence continues at coordinate 41,721,913 of OZ012713.1, forward strand.
AACCGGAAATCCCTAGCTAGACTAGTTTAAAAGTTATACGCTTTCAAACTCTAACCAACAAATTGTAAGTTGACGCTCATGATCGGACTTAGATTGCAGATGCTATAAAGTTGGTACTACTGCACAAAACCAATTGAAAATATTCATACTTATATTTTAAACTACGCTGAATCCAATAGTTAAAACCGGAAATCCCTAGCTAGACTAGTTTAAAATATATACGGCTTCAAATTGTAACCAACAAATTACAAGTTGACGCTCATGATCGGACTTAGATTGCAGATGCTATAAAGTTGGTACTACTGGACAAAACCAATTGAAAATATACATAGTTATAGTTTAAACTATGCTGAATCTAACTGTAGAAACCGGAAGTCGCTACCTAGTCTAGTTTAAAAGTTACAATCCGTCAAACTCAATCTCTCACCTGAAACATGTATTTGGATTGTTCCTCTCGGTCCAACTCTCTTGTAGTTATAATCCACCCATTATGGGCATCAACTGCTAGAGGTATGTCGTCAGTAGAAGCACCTGAAGAATCTCTTGGTGCTATCGAGTACCTAATATCCGAATTTGGGCCTTCGTCTGCATCATAAGCTTGAACCTTTACAAAAAAATTCCGAAAAAGTTGAAACAAAACAATGCGACGAAAAAACAATAGAATACACACCCTAACTATGCTATATCCCACGGGAACTGACTCAGACACTGATTCCTGGAAGAGGCTGGTGTAAAACCTTGGGGAATTATCGTTTACGTCTTTGACATTTATCAATAATTGAGTTGTATTTGATCGAGAAGGACTGCCACCGTCTGAAATATTTTTGGATATACAGACTTACTGAAGCATTTTCAGGGAAAATGTTTTAAATAAAAGTTGTAGAGCATTCAATTGTCTACACTTTTCATTTGAAACATTTTCCTGAAAAATGCTTCAGTGAAGCTTTCTAACCTTGAGAACGAATAACAAGTCTATAGCTGCGAATACTTTCATAATCTAAAGGTTTTACTAAACTAACATCTCCTGTCAAACTATCAATAGAAAATTGAGATTGGGTATTTCCACCAATTATAGCGTATCTAATAGCTGCGTTACTTCCTTGATCGGCATCTGTTGCCCTGGAAAAACATTGATACATAACCTAGAAATATTTAAATTTACCGCCAACGTACTTGACATGCGCTATGACTGGATTTTCTGTCCAATTGGTGTCTTCGTTTACGCTGACTGTATATGTTCGTTCAGTAAACTGTGGATAGTTGTCGTTATCGTCCAAAATGTGGACAACTATACTAGCCCTAGGTAAATATTTATTCATTATTTATAGGAAAAAGAATGTTTTAGTATCTTAATGTTCTATTTCGGTTATGTTAGTCAAAAAGGGAAACTCTCAGCAAAACCTGAGGCAGTACGTATTCTTCAAACAGTAATGAACAAGTATTTAAAAGTTTTTTACGTCTAGAAAATTTAAAATATTTTTTATCTGATGCAGCAAGTTCATATTATAAACCAAAATAAAACATTCAGACAATAAGGCAGAAAAAAAACTGTTATTAATATTTTTTATAACTCACGATGCAGATTTTCTATTAGAGTGTGGACTAGCTTGATCTGTAGCCAGTACTACCAACGTATAAACCTCAGTAGTTTCTCGATCAAGAAGTGTTCTTGTGGTAACAACTCCAGTTCTAGAATCAACTCTAAAAGCTTGATCATCATCTTCTTGTGAAGATGTTCCACCGCCACTAACACTTTGCAGAGAATATTCAACCTATCACCAATAAAATATAATATAAAAAATATCTAAGAAGACCTTTCCCTCCCATATAAAAGTACTACCAACCTCTGCATTTTTCCCCGAATCCTGATCAGTAGCTTTTAATGTTATAACGGTGGTGCCTATACTAACGCCCTCTCTAATACTGGCATCATACTCTGTCATCTCAAAAACAGGTCCATGGTCGTTGGCATCAATGACGTTAATTTGTAAAGTTGTTGTACCTGACCTGGGGGGGAAACTATCGTCTACAGCTGTGACTCTAAAATAGTGCACGTCTAGTAACTCGCGATCTAATTTGACTTTAGTAGTCACTGTTCCCATTTTTGAGTCAATGTCGAACATCCCTTGAGTCCGAGAATCTAAAATAAATGTGATGTATCAAGGTAAAGAACGCACCCTAAAAGTTATAAGTCCGTAAACATCAAAATTCTAGTTTGGATTTTGGGTTCGACTGTATAAAGTTGGTAATACTGCACGGAACGGTATGAAAATATGTGTCTATATAGCTTTTTCTACGCTGAATCCAAAACTGTCGAGAAAAAATCCCTAGACCAAAGTTACAAGCCCTCAAACTCCAAACATCAAAATTCCAGTTGGATTTTTGATTTCAACTGTATAAAGTTGGTAATACTGCACGGAACGGTATAAAAATATGTGTTAATGTAGCTTATTCCGCGCTGAATCCAAAACTGCAGAGTAAAAATCCCTAGCTCATCTAATTGCAAAGCTACAAGCCTTCAAACTCAAAACATCATAATTTTAATTGGATTTTTGGTTTCAACTGTATAAAGTTGGTAATACTGCACGGAACTGTATAAAAATATGTGTCAATATAGCATTTTCCGCGCTGAATCCAAAACTGCAGAGTAAAAATCCCTAGCTCATCTAATTTCAAAGTTACAAGCCCTTAAACTCCAAACATCAAAATTTTAATTGGATTTTTGGTTTCAACTGTACAAAGTTGGTATTACTACACGGAACGGTATAAAAATATGTGTCAATGTAGATTTTTTCGCGCTGAATCCGAAACTGCCGAGAAAAAATCTCTAGATTATCTAATTTAAAAGTTACAAGTGCTCAAACTCCAAACATCAAAATTCTAGTTGGATTTTTGGTTTCAACTGTATAAAATTGGTAATACTACACGGAACGGTATAAAAATAAGTGTTAATATAGCATTTTCTGCGCTGAATCCAAAACTGCAGAGTAAAAATTCCTAGCTCATCTAATTTCAAAGTTACAAGCCCCTAAACTTCAAACATCAAAATTCTAGTGGGATTTTGGTTTCGACTATATACAGTTGGTATATGGTACAGAATGCAATAAAAATAATCAGGGTTATAGTTGAAACTGCGGGGAATCCAAAAATCAAGACTAGAACTCTTTATCTCATCTAGTTTCTGAGATACAATCCGTCAAACATCAGACTTACCCAATAAACTTGTCATGTGATATGTAACTGGGCTATTTTCGGGGTCTCTAGCTTTGACAGTTGTAACAACAACTCCAGGATCGCATTCTTCTAGCACGCTAGCCATGTATAAAGCTTGTTCAAAAAATGGACTTTGGTTTCTTAGTTCTCTTCTAACTCTTCTCGCAATATCAGTATCATTAAACTTTTGATGATGGTACACAATTTTCAACCGATGTTCCGAATCCAAAATTCGGGAATTCTTACATTGCGTACTAAACGTAATTATTATCTTCCACATTGGTTCTGTTATACACTGATCATCTGATGATACTAGGTCACCTTGAGAACGTTCAATTGCGAAGCGATTGTCGTTTATTTCAAGGTAGTTTACAATACATTGTTGGGAAATAGTTTTTGGAATGAAAGCGGTAATTGAATTTATAAATTGGGACTTTTTTAAACAAATTTTCTGCCATTTGTCAGTGGTAGGTATTGCAAATGAAGCATAAGTCTCTGAAATCCATTGTCTGGCTTCAGAAATTCTAGTACGTGTTGATTTGTCAGCTTGAGAATAAAAGACATTATCGATGTTTCGTTTTTTGCGATTTACCAAACATATTTTGAAGATTTCTTCGCGAAGATCTCTTCTTCTTCGTCTGTAGTCTTCTTCATAATGCTGTTCATTAATTTTTTCGTGTCTAATGTTACAATTATCCCCGACAATTAATACTCGTAAAGGAAAACTGTAATATTCTACGTTTCTAAATCTGTTTGATGTTGAGTCAATGTATAATGTAAATAAATTAGGGTAATATAATCCATCGCAGCTTAAAGAGTCTCGTAAGAATACTTGACCTGTCTGAGGTTCAACAAATATTAGATTATTTACAAATGAAGCCGAGCGTTTAAAATTTATTTTGTAGTGTCTGTCAGACCCGAGTTTATATACCGAGGAATTAAATATTAAGTCGCCTGAGAGTTGATCTTCTGTTATTATTAATAAATAACAGTTTATTTTTGATAGTAAGTTAAAAATAATCGTTAAAATTAAAATTATTTGAATGTTTTTACACATTTTTTAATAGTTTATTAATTTTTTAATACGCAGTATTAATCGTGGCTTCATTTTTCCTGTAAAAATAAAAAAGAATCGTCAAGAATATATTTACTAATTTTTTTTTTATATATAAAATTTGATGTAAATTCAAGAATATCTACAGTTTTAAAACTGCTGATATTTTACAATTTTCAGGTAGACCTATTCCAGAAAACTGTAATTATACTAATCTGTTAAGCCTCTTAAAAGGTACAGTCTACACAAAATATTCTCACGGTAACAATAGACACAATATAATTATTCAAAATTTGTTATTAATTTAGTTAAAAGTTTAGTACTGCTGGGAAACAAAAAATAGTTAAATTTTTTAATATATCGCGAGCATTAACCTCTAAATATAAAATAATACTGGAAATATAGAAAATATTTATCAAGAAAAATTTTTTGTAGTCTGAATTATATCATATACATTAATTGCTTATTTATACTTTCATATATCGTAGATTTTTTTGGAATTCTGTAAAATATCGATTCGTCTATTTGATATACAATATCTTTGCTTCTATGACTCACCCTCGCGTAATTAATTAATTTGATTAAAACTAATTAATAAATACACCAAATAAGAAACAATACAATATTTATTATATTAGTCACATTAAAATGTATTTACAAAATATGTAATTATTGTAATCTCGAGTTCTTCTACAGAAAAATCTTTGTTTAATTCCTTAATATTTCCTGTTTTATAAAATATAATAATTCAAATGAAATAAACAACAAAAAATGTTACTATATCTAACGGAATGCAAGCAAGTCAATGACTTTTAAAGTATTTAAAGGAAAACCGCTTAAAATAAGTTTATATATAACATAAAACTTACTGAACAAAATGTATAGATGATTAAAATCCAAGTATTACGCACTTTTCACTTTCAAAATCGTCAAAATTGACGAAATATTCGACACTTTAACACAATACTAAACAAACCTGCGCCATTTTGATGCTACCCATGCTACTAATCATTGTGATTTTCTAGTTTTTAGTACGGAAATCTCCGATAGAGGCGCTGCTAGCTGTTAACTATAAACCAGGAAACCCAAAACGTTTCTCAAATAAAAAAACAGTATATATCACAAATTATTTATTATATATTTCGTTGTTTGTACATAAAATTTATAAATATGGAATATGATAACAATTGTCATTTTTCGCTATAGATTTGGCATGTAAAATATGAAAATTGTATTAAAATAGTTTACCTTCATTATATAAACTGTTACCAACTATTTAATATAAAAAAACCCTCCTAACAACATATTTTATATACATAACCTCATATATGAGGATACCGCCCACCTAAATGCTGCCAATATCACAACAGGAAAATCACTAACATTCATACCAACATACATACATAACTAGAAATATCTAACTAGCAGTGTTGCTAACATCATAGCAAAGGAACTAACAACAAAACCAGCGGAATTTGTTTTTCCATCTTTGGATAGGGACTTTTGGGTTTTTTCCATTTTACCACAAGGTGTAACATTTTTCACGAATTTGAAAAGTGCGTCTATTATGTTGGCAGGCGTGGGTTCTGAACATTTTTCTAACTCGTCAACTACACATGTTTGCAAGGAAGATAAATCACTGAAAATTAAAAAAATGAGAAAATCCTTTAAAAAGCATTGGTTAACTTAACATACCTGCATTGCTCTTCTTCGATTATGAATAGTGGTAAATTTTCAACAGTTGGCATTTCTTCTGGAATTTTCTTACCAAAAGTTTGATTTGCGCAAAGTTGGATAGCATCTTGTTTACTTTGTAAACATTCTACACCTCCTTCGGCAATAAACACTGAAAAATAACCAGAAATATAATTCCTAACCAAACATAACATCAAAGAGTGACAGGAATGATTGCCAACTTCTCTCCAAAAAAATCCCCTAGCGAAATAACAAAACTGTCTTTAAATATGGAAACGCGGTTTTAAAATTTGAGTTCTACGTATATTTCTACACCATTTAGGTTAGATATATTTTTTTTAATACACAAAAAACAACCAATATCAGATTAGGAGACAAATTGCTGCTATAGTATTACAAAATTAACTGTATCTGTGAAACTAACAAAGATACAAATGTGTACTGTACAGATTTAGATTTAGCAGAGTTTTCTTCATAATAAAAAAAATATTTGGTTAAGATATATTTCCTAGTAAAGTTACTACACGCAAAAATCTGCACCAACACAAATTAAGAAAAAAAGTGTCCCTACATATATCATCAAAAAATTAACTGTATCTTTAAAACTAACAAAGATATAAATGTATACTGTACAGATTTAGATTTAGCAGAGTTTTCTTCATAATAAAAAAAATATTTGGTTAAGATATCTTTCCTAGTAAAGTTACTAGACGCAAAAATCTGCACCAACACAAATTAAGAAAAACATTGTCCCTACATATATCAAAAAATTAATTGTATCTTTAAAACTAACAAAGATACAAATGTGTACTGTTCAGATTTAGATTCAGCAGAGTTTGCTTCATAATAAAAAAAATATTTGGTTAAGATATCTTTCCTAGTAAAGTTACTAGACGCAAAAATCTGCACCAACACAAATTAAGAAAAAAGTGTCCCTACATATATCATCAAAAAATTAACGGTATCTTTAAAACTAACAAAGATACAAATGTGTACTGTACAGATTTAGATTCATCAGAGTTTGCTTCACAATAAAAAAAATATTTGGTTAAGATATCTTTCCTAGTAAAGTTACTAGACGCAAAAATCTGCACCAACACAGATTAGGAAAATAATTGTCAATACATCACCAAAAAAATAACTGTAATTTTAATACTAGCAAAGATACGGAAACGAAACCTAAAGGGCTGTATTCAGTAGAAATTTCTGCATCAAATAGACTTACTTGCAATTCGGTCGCCATCTTTGTAACACAGAAAATCAGCAAGAGATTCTGTGATGTTCATCGCAATTTTCTTATTAGCTTTTTCTTTTTCTTCTAAGCATGGATCTACTGTTGATAAAAATTCTTTGACACATTGAATCACAGTTGGCGCTTTTTTGCAATACTTCCCGAAAACGATGTCAAGGTCACCTGGTGGTAGAAAAAATAACTATTAGCTAGACCAATTTGTAAACTGTTGTAGATTAGAAACTACTGAATATATTTGAATGAAACTTTGCATACTTACTAAAGAAAGTTCAAGGAATTTAAAATTGTCCTCAGAAGTGAATTATCTTTAATAGTTTTCGAGATACACTCACCTGTAGGTTTCGCCTGTTCAATCTCCTCTTGAATTTCTGTCATATTAACCTGTGATTTTATACAGACTTCTAATTTATCTTTGGCGTTCTAAACAACAAAGAATACAGTTAACAACACAATAAATTATTTAAATTATCAATACATACCACAGCATTTTCATAAGCTGTATCATCTTTTGTAAGCTTCTTACATTTTTCCTTGAACAGTTCCTGTGCATTTTCTACAGTTGGTAAATCTGCTGAATTTAATTTATCCGCGATATCTGATGGTATTTTATCTGCTAATCCCGATAGATCATCATGGTTACCATTATCGATATTGGCAAATGCAAAACCTGTAGAAAAAAAATTTAATAATAAAATACACAAAAACATATTTTTCGTCAAATTTGAGCCGCGATATCTCAAAAAATACAAAAGATAATTGAAATCTGTTTGAACGCTTGGTTTCCTTGTATTTTTTTCTATAAATCTGTATAGTTACAATGGAATAGCTTGATTAGCATTTGTTTTATTAATTTATAACCAAATAATGTCTAAAAATGGTTGATTATATTTACATATCTTTAGAAAAATAGCTGTATCTTCAAAAATATCAGAGCTACAGACGTGTACTCTCCAAATTTAGAATCAGCGGATCTTGTTACATTAGAAAAAAATTATTTGGTTCGTATATTCCATTAGATAAATTTACCAGACCCAAAAATCTGAATCCATAAAAAAGTCAAATCCTTGTTAGTACTTTTAAATTAAATTAGAGATATAACAGAAAATATAAATATTTATTTAGTAGCAGGGTTAAAAATAAGTCTACTGCTTATAATAGCGACTCACTAACGATCGATTAACGTCTATGAATAGGGAACTGCAACAGTAATAAGTATAATTGAGATTTATGACAGGAAGTTGTTGATTTTGTGTTGGTATCCGATTTAAAAATTGCTATAATTTTTTTTTACCCTAGTACTACATGCAATGAAGTATTTTGTATTAGAAAAAAAATAGTTGGTTCAGATATTTGAACAGATAAATTATTTAGGCGCAAAAAACTGACTCTGTAGCAAATTTAGTGAAAATTTTCACAAAATCTTTAGAAATTAGGCTGTATCTTTGAAACTAAAAAAGATACAAAACCCTACTCCACAAATTTGAATTCAGCAAGGTTTCTTGCATTAGAAAAAAAATATTTGGTTCAAATATATGGACAGAAAAATTATTTAGGTGCTAAAAACTGACTCGGTAGCAAATTTAGTGAAAATTTTCACAAAATCTTTAGAAATTATGCTGTATCTTTGATACTAAGAAAGATACAATACCCTACTCATCAAATTTGAATTCAACAAGGTTTCTTGCATTAGAAAAAAAATATTTGGTTCAAATATATGAACAGAAAAATTATTTTGGTGCTAAAAACTGACTCGGTAGCAAATTTAGTGATAATTTTCACAAAATATACAGAAATTAGGTTGTATCTTTGAAACTAACAAAGATACAAAATCGTACTCCTCAAATTTGAATTCAGCAAGGTTTCTTACATTAGAAAAAAATATTTGGTTCAAATATATGGACAGAAAAATTATTTAGGTGCTAAAAACTGACTCGGTAGCAAATTTAGTGAAAATTTTCACAAAATCTTTATAAATTATGCTGTATCTTTGAAACTAACAAAGATACAAAGCCCTACTCCTCAAATTTGAATTCAGCAAGGTTTCTTGCATTAGAAAAAAAATCTTTGGTTCAAATATATAGATAGAAAAATTATTTAGGCGCAAAAACTGACTCGGTATCAAATTTAGTGAAAATTTTCACAAAATCCTTAGAAATTAGGCTGTATCTTTGAAACTAACAAAGATACAAAACCCTACTCTTCAAATTTGAATTCAGCAAGGTTTCTTGCATTAGAAAAAAAATATTTGGTTCCGATATCTCTAAAAATAAATTTACCAGACTGAAAAATCTGAACTGGTAACAAATTTTGTAACTTTTTCCATTATATCAATAACAAAATTGTTGTATCTTTTAATCCAACAAAGATACAAACGTGCGGTCATCAGATTTTGATACAGCAAATAATTCTACATTAGAAAAAAAATATTTGGACCATTTCTGTTGCGAAATATGAGATGTAGAAACAAAAAACTCAACAAACATAAAAAAACTAAAACTTATATTCTAGCAGGTATGTCAAGATCGAATTTTGACCTTTGGTTGCAGACCAAAGTCAATTTACGATAATAAAAAGGTACCTCATCAAAGATAATTTCAAAACAGCATTAATGTACTTGTACTTTAGCATTTGCAACATACATTTATCTATATATACTTTGGAGTTAAAAAAGTTTATTTAAAATATTACACATGAAAAATCAAAATACGTAACACAATTTATATTTTAATACAAAAAGAATGTTCCTTTGATGACCACAGTAATTATTTTTCTTTGTTATTTTACGTCATTTAATATTAATTAATAATATTATGAAACACACATTTTTTCAAGTTGAATTTTTCGTCAAATATTTTTGGTTAACTTTGAGACGCAATATCTCAAAAACTAATAAAGATATTTCAAATCTGTTTGAACCATTGGATTCCTTATACATTTTTCTATATATTTGGATAGTTGCAATACAATAGGTTGATGGTCAATTGTTTTATTAATTTATAATCATTTTATAAGTTGAAATTTTGCGTCAAATATTTTTGCTTAACTTTGAGACTCAATATATCAAAAACTATTAAAGATATTTTAAATCTGTTTGAACCCTCGGATTCCTTGTACTATTTTCTATATATTTGGATAGTTGTAATACAATGGGTTGTTTGTCAATTGTTTTATTAATTTATAATCATTTTGTAAGTTGAAATTATACGTCAAATATTTTTGCTCAAATTTGAGACGCAATATCTCAAACACTACTCAAGATATTTTAAATCTGTTTGAACCCTTGGATTCCTTGTGCATTTTTCTATATATTTGATAGTTGCAATACAATAGGTTGATTGTCAATTGTTTTATTAATTTATAATCATTTTATAAGTTGAAATTTTGCGTCAAATATTTTTGGTCAACTTTGAGACGGAATATCTCAAAAACTATTAAAGATATTTTAAATCTGTTTGAACCCTTGGATTCCTTGTACATTTTTCTATATATTTGGATAGTTGCAATACAATAGGTTGATTGTCAATTGTTTTTTTAATTTATAATCATTTTATAAGTTGAAATTTTGCGTCAAATATTTTTGCTCAACTTTGAGACGCAATATCTCAAAAACTATTAAAGATATTCTAAATCTGTGTGAACCTTTGATTCCTTGTACATTTTTCTATATATTTGGATAGTTGTAATACAATGGGTTGTTTGTCAATTGTTTTATTAATTTATAAACATTTTGTAAGTTGAAATTATGCGTCAAATATTTTTGCTCAACTTTGAGACGCAATATCTCAAAAACTACTAAAGATATTTTATAACTGTTTGAACTCTTGGATTCCTTATACTTTTTTCTATAAATTTGGGTAGTTACAATGTAATTGGTTGATTGTCAATTGTTTTATTAATTTATAAACTTTTTATAAGTTGAAATTTTGTGTCAAATATATTTGCTCAACTTTGAGACGCAATATCTCAAACACTACTCAAGATATTTTAAAACTGTTTGAACCCTTGGATTCCTTATACTTTTTTCTATAAATTTGGAAAGTTGCAATGTAATTGGTTGATCGGCAATTGTTTTATAAATTTATAATCAAAAAGTGCTTTGAGAATTGTTGAAATTGGGACAACATTATGTTTATATAGACATATCTCTATAATGAGAAGAGATAATTTAAATCTGAGAGATTTAGCATATTCAGCATATCTTGTTTATCATATTTGTATATATTTATAATTTTTTAGAGTAAAACACGATAATTCCAACTTAAATTTTTAATTAAATTAAAATTGTACCAAACCCAAAAGTTGCTTCAACTTTCAAAGCCTGTATCTTAAAAACTAAAAGAGATATTTTAAATCTGATTAAAAATATGGAATCCTCGTAGTTTAATTAACAAGAAGGTAAAGTTTCATTAAAATATTTTAATAGTTAACCATACTTTTAAAACAATATATTTGATATGATATATTACCAATACAACCTAAAATACAAAAAAGAGTTGGTTTAAATTTGAAATATTTTCCCACCTCAATCAAATCTGGGGCCTGCGCACTGGATTCATCAAAAAAATAAAATATTAAAACATTAAATTTGTGTGATTTCGAACAGCAAAATCTGGGCAGACCTGCAAATTCTCGAATTCGCAGTTCATCTATTTTTAACTTTGTTCTTTCGACAGTTAATTTCGCGGTTTTGTTTGGTATTTTATTGAATTAAAATATTGTATTCTAATATTCTACTACCTGTTTCAACAAAAATAAGCTCTATATTGACTATGCTAACATTACTATCTATCATAAAAACATATAAGTTACTGTACCACGATTAAAATTGGATGAATATAGGTTTAGAAAATTGGGTGTAGAATAAAAACTAGGCAAAATATTTTAGTGCACTCTGCTAGCATGCATTTAGCAAAGGTTTGTGCATTGAAAAATAAATATTTGATTTAGATAACATATCAGATAAATATTCTATCTTGCAAAATCTGTACTGTGCTCAGATATACGTGAAAAAAATCACGATATCTTTAATTATTTAGCTGTAGATTAAAAAATATCAACGATAAAAGAGTATATTAGATTCAGCAAGGCGTCCTTTATTAGAAAAAAAAATATGATTAGATATTCGGTCAGAAAAATGTACCAAACTCTAAATCTGAACTGGCACCAAATATATCTTTAGAATAATAGCTATATTTCAAAAATTATCAAAGATAGAAACGTGTACTCTTCAAATTTGGTTTCAGCAAGATTTCCTTAATTAGAAAAAAAAATATTTTGATCAGATATTCGGTCAGAAAAATTTACCAAACTCAAAATCTGAACTGGCACCAAATATATCTTAAGAATAATAGCTATATCTCAAAAATTATCAAAGATAGAAACGTGTACTCTTCAAATTTGGTTTCAGCAAGATTTCCTTAATTAGAAAAAAAATATTTGGTTCAGATATTCGGTCAGAAAATTCACCAAACTCAAAATCTAAACTGGCACCAAATATATCTTTAGAAAAATAGATATATCTCAAAAATTATCAAAGATAGAAACGTGTACTCTTCAAATTTGGTTTCAGCAAGAGTTCCTTAATTAGAAAAAAATATTTGGTTCAGATATTCGGTCAGAAAAATGTACCAAACTCAAAATCTGAACTGGCACCAAATATATCTTTAGAAAAATAGCTATATCTCAAAAATTATCAAAGATAGAAACGTGTACTCTTCAAATTTGGTTTCAACAGACCTTGCTGAATTAGAAAAAAAATATTTGACCTTGACATCCGGGAAGATAACCTTTCCAGTGGCGGAAAACTAAACATACAACAAATTAAGCAAAAAATTGATGTTAAAATATATTTTAAAAGATATATATGGACCATATCTTTACAAAACAAAAACATATATTTAATTTGTTTATAAATACTTTATTATCTTCTCGAAATTGTGTCAAAAATATTATTCTATGCTTATAATCTATTTAATACATAATATAATAGACGTATTCTTTGGTTCTTAAGTGTATTAAAATGCCAAAGGTCATATATGACAGTCATATCTAGGCTTAGTTCATTATTAGACCTTGGAAAGGTCGTATACCCATAAAAGTTACCTGTATTTCAATTATTTCCAACATAGGTTACGAAACATGAATTGTATTTTTAGTTTTATACTTAAATATATATTTTTGAATGTTATCTTTTTATTACCATTTTTAAAATTTTCAAAATATTGCTCAAGAACAGTTATTTTTTATCAGTTAAAACATTAAAAAAAAACATTTTATCTGACTTTGAGATATATTACTATCATTGGTTCAGGCTTAAAAAACCAGTAAAAAAATGTACTTTGAAAATATTAAAATAATCATAAAACCTTTAAAAATATATTAATATATTTATCAATAAAGATTAATTCGATTTCAACCTTGTACAATTAATTATCTCCGATCTAAATAATCTATAATTATTAACACATTCAGTTGTTTTTCGTGTTGCCAAGGTAAAAAACAACTGCGAATCAAGTAAACAATGTCTCAATAACTTTTAAAAAAATACACACAAACACAAACATCAACTTACCAATACATAAAAAAACTATGATATTATTCCACAACATAATGAAGTATTTCCAAATATTTGACAAAACTTTCACTTATAAAATAGGTCTTGCGCCTTCGGCGGTCAACAATGAACTGATATTCATTTGTTTGTGCCGACATGAATTATAGAACGCTGTCTTTTCATTGGACCAAAATGTTTTCGTACTGATAGATTTTACTGATACTTCCAGTCAATACAAAGTACAAAATTTGGAGTTTAGATATTATACTGGGTCAAATCATAAGCCGTATCTTACTCACTGATTACTCATTAATGATTCAGTGTGTTTTTTAATATTAATCATTAATTGATAACAAATTAATATGCGAAATATAAATCGAGCATCAATTGTTGTGGCTTTTGATAAAAACAATTATTGTAATCAAACTATGGTATGTATCGTAATAAAGCTATAGGTATTTATAGTTTAAACTCTGCTTTATCTAATGGTGTAATCCGCATTTCTGTATCTTAGATAGTTTTTGAGTTATGGCTCATCAAATTCTACAAAATTTGAATTTCATCATGAGATGTAATGGAGCAATATTTATTTTGGAAGAATATTAAAAAATGCTTCAAATAAAGTCGATAGCAAAAAAATTAACGAACAAATTATTTCATTAGAAGTTTCCTCTAAACCCCTTCGTTTACCTAAAAATCAAGAAACACTCTTTTCTGAGATTTTAAGACGAGATTCCTGCCGCCATCTATTGCAGAACTCGTGAACTATATATGACATGGATTTTCTTGAAGCTGGTACACTTTAACGCAAAATACTTCAAATAAAAAAGGTTTGGAACAGTTAAATGAAGCTTTTTTATTTGAAACTTTTTTTTATTTAAGCCCTAGTTTCAGAGATACAACCATATAAAAACTTTGACATTCGGCTACGTAAAAATGTGTTTCTGGACAATTATTTATTGAAAATTTTACTGAAAACATTAAATTTTATCACTAAATATTGGCAGAAGCTAAAACTGGCCTTAAAAAATATATATTTTGCAATTTCTAGCAAAATTTCAACTGTAATTCATAGTGGAACAATTTTATTTTTATATTGTTGGTATTACTGAACTTACCTGAATGAAAACCTGGACATTTATACTTGAAATTGCCCTGAATCTAATGGTGTGTATCGTAAGTTTTTTAGCTACCCCAATTTTTAGGTAGAGGCTTCAAAACATGTAATATATTTTAAAATATTTGAATTGATGAGTCAACAGTAATTATTTTATATTGTTGGTACAACTGAACATACCAGAATGAAGACCTGGATATTTATAGTTTAAACTGCGCAGAATCGAATGGTGTTGGTCCCAGTTCTCTAGATGAAGTAGTATTTTAGGTATAGGCGTTGAAAAATCACCAAATATTTTTAAATATTTATTAGAAAAATTTTTGTACATAGAATCATTAAAAATGTAAAATTACAAAATTCTTACTTTCTAAATTACATTTTAGCTTAAATTTTTCATTTTTTTTACACTACACTTACTTAAAGCTAAGACACACATAAAAAATCGTACCAACATACAAAAAAAATCACTTAATATACCTAGATGTTTATTGAGAAATTTCTTTAAGTATTTGAGCCTACGAAACCAGAATTTTTGTACATTTGTGAATTTTTTCTAATATTTTAGGTACTTTAAATCACAAATTTATCATTTTTTTTATAAAAGAGTTTGGCACGTTTAGCAACAAAAATATTATTTTGAAAACAAGGGGGGGGGGTCAAAATAATAATTTTATTTTGGTGCAATCATAATTATTATTTTTAGGGGATAAAAATAATGATTATAAAAAACTCCTGGTCCCACTGATACGAAAAGATAGGTTTTCCACACGCTCAAAAGGCACACGACATTAATAATAATCTAAGGGGTACCACTGTAGCCCGAAAAACCCTATAGGACCAAATTCAACAATCGGTACTATTAAAAAACTAAAAAGAACCGTTTGTTGAAACTGGTTGGGGATTTTGAGGCCGTTGTAGTGGTACTGCTAATAATAAATACTGTCTAGGTGGGAGATAATCCGTCATGTATCGCACTATAATGAAATATTTGTAAAATAACCTAAAAAAAATCGAGAAAAAGTTTTTTTTAGGTTATGTCAAAAAATGTATTTCAAAAAGCGCATATATTGCTTAAATAGTACATACACGTTGAAACCTGTACAAATATAACGAAAAGTACACAAAGAAACACAAATAATTAAAAGAGAACTGAAATATTTACAATTAAAAAGCTGCCAGTAGTAAAAAAAAAACAGTCAAATTAACTGTCAAAACTCAAAAATATTGTTTAAAATTTAGTTACTGGCTAATCACAAGTTAACAGTCGACCTAAAACTAAGTTTCATTTATTTATTATTAATTTCGGGACTGTACAAAACTCAAATCAACCAAAAAAAAAAAATATTTTTCTCATCATAACCTCAAAAATAATTTTACTCGTTTTTGATCAAATAAGCGGTCTTTCTTCTGGTCGGCGCTTGCAGATGATACAACCGACTCCCAGAGAAGCTATCATCAAGCTCTAGAATACCACGGCTCCGTTTTCTGGATGAAGTATAAGAAGATTCCAGTAACTCATCTTCAACTACTTCCATTTCAATTTTAATGGTTGGGGAAGTTTCAACCGAGTAGAAAGTTTCTGTAACCTATTAAAATGGGTTAAAAATGTTGGTTTTATACCCCTGAGGGAGTAAAGTGTCAGATTATTTACCTCCTCCAGGTCAAAAGCGTCTTCGTCAACGGTTGAAACGTTTATGAAATCCGCGTCTAGTTCTAAGGTTTCCTCCACTTCTACGTCACTTCCTTCCACATCAGAAGCACTTCCGTCTTCTTCTTCAGTGCCTGGATCTTCATCAACGTCGACGTCGTCTTCAGAGCGCGACCTGCAGGTGTATTTTAGCTCGCCTCTTTCGAGTGCTTCTAAGTGTTCTGGTTTAATCATGGCTTTTCGAATTGCTGTTGGGTCTTTTCTTGACCATTTTTGTACCTTTTAATTGGTCAATAATTCATTAATATTAAAAAATATATAACCTAACTTTTGTGAAATTTTGTGTATTAAGGAATTTTTTTATTTGTTTCTCAAAAACTGTAAGTTCAAATGAAAAATAATATTCATTTCTAATTCATCTTCAGGACACAATTCGATATAAAATAAAACATTATATGTTTCATTTATAATAATAATGATATATTGTTTCAAAAAAATCATGTTCATATTGAGCTATCTTCAGCCCGTAAGGTTAATCTTAACAGTAATTATTTTATTGTGTTGGTACTACTAAACAAAGTGGAATAGAAAGATAGAGACAGAAGGTGTAAAAATAATCAAAATGTCAAAATACCTCGTCGTCCATTTTGCTAATTTTCGCTGGATTCATGGCCCAGAGACAGCCTTTTCGTTGGGCCCCACTGACAGCCGGCTTCTCAATTTTCTCAAAACATTTATTTAGGGATAAATTGTGTCTCACTGAATTTTTCCATCCGTTAGGAGCAGTTTTAAAATATGGAAAATGCTCGCTGAAATTGTGAATCTGTCAAGTATTGTCTTTAAGTGCTTTCATTGTGTATTTACCACATAAAGTTGTAGATTTCTGAAACTGGAAGGCTTCCGTTTCTGCTGTTTTTTAACGCCATTGCTATAAGACAGCTATAGCTATACGCCGGTTTAGGATACGCCTTAATTTCTTCGCCAAAATGTCTGTTATTATTGAATTGTTGTTTTCTGTTATTCGATAAAACTTTGACATTACTAATTCCGGTGAAATTTCCACTACTAATCTGTTTTTGTATGGCTTGTTTAATATTTAACAAACTATTATTAGTTTTAATTTCTGGGGTCCTAACAATTTTATTATTTAATGACGAAGATACTTTAATAGTTTTCCCTAAAGGTTTTTTCATTTCCCCAACATCTGACACTTTAATAACCGAAGGGAACGTTAAAGATTTTTGTACAGGACTCGGAGATTTATTAATAATAGGACTTTTAGGCGGAACTGTCACTAAAGCTAACGGCATTACAGAGTTCGGATTTACCATCATTGCTGCAGCTTCCGACCCGATAAAGTCAATATTAAAATTAGAGTTTGAATGATTCGATCCCGTAAACCACATATTTAATTCTGAAGGATTATCGTCTAAGTCTAAAGGGGGGGCGTCGTGAAAATTAAAATTTAGGTTAGCAAAATCATTATTGAATCCTAATACTGTGTCAATCTCGCTTTTAATGTCTAAATCTAACATGTCTTGGAATGAATCCCCAGTAGTTAGTAGCATATCCATGTTTGATGATGATGGAGACACATTTACAGTAGACTGGAAGAAAAACATACATATATATATATATATATATTTGAAAAGTCGATGTACAGAAAAATGGGGGGTAATTCACTGAAACCCGTTTACAACCCAAGTATTAAAGAGGAAGGTTTGCCCTTTAATTCTATAAAAAAAATTAATCCTCTAGAATGGAAATTAACAAAGTTAGGCAACTTTGAAAATCAACAAAATTTATAGAGAAAAATGTGGAATTTTTTGATTAAAAAACATACCCTTATATTTTGGGTGGTAACTTTGTTGTAAACAGAGATAAATTAATTTCAAAAACTACTTGTTAAAGAGGAAGATTTGCCCTTTAATTCAATAAAAAAATCAGCCTCCTACGATAAAAATTAACAAAGTTACAAAACTTTGAAAATCAACAAAATTTATAAGAAAAAGTGGTGGACTTTATTGGTCCAAAAACATACCTTCATATTTTGGGTGATAACTTTGTTGTAAAAATTCATTAATAAATTTTGAAAACACAATATTAAAGAGGAAGATTTGCCCTTTAATTCAATAAAAAAAATAGCCACCTACGATGGAAATTAACAAAGTTACGCTACCTTAAAAATCAACAAAATTTATTAAAATAAAGTGGTGTAGATATTTGAAGTGTTCAAAATTCCCTCTCATTTTACGTACGTCGTAGCTTATAACATATTGGCATGACCTTGAATTATTCCCGCGTTGTGAAAAATTACATTAAAAATAATATAAAAGTACATAAAATCATGTTTTACAAGCAATTTATTTGATAAATTATTAATACATTGTTAAATATATACGAAAAAAAAAATTGTTTATAGTTTGTTTATACACTTAACCTCAAAATTGGTTACAAACAAAACTTGCTTTATCGTTTAATACACCATGTATATATTAACATTAAATATATTGGTAATAGTTAATTTATTTTGTTGATTTAATTGATTTAAAAAATGGAGGGAAAACAAAAAATTATTTTTAGGTCGAAAAAGAAATTAAAACATTAAAACTAAACAAAAATAACAAATGACAGTCGAAACAACCGTTAAAACAATATAAAATTATTGCTATACACCGTGTTTTGTTATTTAGTCAACAAAAGAGCGGGCTGGACGATTCCATTTTCTCTTGTCAACCAACAAAAAAATAACTGGGAAAAATAGCGGTTTTCTAACAGAAAATCAACACAAAAATTCGCCAAAAAATCACAGAATACTTACATAATATTTACTCAACAGTAAATCTTTGTGTCCAGTCGAAAAATCTTCAAAATCCAACATAAATACTACTTTATTCACCACACCAACAAACACAACCGAATTGTGTTGAATTGCCTTCAATATGAAAACTAATTCAAATCCTGGCACTGTGATTGGTTGATTCAACCAGAAAGTATTTCGCGCTGCGCTCTGATTGGTCTAAATCTGACAGGAGAGCTAGGTTGTTTACACGGGAACAAATGCACATGGCGACTAGTTAAACACATTGAAATAAACACAAATTGCGAATAAACTAAACATTTTTGAACGAAAATATGATTACTAAACGAATTTACAAGTTCAAATTGACAGATTTACATACTTTGACAGTAATATTAGCTTTTGTTTTGGAAACACAAGACTTACACTTGTACTTTGAAAACAGTTGATAGTTTTACCGGGAAGTTGAGATGTCAAAGTGTCATGGCGGAGACCGCTAGCTTCAAAATAATTTGAAATTAAATTCCTGTCTTTTTTAACGTTTTCAAGTTGCAATTTAACTCAAAATAGCCCTAAAATTTAATTATACAACTTGAAAAATAATTGGAGACGTCAATTCAACGTATTTTTATCACAAATAATTCGTTGAAAATTTCAAATATCCATGGGTGTCATGGCCGGCAGAAACAAAACAAATATCAATGAAAATTGAATTCCAATGTTGTTACAGTATTTTCCTATGAAACAAATTTGAAAAAAATGTTTTTATGACACAAGTAATGTAATAAATAAATGGGAGCAATAAAAAACCAATATTTTATTTTAAAAAATTGAACGGAAACAAATGAACATCAAAACAGCTGTCAAAGCTCAAACAAAACAATTTTAAATAATTTCAAATCATAAAATATTAAAATAAAGCTGTAAATAATAAAATATCTTTAAACATTGATTGGACGAGGTCACTCTGAAATTCAAGGGGGGAAGGTTGTACAATCCGTGACATAATTTTTGTTAAGATTTTAACAAAAATAAAACAATTATTCACCAATACGTTATTATTTTATAACAAAAATTATGTTTACAACATTTTTTATTTATACATTTTTGTTACATTCTGCAACTTACTTTTGTTTTTGTATTTCAATTGTTTTAATCAATTGTTTTTATATTTCAGATAAACGACATCAAGAATTATTTGATACAGTTCCCTAAAAATTGGGTAAGACTTATTAGAAAATTTACTGGTACCTGAAAAACAATTGAATCTCACTATACGTACTGTTTTTGTTTTCTAGGCTCATTTGTTTCTGCAGACAAAAGGCGATCTGAAACAATTGATAAAAGGTAAGGGATAATTTTATGTTTTAAGGTAAGTAATACGTAGACATATGTAGACTAGACGCCATATTGAATTCGTAGAAAAAACAAATGACAGTAGCGATAGTTCATTTGTCTAATTACAACATTAATAAATAATTAAAAACGAGCAATTTTAAATGATAAAGCTATTTGCGTCAATACAAATTTTTAAATAAACGAAGATTATAAATAAATATTTTATAATACAATACATTAAATCAAATCTAGATAAAGCTAATGATAATCCAGATAAGAGAAAAACTCTTTAGAATATTTAGAAATCCACAAAAATGTATTTTGTATCACGAAAATTTCAAAGGAGATTTCTCAGAAAATCTACTATAATTTAAAACTATTTATGCACTAAAATAATCAACAATAACTGCTTACCAATTTCAAATAGTTTTCCAAAAGATGTTGCTGTTATTTCACTAGATATATCAACAAAATCTAAAATGCAACACGCCCAAGAAATGTCAACAGACCAAGCAAGCCATTTTCATTGGTACCACAATAAGAAAACGTGCCGAGAAAATAGCAAATTGTTTTAACAGTCCTTCAGAAATGTACATTCTAAAATTATAAATTCAATGAAATATTGATACGGTATTTATTTGAAAGTATTGTTAAAGAATTTACAGCAATATTTCTAAATGGACCAGATGATTTTGACAAGTTGTCAGTTGGAAAAAGGGAATGCGCAGAGAAGCAAAAACTGGGTTGTCACATTTTATAAAATTTATTGTGGATTAACGAATAACAATTGAGAATTTTTACAAGTACAGTTAGGCTTCAAATTGGCTAAAGTTTCAAAAGAAATAATAAAAAAAATTAGTGTGGAAATGTTGCTCATTGACTCTTCTTTTTTGTGACCTTCAAAAGTAGCTGTCAAAAATGTAAACATGTATCCAATTTTTGCAATGAATAATAATAGCAGGAAATCACTAATCTTATAGATAAAACTAATCGAAAATAAATACTTAAACAATGATATATTTTTCTTATAAATACAATACGTGAAAGATACAAAAATATGATTCATAAAGTGACAGCCGTTGATAAGAATGTTGACCTTATATTTGTGCTTACGTTACTGAATGTCACTTATAAGTAAAAGTGAAGGTACTCCACTCAAATTCAACTTTCACTTCAGTCTTTCTAAGACAGCCCAACTAACAAGAAGCACAATGTCAGAAAAGCAGCAACTTGAAGTGTTTTTGAACGAGTATGGTCAGAAACATCTGTTACAATTTTGGGGGGAGTTGTCAAATGAAGAACAAAGTGAATTAGTGCGAAATATCAACAATATTAACTTGAAAGAGGTTGTTGGATATTTTAAGAAGTCTAAAGAATCACTCAATGATGATATTGAGAAACTGGATGACCGTATGGAACCGATTCCAAAGGAACAATGTGGCTCTCTTCTTGAGACGGATTCAGAAATATTGAAGCAATACAAAAATGAAGGTTTAAAACGTATTTCTGAAAATGAGGTTGGGGTTTTGTTGATGGCAGGAGGTCAGGGTACAAGACTAGGTGTATCTTATCCTAAAGGTATGTACAGTGTTGGACTCTTGTCCAAAAAAACTTTGTTTAACCTCCAAGCTGAGCGAATACGTAAACTCCAACAAATCGCTTATGAATTCACGGGAAAATCTGGAGTTATAACTTGGTATATCATGACTAGCGAACATACAATGGGGCCCACCAAAGAATATTTATTCGAAAATGATTATTTCGGTTTGAATCCAGAGAACATTGTAATGTTCAATCAAGGAAAACTTCCGTGTTTTGATTTCGACGGAAAAATATTCCTGTCAAAAAAGTTTGAAGTTTCCCAGGCTCCCGATGGAAATGGAGGTTTGTACAGAGCCCTACGTGACCGACACATTATAGAAGACATGGAAAAACGCGGAGTTAAATACTTACACGCCCACAGTGTTGACAACATTTTAGTGCAAGTAGCAGATCCCACTTTTATCGGGTACTGTGTTTCTAAAAACGCGGATTGTGCTGCGAAAGTAGTTAAAAAAATAGTTCCAACCGAAGCAGTAGGTGTTGTTTGTAAAGTTGACAACTTGTATCAAGTAGTGGAGTACAGTGAAATAACCTCAAAAACCGCGGAACTAAAAAATGAAAAGGGGGATTTAATGTTTAGTGCCGGTAACATTTGTAACCACTTTTTCACGGCGGAATTCCTCCGCAAAGTAGCATACCAACACGAAACAGAGCTAAAATTACACGTCGCGAAAAAGAAAATACCATTTGTTGACCCCAACGGACAACTTGTCAAACCAACAACACCAAACGGTATAAAAATCGAGAAATTCATCTTTGACGTTTTCCAATTCACGGAGAAATTCGTAACTTGGGAAGTACCTCGTGAATTTGAATTTAGCGCGCTTAAAAATGCAGATGACGCTGGGAAAGACTGCCCGAAAACCGCTCGTGAGGACCTCTATGCACTACATAAAAAATATTTACTAGACGCGGGAGCTGTCAAAGTTGAAGGCGACGAAATAGAAATTTCTCCGCTGCTTTCCTACGCGGGAGAAGGTTTGGAAGAAACCGCTAGAGGCGCTGTTTTCACTGCGCCACTACTTTTGAAATCAAAAGAGGAAAACTTGTAAAATATTGATATTATCTGAAGCAATAAAACACTCTTTTATATTATCTCTCTATGTATTTGTGATTGTATTTTATTTTGTTGTAATCTAATAAATATTACACAACCTTATTAAATGATATGTCAAAACTGCATACTAGCGACATCTCTTGGAAAACTTTTGAACTATTGTCAATAATTTATTAACTCAATCGGTAAGCAGAACAAAAAACTAGTGACCTGTCAAATAAAACCGAAATATAATTTTATTATGAATATACTACAATATTATATTGATTAAACATTGGCTATAGCTTGCAAAATGTCACAATAAATGTCAATACCCCTCAAAAATTTATCTTTATTAATTTTTTCGTCATGCGAGTGTAGCAATGTTGGTTGCTCATTAATAGGGGTAAATCCAAAAGCAGGGATACCAATCTCACGCAAATATCTGCTATCAGTCGTTCCAGGACAAATTACAGGTTTTATATTTAGGTTCCTGAAAAATTCAAACAGTTTTTCAGACATTTAAAAGGTAAGAGTACTTATACGTACATTTTGCCAGCAGCGGACTTAAAAGCGACCCAAAAAGGGTTGGTATCACTGATATCCGAAGTAGGAATTTTGATATCCTTTTGGATAAATTCAATATGAACACCAGTACCAGCTTCTTCACACCATTTATTTAGCATTTCTTCAAATTTGTCCAAATCTTCTTCTAGCGAAATTCTCAAGTCGAAAACTGCAGAAAGTTTATCAGGAACTACGTTTTCCTGTACGCCCCCCTTGAAATTCAATTTAATTAATAAAAGAAAACGTTTATTTAATAATTTATTTACATAAACTTTGGTTAAATTCACAGATGTAACGCCTTCTTCCGTCATATTACTGCCTGAGCCATTTTGTTCCACCATTTTATCCCTATACTCCAAAAATTTGTTGATAATTACTCTAAATTTCTCCCCTGGAGTATCTGGAAACATTGCAGCCCCATGTGATGGGGTACCAGGACAATGTACATGCATTTCTAAAAAAAAAAGTCGAAAACTTAGGTTAGGTTTAGATTCAACTTTGAGGCTTCATAACTTTAATGCTAGACAAGATACGAAGTTGCGGTTGGCACCACTGGATTCAGCTGGGTTTTCTGAATATTTATGAGTATTTTTGTAATATTTGGGGGACAGGTCCATTAGGTACAGATGTAAATATAAACCCGCGATGTTTGAAATTTGTAATAAAAAAAATACGTACGCCAAATAACTTTTTCCCCATAAAACACTGGATAAATATCGTGTGGAAGAATTACTGACTCATCCAATGAAAATCCGATGTTCAATTGTTTAAAATCATCTGTTTTTACAAATTTCCCCATTCCGTCTTTTCCTCCAATTTCTTCATCTGTAATTTTATTAAAATTATTTTAAACTAGCAAAATATTAAATATAGAAAGCAATAAATAATTGGACAACACTATAATCAAATAATACCAGGAACAAAAGATAAATGCAATGTTCGTTTTAGTTTAATCCCTTGTCCTGTCAATTTTCTAATTGCTTCTAAATACATTGATCCAACACATTTCATATCTTGAGTTCCCCTAGCAAAAATATCGCCGTTTTCATCCATATGCGCTTCAAATGGCGGATAAGTCCATTGCTCCTACATAAAAAAAATAAATAATACAATTTAAGGTTAAAATATTAGGTTAGAATACTTCAAAAACTGGCACGACATCTGTGTGACTATTTAACAAAATGGCGGGAAGTTTAGGGTCAGTTCCTTCCCATGTAATAACAACGATTGGTTTATTAGAAACAGGCCTGAAAACTCGGACTTGTAGTCCTAATTCGTTACCCTGTTTCGTCAAAAACTCTACGCATGGTTCTAAAAAAAATTAATCAGTAATAATAAAGACACACAATGACAAACAACTCATTTATATTTTAAGTAAACCAAAAAAAGAGAGGCACAAGTTTCAGGGCTCATATCTCAAAAACTAATTAAGATATTTTAACGCGGTATTTTTTATTGGATTCCCGGATGTTAGTTTAGTAACTTCATATAATTTCATTGAAATTACTCCAGCGGTATCACAACAGTGGCACCTCTAATTTAATCCGCAAAATTAAATGTTGTTTTAGTGAGGCATAATGTTTGAAGGCTCATATCTCAAAAACCACTCGAGATATTTTAACGAGGTATTTTTTATTGGATTCCCGGATGTGTGTTCAGTAACGTCATATAATTTCATTGAAATTATTTCAGCGGTACCAAAACAGTTGCATTTCAAACATAATCCGCAAAACCAAATAGTTTTTTAGAGAGGCATAATGTTTCAAGGCTCGTATCTCAAAAACCACTTAAGATATTTTAACGCAGTATTTTTTATTGGACTCGCTGTAGTTTCTTTAGTAACCTCCTGTAATTTTATTGAAATTGCTGCAGGGGTATCAAAACAGTGGCGCAAAACTAAATGATTTTTTTTTATAGAGGGGCATAATGTTTTAGAGGTCGTATCTCAAAAACTACTTGAGTTATTTTAACGCGCTATTTTTTATTGGATTCCTGGAGGTTTGTTTAGTAATTTAGTTTAATTTCATTGAAATTGTTTCAGTGGGATCACAACAGTTTCAACATTTTTACAAGATCATTGTGGCTTAATGCATAATAGTTAAGATTTTTTGAAACTGCAGATAGTCTTGAATTTAAACCAATTTTCATAAGAATTTTTTTGTATAGAAATAGAGAATGATCCCATTGATAAAAAATAGTTTTACTTACCATAGTCTGGATTAGGATGGACCGTAGGAATTCTTAGATATTCCCGAAAATTTTCAATTGCTTGTTCGTCAAATCGAGACATACTGTTAATTTGTTTCGAAACAATAAATTTAACATTAATAAATCTATTTATATACAACGTTCTATTGTTCTGTGACCTCTATTTTGCCCGAATCATTAAGAAAACATTAAGGTTTATCTTTTTTTGATAACAATATTTGAATAGATTTGATCATACTTACAGATATTTTTTTGTTAGTGTCCTTACTTATGTAATCATAATATTAAAAAGTATTGTATGATAATTTTATAGTAAATTATTTATTTATTTAAAACTTAATACAGATGCCATCTATTAGAAAACTGTTGAACTTATACTAATAACTATCGATAATTCAGAAATTTTTGTTTTTGTTATGTCACTTTTGACATTTCCTCTAACCTCAGTAATTCCACAATGGAAATATTAGAAAATACAACAGAAAACTCTTGTAAATCCACAAAATTAAGTGGAACAGGAAAAATTCTAGTTGGTCTCACAGGTAATAACAACATTAACGTACAAAATTCGCGTTAAAGTGTGGAAATATTTTAGGGGGGGTGGCTATTGGTTTGACTGTAATTTGTGCTCCATTTGTTAGCCCTGCTCTGCGTAAATTTTGTCTACCATATATTCCAGCAACGAACAAACAAATTAAAAACATATTTATAGCTTTACAAAACCGATCAGGCTCTTTGATCGACTTAGGTTCCGGCGATGGCAGAATTGTTATAGGTTAGAATTAATACATTAATAAAAACCATAAAACTATACAGAGTCAACTTTAGATGCAGCGAAAACCGGTTTTACTTCCCACGGAGTCGAACTAAACCCGTGGTTGGTACTTTTTTCAAAACTAAACGCGTTCAAACAGGGCCAAACCAGACAAACCAAATTTTTTTGTCGGGATTTATGGAAATATAACTTAAATAAATATGATAATGTTGTTATATTTGGTGTAGAACAAATGGTAAATATTTTAAATGACAATTTTAAAGGTAAATACGAATTATTGTAATTAATATTTTAGATGGGAGACTTGGAAAAGAAATTTTTGAAGGAGTGTCATGAAAACAGCAATATTGTTGTTTGTAGGTTTAAATTACCAAATCTAGTGCCTTTTAGGACTATTGGTAGTGGTATTGATACAGTGTGGGTATATGACATACCTAAAAAGTCCCTAAAATTGTAAATAAATTGATTGTGAATAAATTGTTTGTTTATTTGTACCACTGTAGATATTTGATAACTTTTAGTAATTTATTAACTTTTAAAATAGTTTGCAATGGTTTTAACACAGTGTAGGATACCTTAAAAGTCCCTAAAATTGCTGAAAAGTTCCTGAATTTCCTGAAAAGTTCCAGAAATTGCAAATAAATTGACATATTAAGTGAATAGTTTTTTGTAAAATTGTGTTTGGAAACTTCTAAGAATTTAGGGCAATTTAAAACAATTGACAGTCGTATTTACAAAGTGGGGTTATAAACATTACCAGAAAAGTCCCTAGAATTGCTGAAAAGTCCCTAAAATTGTAAATAAATTGATTGTGAATAAATTGTTTGTTTATTTGTACCACTGTAGATATTTGATAACTTTTAGTAATTTATTAACTTTTAAAATAGTTGGCAATGGTTTTATCACAGTGTAGGATACCTTAAAAGTCCCTAAAATTGCTGAAAAGTTCCTGAATTTCCTGAAAAGTTCCTGAAATTGCAAGTAAATTGACATATTAAGTGAATAGTTTATTTGCAAAATTGTTTTTGAAAACTTCTATGTATTTAGGGCAATTTAAAACAATTGACAGTCGTATTTACAAAGTGGGGGTATAAATATTACCAGAAAAATCACTAGAATTGCTGAAAAGTCACTAAAATTGTAAATAAATTCACATACATAAATTAATTGTTTATTAGCAAAATTTACCAACTTTCATTAATTTAGTGGCTTTTAAAACAGTTGGCAATAGTTTTGAGACAGTCTGGGGGATACAACTTACCTGAAAAGTCTCTAAAATTGTTGGAAAGTCCCTAAAATTGCTGAAAAATCCCTAAATTTCAAATAAACACGTTTGAAGATTTTAATTTGTTTTTGAAAACTATTATTAATTTATTGCATTTTAAAACAGTTGGCAATGGTATTATTGACACAGTGTGGGAATGTAACTAACCTGAAAAGTCACTAGAATTGCTGAAAAGTTCCTAGAATTGCTGAAAAGTTCCTAAATTGCAAATAAATTCACTAGAATGGTTTATTTCGAAGATTATAAATAGTTTTCGAAAACTTTTATTAATTTTCAATATACACTTGTCTATTATCTCTAGTTTTTACATATTTGTATGTATATGTTCTTAAATTGACTTATTATTGCATTTAAAGATATTTTACAACAGATTTACATCAATAAATAATATATCAACAGTTTAAATGCTTATTTTCGATATAACTACGTTAAATAAATTATTAATTATCACAAAATGAACAATTTGAGGCATCTAAGTATTTTCTATCATTTATAGACACATTTTAAGCATTTTAAGTGCATTTCTTTCAAATTCAACAATGTTAACGATCTAGAAAAGCCTGTCAGATGGATTTTGAGGTTAGGTTAAGTTAGAAATCATTGAAGGAACTTTTTTTGAGACTGGAACAACAAAATGGAAGATTAAATATTGGAAAACTGACAGGCTTCGTTCATTTAACAACTATATATGTTTAAATATCACAAGACATACAGTTTTATACAATAAGTTTGGAATGAAGTGCGAATGAAAATGAGGTTAGGTTTGATTTCCTAAAATACATAAACATAACTAATGATTCTTTTTTCCAAATTTTAAACATTTTTTGACCCGATAGGCAATAGTTTTCACCTCGTAATACCTCTATTCAGATAAACATCCCTCATCCTGAAGTTTGGTTATAAATTTGATAACTCTATACTGTTCTTCTGTTTGACGGGCCATGTCGATGAGAGCCAACAATTTTTTGATGCCAATAAATACTCTAGAACAACAATTAAACATTTTTTAGCCCCGAAATTTCTTTGGAATTTTTTTTTTTATTACTTTTTTCCAGAGATATGTTTTGCGATTCGAGCGACATCGTCTCGATTAAATGCATCGGACTCTTCAAGAACTGCTATTAGATGATTAGGAGTTGATAAATTAGGGACATGAAGAATTGCCGTAAATGCAGTTAGCATCTCCATGTCTTCTAGAACTTGTCTGAGAAATATATTAGTATTTTTTCGGGATTTTATAGGTTATAATTTGTTTTCAAGTAACTTTAAAAGTCCCTCAATATTTCAAGACTCGTATCTCAAGAACTAGTTGAGATATTTGAACGCGGTATTTTTTATTGGATTCCCCGATGTTTATTTAGTAACTTCCTGTAATTTAATTGAAATTGCTTCAGTGGTGCCACAACAGTAACACCATTAACCGAATTCTGTAAAAGTAAATACTTTTTGAGCAACGCCAATTTCTCTTTGAGAGGCACAATGTTTCAGGACTCGTATCTCAAAAACTACTCGAGTTATTTTAACGCAGTATTTTTTATTGGATTCCCCGATGTTTGTTTAGTAACTTCCTGTAATTTAATTGAAATTGCTTCAGTGGTACCAAAACAGTAGCACTCTTAACGAAACTAAATATTTCTTTAGAGAGGCACAATGTTTCAGAACTCGTATCTCAAGAACCATTTGAGATATTTGAACGCGGTATATTTTATTGGATTCCCGGTAGTTTCTTTAGTAATTTGGTATAATTTCATTTAAATTGCTTCAGTGGTACCAAAACAGTAGCACTCTTAACTTAATCGCACAAAACTAAATATTTCTTTAGAGAGGTACAATGTTTCAGAGCTCGTATCTCAAGAACCACTTGAGATATTTTAACGCAGTATTTTTTATTGGATTCCCCGATGTTTGTTTAGTAACTTCCTGTAATTTAATTGACATTGCTTCAGTGGTACCACAACAGGAGCACCATTAGCCGAATTCCGTAAAATAAAATACTTTTTTGTGTAACGCCAATTCCTCATTGAGTGGCACAATGTTTCAGGACTCGTATCTCAAAAACCACTCGAGATATTTTAACGCGGTATTTTTTATTGGATTCCCGGTAATTTCTTTAGTAACTTCCTGTAATTTCATCGAAATTGCTACAGCGGTACCAAAACAGTAGCACTCTTAACTTAATCGCGCAAAACTAAATAATACTTTAGAGAGGCAAAATGTTTCAGAACTCGTATCTCAAGAACCATTTGAGATATTTGAACGCGGTATATTTTATTGGATTCCCAGTAGTTTCTTTAGTAATTTGGTATAATTTCATTTAAATTGCTTCAGTGGTACCAAAACAGTAGCACTCTTAACTTAATCCGCAAAACTAAATATTTTTTTTAGAGAGGCATAATGTTTCATAACTCGTATCTCAAGAACCATTTGAGATATTTGAACGCGGTATTTTTTATTGGATTCCCAGTAGTTTCTTTAGTAATTTGATATAATTTCATTTAAATTGCTTCAGTGGTACCACAACAGTAGCACCCCAAACCTAATTCCGATGTATATATTGAATGCTGCACTTTAAAGTTACTAGAAAACAATAATTTCGTCGTTACTATCTTACCTTCTGCTAGAGGTGCACAAAATGAGCAGCTTGCGCCCCTTTGGCGGTTCCTTTTTGAGCAAAACTAAAAGGGCTTGAAGTGTTAGGTTAGAATATCGCGGACCAATAGGTCCATAATCTAATAATCTCTCGATGTTATCAACTAAAATGCAACTTAAAGTTGAACGATATGCATCATCGAAGACCTTTCTAATCTGCAGACACTTCGCAGATTCGGTAAATCCAACCATATCTTCAGGAGAACATATTTTAACAAACGGAAAATCAGAATTTTTGGCTAGTTGCGCAGCTAACGCAGTTTTCCCCGCATTGGGGGGGCCCTCAAGTAAAACAGACACCAAACCACTCGCTTCTGTAGCTTTGGCTTGCTGGATAAACAACATGCCATCCTGCAGAATGTCAGAGACAGGTTTGCCCCAATTAACGCAACCTCGACTTAAGTAGTGTTCGAGTAATTCTGCGGCAGTGCCAAATGCTGGCTTAATGTCGTGTTCGAGGGCGTGCAGGAAGTCGCCACGGTTCACCAGGAGTTTCTCCATGGCCTCGGGGTCGACTTCCACTTTACTAGCTGCCTTGATGAGTCGGTTCATAGCGGTAGATTGAGCGGCGCGAACTAAACCTTCTAGTTCAGCGCCTGAGAAATTTTTAGTCAAGGCTGCTAGTTCCTGTCAAACAAGAACCAGATTTGACGAGATATATCTCAAGAACTATTAGAGATATTTAAACGAGTTATTTTTTATTGAAATCCCAGTAGTTTCTTTAGTAAGTTCCTAAAATTTTATTGAAATTGTTCCAGGAGTACCAAAACAGTGGTACCCCAAATTGATTCGCGCAAAACTAAATATTTTTTTTAATTGGCACAATGTTTCATGGCTCGTATCTCATAAACTAATTGAGATATTTCTACGCGCTATTTTTTATTCGATTCCCAGTAGTTTAATTAGTAACTACTTAAAATTGTATTGAAATTGCTCCAGGAGTACCAAAACAGTGGATCCCATACTTAATCGCGCAAAACTAAATACTTCTTTTTGAGTGGCATAATGTTTAAGGGCCCGTATCTCAAAAACTACTTGAAATATTTTTACGCGCTATTTTTTATTCGATTCCCAGTAGTTTATTTAGTAACTTCCTAAAATTTTGTTGAAATTGCTCCAGGAGTACCAAAATAGTGGTATTCCTAACTTAATCGCGCAAAACTATATATTTGGTTTGAGAGGCATAATGTTTCAGGCCTCATATCTCAAGAACTATTAGAGATATTTAAACGCGCTATTTTTTATTGAAATCCCAGTAGTTTCTTTAGTAACTTCCTAAAATTTTATTGAAATTGCTCCAGGAGTACCAAAACAGTGGCACCCATAACTTCATCGCGCAAAACTAAATATTTGTTTTTGAGTGGCATAATGTTTCAGGGCGAGTATCTCAAAAACTATTAGAGATATATAAACGCGCTATTTTTTATTGGATTCCCGGAAGTTTCTTTAGTACCTTCCCATAATTTTTTTTTATAAATACCTTATTATCAACATCAGGGTTAATTTTCTTGTACGACCTCATCCTGGAAGTATGGATATTTAGAATCTGCAGTCTTCCAGTTTCATTTGGAAGCCCAATTTCCATTTGGACCTCCAATCTTCCAGGTCTCATGAGGGCTTCATCAATCATGTCCCTTCGGTTTGTCATTCCTGAAATAATTAATTAGTTTTTTCTAATTTTTTATAATTTTACAAAGTTTCTTACCAATGATTAAAATGTTGTTAAGTTGTTCAACTCCATCAATTTTAGCTAAAAGTTGGTTTACAACTGTGTCATGTACCCCCGTTGCCCCGGCAACAGACCCTCTAGCTTTACATATTGCGTCAATTTCGTCGAAAATTATGATGTGTAAACCAGAATTTGGTCCTAACTATAAACCAATAACAATTATTTTATTTTAAAAAAAACGTTGCTAAACTTACTCGTTTTTCTTCTTCTTCCGCTTCCGCGAACAGCCTTCGAATGTTTGCTTCACTTTCGCCAACATATTTGTCCAAAATTTGTGGCCCGTTCACAATTTTTGGTTCGCGGGCGTTTAGCATTTGGCCAATTTGTCTGGCCATTAATGTTTTGCCTGTTCCAGGAGGTCCAAACAATAAAATCCCTAATAAAGTAAAATATTTTTAGGTTAGGTTATGTTTAGGTGTTAAATTGTTGCACCTTTAACGTGTTTGCACCCTAGTTGTTCCACAACTTCCGGCGGAAATACCCTAGATGCAAAAGCTCGTCGAAAAATCGCGTTAAATTCTTTATCCAGACCACCAATTCCCATTTTTTGGAAATCCCAATCAGGGTTAATAATCGATTGACGAACTTGTTTACTGTAATACATAACCTATAAATATTTTATTGAGAAAACGGGGTGAAAATAATCCTACCCTTTAGCTTTTCCAACTAAATTAAGGGAAGAATTCTCTGCCTTTTCAAACTGTACGTTTGTGTTGCCCAGGCAACGGCCCATTTTTACGCTATAGGGTTTAGAATTCTGCCCTGCTTTAATTGCATTTATATCTGCGGCTAAAAACACAAAAATATTCTTAATATTTATTATTTTAGTACTACTACAGACATCTGTGGACGAAATCTGTAATTAGTTAAACAAAAACACGTAGCTGTCAAGATTTTGATACCACTAGCGACATCTGTGAGCGAAATTAGTAATTAATTATAAAAAGAAGCTGAATTCAGCAAAACTAAACATTTTTTTAGACAAGCACAATGTTTGAGGGCTCGTATCTCAAAAACCGTTTGAGATATTAAAACGCGGTATTTTTTATTGGATTCCCGGATGTTTCTTTAGCAACTTCCTATAATTTCATTGAAATTGCTCCAGCGGTCTCAAATCAGTGGCACACCTAGTTTCATCGCTCAAAACTAAATATTGTTTTAGAGAAGCACAATGTTTCGGAGCTCGTATCTCAAGAACCGTTTGAGATATTGAAACGCAGTATTTTTTATTGGACTCCGCGTAGTTTCTTTAGTAACTTCCTAAATTTTTATTGAAATTGCTACAGTGGTATCAAAACAGTGGCACCCCTAATATAATCGCGCAATACTAAACATTTTTTTAGAGAAGTTCAACGTCTTAGAGCTCGTATCTCAAGAACCGTTTGAGATATTGAAAAGCAGTATTTTTTATTGGATTCCCGGATGTTTCTTTAGTAACTTCCTATAATTTCATTGAAATTGCTCCAACAGTCTCACAGCAGTGGCACACCTAGTTTAATCGCGCAAAACTAAATATATTTTTAGAGAAGCACAATGTTTCAGAGCTCGTATCTCAAGAACCGTTTGAGATATTGAAACGCGGTATTTTTTATTGGATTCCCGGATGTTTCTTTAGCAACTTCCTATAATTTCATTGAAATTGTTGCAGCGGTACCACAGCTCTGGCACACCTAGTTTAATCGCGCAAAACTAAATATTTTTTTAGACAAGCACAATGTTTCAGAGCTCGTATTTCAAGAACCGTTAGAGATATTGAAACGCAGTATTTTTTATTGGATTCCTGGATGTTTCTTTAGCAACTTCCTATAATTTCATTGAAATTGTTGCAGCGGTACCACAGCTCTGGCACACCTAGTTTAATCGCACAAAACTAAACATTTTTTTTTAGAGAAGCACAATGTTTCGGAGCTCGTATCTCAAGAACCGTTTGAGATATTAAAACGCGGTATTTTTTATTGGATTCCGCGTAGTTTCTTTAGTAACTTCCTATAATTTCATTGAAATTGCTCCAGCGGTCCCACAACAGTGGTAAACCTAATATAATCGCGCAAAACAGGCATCAAAATAAATTTGATACTACTAGTGACACCTCTAAGTAAAACCAATAGTCAATTGAAACAAAAGAAAACAACTGTCAAAATACCTTCAAGATTTTTTATTACCACACCAAGAAGAGATTTTTCCCCAAATTTGAAGGCAAGTTGTTGACCTACAGTAAACGGTTGAGCTGCAAATTGCAAAATAAATTCTTTTGCCATCATATCGGAGTCCATGGGTTCAGTGGTAGTGCTAGAAATTTCAAAAAAAACATCAAAAAATAGCAAGAAAATTTTCGAAAAATTCTAACCTTTTTTTCTGCAAAAAATCTACCTCTAACGTCATATTACTCAAACACTCTAAATATTCCGGAGGGTAAGGTCGAACTTTTATTTCTTGGTTAAGAGACAAAACTGCCCATTTTCTTTGGGGCAAACTAAACCCAACTTGCCCAACTGGGACTTCTGGATGGGACTGTACCGCAAACATGAAGTTTTGTGACGGCCCAGTTGTGATTTCAATAAATCTTTAACGAAAATCATTAAATTTTTGACAGCTGTCATTTATTTTTGACAGCTGTCAAAATTTTTTATAAATACATACTTGACATCATCGCGAAATTCGTTTGGGTTGATAATCGCGCAGTTTGTAAGAGATAGATCATCAGTAGGGCATCTTGTTGCTTTCATAGGCTTGGCATCGGATAAAGATTGCGGCTGAAACGTCAAAAAATTATTTCGCGTTAGAAAATAGTGCGAAATTATATGTAAAAGTTTATAATTTGTGTAAATAATACTTGTAAATTACCATTTTGATCGTTGTTTGTGTATTGTTTCGTATTTTCTGAAAGTCCGCACTGCAGACTTGACTTAACCAAAGAATCAATAGCTCTGCTAGTTTGGTTTGGTTGTATGCCCTACTTTTCCGCTAAAAGTCCCTAGAAAATAACACTAGATTCCTTATAAAATTATAGTTAATTTTATTTGTTATGTAATATACTGTTTCATCATCTGTATTTATAAATTAATATATTAAATCATCGAATAAATAAAATAACAAATTAATTTTCATGAGTCATGCAGGCATGCCAATACACTGACGTAAAATGTGACGAGTCTACATTATTGAAATTTCTTA
The DNA here is from genome assembly GCA_963942605.1 of Poecilus cupreus. Taxonomy (NCBI): domain Eukaryota; kingdom Metazoa; phylum Arthropoda; class Insecta; order Coleoptera; family Carabidae; genus Poecilus; species Poecilus cupreus. The sequence continues at coordinate 41,757,608 of OZ012713.1, forward strand.
TGTATTATTCAGGTTTCGAAGACTGTGGGGCCCACCAAAGAGGGGCGTAGTCTTATTTGTTACTCATCTGCGTATTGGAATAAAAAAAAGTTTCAAATTTGATAAAAAATAGGTCGTTTTTTTTCGAATGTAGCATAATCTCTGAAACTAAGGCCTAAATCGAAAAATGTTTCTAATAAAAAATAATACCTTTTTAATTTTAAAGCTTTTTTGTTTGAAAGTTTTTTTGATTAAAGCTCTTGTTTTTTAAATAATTAACATAATACACGTGAAATTGCAGCCATTTTGAGTAATGTAGTTTAGTTTGAAAACTGTTTACTAAAAAATAATTTAAATACTCCTCCAAACTTAACTTGAAATTTATTACTTATGTATAATTTAAACATGAATAAACTCATTGCTGTAGAACGCATCGTAATATGTCTTATATTTATCGAAATATGGCGATTTGAAATATTTATCAAAATACGGAAATTTCCCCAAATATGACTTAAAATTGTAAAATTTTTTTATTGCATTTCTTTATAATATTCGCGGCAGGAAACCCATTGCAGCAGAGCGCATCGTCATATCTCTAATATTTTCCGAGATATGACGATTTTTTATATTTTCCGAAGAGCAATTTTGAGGGGCTGTAACTCAAAAACTATACAAGATATCGAAAAATATCTCCAGTTTTGTGCTATTCGTGCCATTTATAATAAATTAGTAAATTTTGAAAATTTTGAAATTTTTTTGAATTTTTTTTTCAAAATTTCGATTGGTGATATCTCGACAAATATCAAAGATACAGACTTGCAGTGTTCACCAATCGATTCAGCTCGACGAAATACATAAAGCCTGAAAATTTCAGAAAAATCGAACAACCGGTTGAAATGTTAGAGCAAAAAGTCTGGAAATGGCCAAATTCAGGCCAAACGTCAAGGGGTACCTATTGACTTTCAGGACAAAATACGCCATTTTCAAGGTTTTTGCTCTAACTTTCCATCCCGTAAAGCGATTTTTATGAAACTTTGCATACTTATGTATTTCGACGAGCTGAATCGATTGGTGAACACTGCAAATCTGTATCTTTAATATTTGTCGAGTTATCGCCGAAAATAAAAATACAAAAAAAATTCAAAATTTTAAAAATTTGCTAATTTGTTATATAAGGCACCAGAAACGCTAAACTGAAGAGAATTTTTAGATATCTCTTGTAGTTTTTGAATTACAGGCCCTTAAACTTGCACTTTGAAAAATACCAAAAATCGACGTATCTCGGAAAATATTAGAGATCTGACGATGCGCTCTGCTGCAATGGGTTTCTTAGCGCTTATACTATAAAGAAATAAATAAAAAAAATATTACAATTTTAAGTGAGGATTTTTCAAATTTTGCTTTCGGTATGTGAATCTGTATTGAATGATTAATAATTACAGTTTCTGTTATTTGTTTGTTCCCATAGCAACTAAAATTAGTTTATTCAACATATTATTGAAATATTTTCTTGAATATATAATTTAGTTTTTCTCAAAATTAGAAGTATGTACAAGAAAAGTGCAAATAACATTTTATATTCCAAATATTATTGCTAACATCTTTTATTTGAAACTTTTTCTCACAGCTGATTCTATTTTTGAAATAAATGGAATTTATTGTTTTCTGTGTCCAGTAAAGTTCTTCTTCCGGTTGTTCAATTTCATTCAAAATCAACTCAGGTCTTCATTTTTTCATAAAACTTATAAAATCCAAGTTTCGTTCATATATCTTGTCTTGTTCATGAGATATTGCGCACACAGACATCCATCCATCCATCCTCACACACAGACATCATTGAGAAATTGGTCTTAACGGATTAAGTGAATGTCAAAATATGTATTTCCGCAAAAATCTAGTCAGCGATTTTACTTATACTTTGTATAAAAAAGTAAAAATGTTTCGAATGAAAAAGTTCCTAAATCAATAAAGAAGTATTTTTTATTTGAAACATTTTTTTATTTAGACCCTAGTTTTCAAAATAACGTCGACCGCCATTTTGATTTTAATTTTTTTTTCACACAGCTTCTGAAAATAATAATAATAATAATAATAATTTTCATTATAAAAAGTGTTTATTTACTATCTTACATTATTCATAATCAATAAAATATAATGAATTATAGATTATACAATACATAACCTAAAAACTCCGATTTATTCCTTAGATAAAATAAACTTTATTCATTTATATAAATCACAGAATTAAAATATAAAACGTAGTTTTAAAAAATTAAAATTATTTATTATTATTAAGTACAGTCTGTAGATCTAGCTTGATAGTTGCCACCTCGAAGCTCTTGGTTCAAAACCCGCAAAAGTGGATGGTGCCCACAACCGCATCTATTCCGGAAATCGTCTAAGTCTAGTGCCCAAATCATTCCTCCGCCGAGGTTCAATTGTTTTATAAGCCGCGTCTAAAATGTTAAAAATATTTAAAAAAAATTATAATAATTTTTTTTTAAACTTACCTTTCGTTTGACTTCTGTTACGTCATCATAGGATACCCACTGATTCCCGTGGGACGCATAGGGACCTATTCTTCCCTCAGGATCTCTGGTTACTGTCCAACTTCGTCGTTTAACCCGTTCGCAAATCTGCAAAAAATTTAAACACTTTTTATATGTGTTTAGTATTGGTTAATAATGAAGTATTGTTGACCTAAGGTTAATAATTAGAAATGTGGTTTGCATTTATTAGATATTGGATAAAATTGGTCAACCGAAAATAGCAAGTTTAAATTTAATTTTTCAACTATTTAAGTTATTTTGAAAATTGTAAGTTATTTTGATTACACTAATTTTATTAATTTTCATTAAATTTGGAGATAATAAAATATAAAGAAATTAAGTTCATAAATCTTGTTTTCCATCTCGTGCATCATAGAAACACGTCATTGTGATTGTGTATTGTGTAAAATAAACAAATAAGAAGGTATTTTTCTGTATTATTAAATATTATTTTGTATTGTATTGGGCGGGAGGTTATGTGTTGGCCACATTAGATTTTTTTTGGCGACAAATTAAATAAATATACGAAAGAAAATTAATTTACTGAAATATAAATAGAAAAATAAACAAATAACAAAGTATTTTACTGTATTATCAAATATTATTTTGTATTGTATTGGGCGGGAGATTATGTGTTGGCCACACCAGATTTTTGTTTGTAAAAACTTCAACGATACGTCAAGATACGAACCCAAACCTTAAAAGTATTTTTTCCCGACTATACAAAGAAATAAATTCATTTTAAAGTGTAGCAAATAGTTCAAACTTTGATATAACTTGTTCACTTTGGTAACGAGTCGAAATAATCCAGATTTATTTGTTAGTAGTAGTGTTACAGTAAACAGTGATGGTCGTTTTTGTGTGTTCTCCGTATAAATATATTAAAACAGCGGGTATTTTTGCTTAAAATGTGTTAAATTTGTTTATTTATACGTACAAGTTTTTATACTTTAATCTGTAATAGTTTTTTTCGCGAGTTTGTGCCTAAAAACGCAGAAAACTCAATCTATAGGGGGGGATAGTTCCAGAGCATTCCGAGTTGTTCAACATAAGGTAGGCTTTTTTAGTAGATTAAATAATATTAGTATACGTGTTATTGTACAACTATCAAAGTAAAAATCATCTACAATTATCCATAAAGTGTCAATGTTTATAATATTAATTAATAATCAATCACAAAAATGTGAATTACAAGCAATGAAAGATTAAAGTGAACCATACGAGCTGAAGATAGCTCAACATGTACATGATTTTTTTGAAACAATATATCATTATTATAACAAATGAAACATGTAATGTTTCATACCTAGATTTGTAGATAAAAGTCCAAAGTTTTGTAATCTAAAAAGCTAATTTTGTTTGCATATACATGAACATAATTTTCAAAGTAGTAAAATTTATGTCACACATTTCCATGAACGACTACAGTAATGTAAATGATTCGTATATTTATAAATATGCTCATCTATAATATGCCAAGTTTATTTTACATTTGAACTTACAGTTTTTGAGAAACAAATAAAAATGTAGCAAAAAGTATATTTTTATTAGTTTCTCAAAAACTGTAAGTTCAAATGGAAAATAAATTTAGTATGTTATATATAAATACACGAATTATTTTCATTACTGTAGTCGTTCATGGGAAAGAGAAACACTGTATCAAAGTTCTGAATTTTTGACCAACTAGACTTCAACTAATATTTTTTTATTGTTTATTGTTATATCCTTTTCATCCACAAATATAAATACTAGAATGTTCAAAGACCTCACAGTAATAATTGTTTCGTTTTTCGATAAGAATAATTTATTTGAATTTGCAAAACAAAATTCATGGGAGTGAAAGAACCCAACGAAAATGTGTACTTCATTTGACATTGCAGTACAAGTCACTGTAAAAAATCCATGAAATTTTGACGGATGGAGGTTGTAGAAAGAACATGAAAATAAATGAAAACAGAATTTGCTGTTAAAAAAAAAAGGATTTGTTCTTCGACGCGTATGTTTTACCTTAACACCGATATGTTAAATTTTACAAACTATTTATGTTTATAATATTTATTATAAAGTCGAAAGGGTATCCCAAAATATTCCGTATAATTTTTTATTATTATTATTATTAATACTTTATCACTTGAACCACAAATATATAATATGTTACGCTGTCATATTGTTACTCGTTAATTAATAATTATTGTTAAATAATTATCAAGTATTTTAAGAAAATAGTTTATTACGAACCATAGCTGGGAATTTGTTTATCAAAAAGTACAAAATTATATTTAAATAAATTAAAAAGAGGGTAGTAAAACATACCTCATAAAACGCTAAAAATCCTCCCGCTCTTGTGAATTCTCCAGCTTCTCCCGGTCCATAGGTCTTCGCATTCAAACCCCGGTTACTGCTATCCGCTAAAGTGAAACTCTGCCCATACAGCGGTAGCCCCATTATCAATTTATGGGGCGGAGTACCTTTCTCTAACCAATAATTTAATGAGAAATTTGCATTGAAATAATCAAAAGTATCATTTGGATAATAATAAAGTGGAGCCACGTGTCCAGTTTGCTTATCCCAGTGGCCATGGAAATCATACGTCATAACTGCTATCCAGTCAAAATATTTCGCGAGTTTTGACACGTCGTATCCGGCGTCTATCACTGTTTTGGAAGGAGATACAGCTGAAGATAGCAACAATTTTTTAGGTTTAAATACTTGACTTAATTCTTGCACTAAAGAAGCGAAGCCTGGCTTATCTGAATCAGGTCCTTTGGTACAGTCCACCTAAAAAATATTTACTGATTTATCTACGCGAAAAACAAGTTTGAACTTGTAGGTTACCTGCCAACACTTTGGGTATTCCCAATCCAGGTCTAAACCGTCAAATCCCCATTTTTCAATGAATTGTACAACATGTACAATAAATCTTTGTCTTGCTTGAGGATCATTTACTAACCTTGAGTATTTATCACCTAATGAATCATTCCATCCACCAATTGCAATCAAAACTTTAATTCCTTTTTGTCTTAACGCTGTTACTTTTCCGTAAAAATCTATGCAAATACTCTAATCAACTTCTTGTCCAATTTCTCTCAATTTCATTCACTTACCATTGTCAATATCGGCCCAAGAGTCGTGTGGTTTAATCGTTAAAGAGTTCGAATCCAAAACAGCAAATCCATATGTAATGTGAGTACAAAGATTCGTGTCTATGTCTTCTGGTTTATATTTTCCATCTCCTTGTCTGTCAAACGAGAAAAACAGCTTTAAAATTATTATATGTTACTTAAAAGTACTGTAATATATATTAATTTAAATTTTGTTGTTTATTTTTATATAAATTTTGACATGTAACTATAAAAATTACTAAAGATTCACTAAAAGTCACTAGATTTCACCCAGTTGGTAACGAAGTGCTACGTCATACAACGATAGAAGTGTTGCCAACTGTATTATAACAAAAATGATACCTACGTATTTTATTTTTAATCGACGAAAAAAACTAGGAAGTTTTAAAGTCGCGTATGTATGACCACGTATAACTTTTTATAGAAAAGTCCGATTTAGATGATTCTTCTTTTATTGAATAGGGTGTACCTTAAAGTTCGTTCCATTTAAATTTGAAAAAAAATCCGTTAACCGATTCTACCACGCATAACTTTGTACTGGGTTATCCGATTTAGATGATTCTTTTTTTATTGTATAGGGTATACATTGAAGTTGTTCCCAGTTTAATTTGAAAAAAAAATTTCAACCGTAAGGGTAGAAAATAGGTAGCAACAAAAAATTTAACCGACAAAATAATAAACTGAAAAGCGAGAAATAAAGTAAGCCTTTTTTAGTATTAATAACTACGCTTCTAAATTAATTTTTTGTTACAAATAAGGGCTGTAAAATATATTAATTTAAAATTTAGGAAAAATGCTATCGAAAATTATATATAATATTGTTGAAAACAGCTTTTAAATATTAAAATTATTCGTTTTTATATTCATTTTGACATGTAACTATAAAAGTTACTAGAATATTGTTGACACCATGGCAACAGTTCTACGTCATAGAAGTGTTGCCAACTGTGGTATAACAAAAATATGACCTTAGATATATTAAAATTGTTTCAATGTTACCAAATATAGCAAATACATTTTCCCCTAAAATAAATGAAATAAATTTACTAACCTGTACCAGGCCCAATTAGTGAAATAACAAACAACCTTATATTTGCTATCAGGAGTCGATCCCATAGTTTCTGAGTTACCAGGACGAATGGTCGTTTCTACACTTGGTGGATGTACAATTTCAGGCTCCTCAGTTGCAGATCCTACATTGTTTGACCCATCTGGGTGACATTTTGTATTTTCGGGCCAATCACAATGGTCTTTATTCCAGAACAGTCCATTGGGACATGTTTGAGATAATAAAGTTCCTTGGTTACATAAATAATACTTTCGACAATCTGTGTCATCTGAGGTGTACATATGACCTTGACAAGGTTGATTGGGTTGAATTGTGTTGAAAGTTGAAGGCTTGGTTGGTTGAATTCGCGGTTTTGATTCCAATGGACAGCTTGGTTGTTTTGAAGGGTATCCTAACAAACATTAAATCTGTTTTTATTTTGAAATATCTCCAGAACTAAAAGAGTTATCAAAATGAACTTGACAGAAATATGTTAAGCAAAGAATAGACTGTAAGAAAATGTGTTTTTTTTTTTCATGAAATGCCAGGAAACCCCACCTTTCTTCTCCCGAAATAGTCAGGAAAAATGTTCCTAATGTTCACAATTTGACAACCGTAGATTTAAGATTGGTGTGTTGGCAAAACTGTTGACCTATCTTTGACGTGTCAGTTATGTGTTGTGTTGTATTTAAAGTTCGAGCAAATCATGTAAAAAATGTTGTGTCTAACACTAGACAAGCAAGTGGGAGAAAGAAGCGCTTTCCTCTCTAGTTTGACAAATAACTATTCTTACCTCTAAGAACTCTATTGATGGCCTTCAACAATGGATATTTTTCACAACCGCAGACATCTTTAAAATCATCCAAATCCAAAGCCCAAACCATTCCGCCTCCAAGTCCCATTGCTTTGATATACTCTGCTTTATGTTGGAGCATTCCCACGTCGTCAAAAGACACCCATTGGTCTCTTAGATATGCATAGGGCCCCATTCTACCTTTGCGGTCACGTACTACTTGCCATCCGCGTTTTTGAACATTTTGACAAATCTAAAATATATTTAATACATTTGCTACACTTTGAGGGATTATCCCAATACCCTAAAATAGTTGAATAATTTAACCACAACTGGATAAATTACCCAACTAACTTAGAATATTCCAAAACACTCTGAGACAGCAGTTATTCACCCAAAATTGGGTATACAACCACCCATCTTGCGGGTTCTAGAACATTCTAAAACAGTTTGAATAATTAACCCAAAAATACCCTACCTCATAATACGACAGGAATCCTCTAGCTCTTGTAGCTTCTCCAGCCTCTCCACCCCCATATGTGGGTGAATTCAACCCATTTACACTATTATCTGCTAAACTAAAGCTTTGGCCATATAACGGCATACCCAACACAAGTTTTTTCCTGTCTGCTCCTTGAGAAATCCAATAATGAATCGTAAAGTTCTAAATAAAAAAATAAATGAATAAAAAAAATACAAGAAAACTATTTCCAGTTTCTTACAGTGTTAAAAGTAACATCAACATCTTCAGGATGGACATACATCGGTGAAACATGTCCTGTAATTTTATCCCATTGGCCATGATAATCATAACACATAACAGCAATCCAATCCAAATATTGGGACAAAACTTTAACATCATAACCGGCGTCTACTACTTTTTTAGCAGGGCTGACAGCTGCTGAAAGTAGCCAACCTTTGGGCTTAAAAGCGTCATGAAGCTCTTTCACGAAATCAGCAAACGCTGGTTTATCAGATGAAGGCCCTTTTGTACAATCAACCTGTCAAAACGTTTTTATTTTATAGGTTATTCATATTTCTTGCAGGATATCGCAAAATTATATCATTATTTTTGTATGTGCAAATATCTATGGACGCCATTTTGTTATAAAACAAGTAATTAAATTTCTGAATAGATTTTTAGATTCCTTAAAGTTTTATTGATAATTGAGTGAGGTTTCAATTAAATCGGTCGATAATTAAGCAAGTTATTAATTAATTTGGAAAGTGATACAATTCTGACAAGATCAAGTATGTATTGCAGTATCCTGTGGACGCCATTTTGTTATAAAGCAAGTAATTAAATTTCTGAATACAGTTTTGGATTCATTAGACTTTAATTGATAATTGAGCGAACTTACAATTAAATCGATCGATAATTAAGCAAGTTATTAATTAATAAAGTTAATAATTGAGTGAAGAATATCTCAAAAAATAATTGAGATATCATGTTGAAATTTTATATTTAGAATCTGGAGGGTTAAGATACAAGATAAATAAATTTTGGTAGCAATAGGTCAACCGGAAGTGGTAGTTTACTTGAAGCCTTAACTAATTTTTTGAGTGTATCTCAATGAATAATAGAGTTACAAAAAATTTCTTAGAAGATAAAAGATGTAGAAGTGTATTGGCTATATTTTTTATTTGAAACTTTTTTTTATATCTTGTACCGTATCCGAGTTATTAAATTGGAAAGTTAAAGTTTTTAGTTTTTCCTACCTGCCAACATTTCGGGTACTCCCAATCCAAATCTAAACCATCAAAGTTGTTCTTTTCAATGAAATCCATCACATGTACAATAAACTTCCTCCTTGCAGAAGGATTGTTAACCAATTTTGAGTATTTTCCTCCAGCGGAGTCATTCCATCCACCAATAGCAATCAAAACTTTAATTCCTTTTGATTTGTACGCAGTTACTTTTTCGTAAAATTCTAGAGGTTAAAAAAAATATTTTATAAATATTTTTCAACGTTTTGTGTTCACTTACTGTTGTCAAAATCTGCCCAGCTGTCATGTGGCTTGATGACTAACTGGTCCCCGTTCAAAACCGCGAAACCATAAACAATATGTGTGCATAGATCTGGGTCAATATCTGATGGTAAGAATTTTCCTCCGCCTTGCCGATACCAAGCCCAGTTGGTGAAATAACAAACCATTTTGTACTCAGAAGATAAACCCGGTTTTAGAGTGGTTGTAGATTGAGGTATAGGTTTAAGTGTGGTTGTAACCGATGGTTGAGTTGGTTGATACGACGGTTTTTTTGTTGTGAATGGTTTATTTGTTGTCCCGGTACCTGGTGATTCAAGTTCTTTTCTCAAAGCGTTCATGAGTGGATGGACGCCTTCTCCACAGCGGTTTTTGAAATCATCCAAGTCCAAAGCCCAAACCATGCCTCCACCAAGGTCAAGGTCACGAATAAGTTGAGCTTTTTTTCGAATCATTCCTACATTATCAAACGAAACCCATTGATTGTCCTTGTAAGCATAAGGACCCATTCTTCCTTCAGGATCTTCCACTACCGTCCAACCTTTGTTCAAAACCCGGTCACAGATCTGTAACAAGTGTTATTACAGTGTTTCCCTAGTGAGTTTGGAACAAAAAAGTCCCTAGAAAACAATGACGTACTTTTGGTTCCAGGCCCAATAACTCTAAATATAATGAAGTTATGAAGATCAAATTTAATATTTAGTGTTTTCAAGGTTAAGTTAAGAGCAGATTAAATTTTGGTAGCATTGCGTTAACCGGAAGTGGTAGTTTACTTGAAGCCTCAAATGTTTCTTGAGTAAATCTCAGTAAATAATTAACTTACGAAAAAAATTGTTATAACCAAAAAGATGTGGAATAAAAAGAGCAACAATTTTTATTTGAAACTTTTTTCTATATTTTGAACCGTTTAAAAGATATACCTCATAATAAGCGAGGAACCCAGCGGCTCTTGTAAATTCTCCAGCTTGTCCAGGTCCTGGTGCTTTTGCGTTTAACCCATTGTTGGACGCCTTCTCCAGAGTGAAACTCTGACCGTATAGAGGCATCCCCATGACTATATTTCGTCGAGGTACCCCTTCAGAAATCCAGTAATTTATACTGAAATTCTATCAGAAAAAATTATTTAATAAAAATTTTCAAAAGCTGATAAAAACTTACAGCATTAAAGAAAGTTACGTCGTCGTCAGGGTGAAGATATAGAGGTGCTACGTGTCCTGTTTTCTTGTCCCATTGGCCATGGAAGTCATACGTCATAACTGCTACCCAATCTAAGTATTTTGCTAAGGCTGGTACGTCGTATCTAAATTACATTTGCACAAATAAATATTAAAGTTTCTTCAGCAAATATTAACTTTAACCTCACCCGGCATCTATGACAGTTTTGCTAGGTGACACAGCAGCTGATAGAAGAAGACCTCTAGGTCTAAAAGCCGCGCTAAGTTCTTGTATGAAAGCAGCAAAAGCTGCCTTGTCGGAATCGGGACCTTTTTTACAATCCACCTGAAAAAAAAAATTGAAAACATAAGTTTGGAAAGCTATATCTCAGAAACTAGAAGAGATAATTTAATCCTGTTTGGTTCAGTGTATTCCTCTTAGTTCAAATACTAAATATCCAAAGTCTCATTAGAATTGTTTGAGTAATTAAATTTTAATTAATTATAATGTGAAAAGTGGTAAAATCGCAGGAACATTTTTTTATGTTCAAGTTCCTATGGACGCCATTTTGTTATGAAACAAAATATTAAAATTCTGAATAGATTTTTGAATTCCCCAACTCAAAATTTAATAGGAATTGCTGTAGTAATTAGTTTTTTAATTAATTGTAATAAGAAAAGTGACAAAATATTGAAAACGTCAAATGTGCTTCACGTGCATAAAAAATCGGTGAGTTTGAAGAGCTGTATCTCGAAAACCAAAAAAGATAATTTAAATCTACAAATTCCAGTGTATTCCCCAAAGTTTAAACACTAATTTTCTAAATTTTCATAAGAATCGCTCAAGTAATTAATTTTTTATTAATAAAAGTATGAAAAGTGACAAATATTGACATGTGAATTGTATTTTAAAAATCGGTACATTTTAAGAGCTTGTATCTTGGAAACCAGAATAGATAATTTAAATCTGTAAATTTCAGTGTATTCCCCATAGTTTATTTACTAAAGTTTTAAAAGTTAATTAGAATTGATGGGGTAATTAATTTGTTATTAATTATAATATGAAAAATGGTAAAATATTGACATCAACTTATTCTGCAATATCTTTGAAATACTAAATATAAATTGAATGTCTCGATTTCAGTGTATTCCTCACACTTTACATAATAATTGTTTAAATTCTTTACCTGCCAACATTTAGGATACTCCCAATCCAAGTCCAAGCCGTCAAACTCGTATTTCTCCAAGAACTCGATAACATGTTTGATGAATCTAGCCCTAGCAGAAGGGTTATTAACCAATCTAGAGTATTTATCTCCTGCTGAATCATTCCACCCTCCAATAGCAAGAGTAACCTTCAACCCCTTCGATTTATAAGCCACAACTCTTTCATAAAACTCTGAAAATATCCAAAATTATTTTCAAAACTCACTAGAATATTTTAACAAAACTTACTGTTGTCAAAATCTGCCCACGAATCGTGTGCTTTAACAATTAAATTCTCGTAATCCAGGACAGCAAATCCATACACAATATGCGTGCATAAGTTAGGGTCAATATGATCAGGTGTGTATTTTCCAAGACCTCTTCTGTACCAAGCCCAATTAGTGAAATAGCAAACGATTTTATAATATCCTGATAATGGTGATGGTTTTCTGGTGGTTGTGGAGGGCCTAAGGGTGGTTGTAGTGGTGGTGGATGGTTTTGTTGGTGGTTTAAGTGGAGGGTAAGAACCACTAGGTGGTTTAGAAGAAGCGGATGGGTCGCATTTTGCATTTTTTGGCCAGTCGCAAATGTGTTTTTCCTGCAGAAAAAAATTGGTAAATTTGGAGGGCTGTATCTTTGGAACTAGGCAAGATAATTTAAATCTGTTGATTTTAATGAATTCCTTGTAGTTTAAATACTAAATGGTCAAACTTTGATTAGAATTGTTGGAGTAATTATTTTTTTGTTAATTAAAATACGAAAAATGACAAAATATTGATATTTGTGTTTTATAAAAAGAAATTGACAAGTTTGGACAGCTGTATCTCCTAAACTAAAAGAGATAATTTAAATCTGTTGACTTCAGTGTATTCCCCATAGTTTAAATACTAAATGCTGGAAGTTCAATTATAATTGTTTGAGTATTTAATTTTTTATTAATAAAAATATAAAAAGTGATAAAAAATATATATTTGAATTGTATAAAAAGAAATCGACAAGTTTGGACAGCTGTATCTCTTAAACTACAAAAGATAATTTAAATTTTTTGATTTTATTGAATTCCCCATAGTTCAAGTACCCAATAATCAAAGTTCAATTAATGTTGATTAAGTAATTAATTTTTTATTAATTAAAATATGAAAAAACTAAATTGCGAAAAATGTAACAGTTATTATCAACTTTCCAAGCGAATATCTCTAAAACTAGACGAGATAAATAAAATCTGAAGACAGATTTGGATTCAGCAAAGCTTAGTTACTAAAATAGATTTGTTTTAAATAATTTGTTCTGTTAATTAATTATTAAGCAATTAAAATGTAAAGAGTGTCAAAAATACTTACGTTATTCCAATGTAGACCATTTGCACAGCTAAATGTCTCAAATTTTCCCCAAAGGCACATCATATATTGCGTACAGTCACCATCCAATTGCGAATAAGTTCCAGATTCACATTCAGTTTGTCTACCAATCATAACAGCTTCTGAAAATCGGAAATAAATGTTTAAATCTGTTAGAAATCTCAAGAAAACTTCATCTTACGTTTCATTTGGATTTTATCGTGTCTATCTTTCGCTGCGCAGTTAATCTTAAAGCCCCAATCACAAGAATTCTGCTGAATGCTCCATTGTAAACCTGGCCCACAAGTCTGTTGCACTAAAAGACCGTTTACACATACGTAGAACATGTTGCATTGCGCATGAGGATAATATTGGCCATTTACACATGATGTGGAAGAATCGGCGGTCTGTTCTGGACGTTGAGTCGTTGTAGAGGTTGTTGTTGTTGAGGTTGTTGGTGATGGTCGTCTATTCGGGTTTTTAACTAGAAACAAATTTGGAGGTGAAAATTACTTTGGACGCCATTTTGTTATAAAACAAAATAATAAATTTCTGAATAGATTTTTGGATTCCTCAGACTTTAATTGATAACTGAGTGAAGTTTCAATTAAATCGGTCGATAATTAAGGAAGTTATTTACCTTCAATACATTTTGCATCAGCTGGCCAATCGCATAAATTTCTCTTCGGGTTCCAGTGGAGCCCAGAAGCACAATTCTGTCGTTTCAGTTCGCCTAGGATACACCGGAAGTACGAATTACAATTCTTTGCATCCGGAGCGTATGTACCAGGTTCACAAGTCTTTCCTTCGACTTCTGCAGCTGTAGCTGTTTAAAAAAAAATGTAAAAATGTTGTTAAGTACACAAAAAAAGTTCTTACTTGTAGTAGGCTGCCACCAGGAGGCCGTAGTGCTCTTGGAGGTTGTAGTGCTCGGAGGTCGATTCGTAGTTGATGGCGCCTTTGTAGAACTCCACCAAGACATAGTAGTCGAGCTAGGTTTCTTTGTAGTTGTGGTAGTTTTACTAGTACTCCACCAGGAAACCGTAGTAGTCTCTGAAGAAGGCGTCCACCAAACAGTACTAGTTGAAGGTCGTTTAGTACTCGACCATGATGGCCACGTTGTAGAAGACATTGTTGAAGTACTTATAGCACCTGGTTACAAATTTAACTTAACACCAAATGTCTTAAGATGTGGAGGAATTATTTCTTACCAGAATCTGCAGCAGTGGTCAACACAGGTGCTGGAGGTGTTACAGGCTCTGGAGGTTTTGTGCAATCCGTACCAGATGGTGCCGAATCCCTTAATCTTCCTAACCCACGATTTAAAGATCTTAACAATGGATAAGATTCCAAACAACAGCGGTTGGAGAAGTCGTCCAGGTCTACAGTCCAAGCAGAAATTCCTCCGAAGGAGTTGTTGATAACATATCGAGCCTTTTCTCTAACAGAATCTACATCTTCGTAGCCTACCCATTGGTCAGAATGATAAGCGTATGGTCCGCCATCTTTTTTCATTTTCCAATTTTGGGTTCGAACTAAAATAATTAACAATTGCATAATGTACGGTTTTATTCATGAGAGAGTCAATAAAACTTTATTATGTACCAGGTTATGACCGCTACATAATATCATAAACAAGTGATTATGATACAGTCGAACATAATAGATATTTATGTAACAAGTATATAATGTAGGATTTTATGCACGGTTACGAACATATAAAACATTTTTTGTTATATCTCGCTTAAAACTCAACCAAATAAAATGAAACAAAATTTAAATGAATAACTAAACCCTAAGGTATTCAATGGTGTAGTTAAAAATTAAATATCTTTTATAGTAACAAAGATACAATGCGATAAAACTCACCCCTATTACAAATTTCATAATATGCAAGCATTCCTGGTTGTTTCGTGTATTCCCCAGGTTCCCCCGGCCCTTTGGAGATGGTGCCCACTCCACTACCTCCTTTGCTAGCTAGAGTAAAGCTTTGACCATAAAATGGTACCCCTAATAATAATTTAGAACGGGGTGCCCCTTTGGAAACTAATAATTCCATTGTATAGTTCTGTAAATACAATTAATTATTTTTGAGCAAATAAAAAATTATTTTATCCAACACCTCTCAATAAATGGTCTATAACTATGGCGATTTTAAACAAGCAAAGTAACAGATTATCCACTAGTGGGTATAATTTTGAGGAAATCCACTAGTGAGTATTTTTTTATTTATAACAATAATAATAACACACAACACCTTGGTAACTACTTCGATTGACATTTTAATTTAAAAATTTAAAGCATATGTCACTGTCAAATAATATTTCTTTAATAAATTTTTCATTTATTAAGAAGTGTTGGATAAAACGTTATACTTCACACGTGGGCAAAGTGGAATTACCCACTCGATAAAATTATTTCACTCAGCCTTCGGCTTCGTGAGCTAAAATTTCTCTCGTGGGTAATTCCTTACTTTGCCCACTTGTAAAGTAAATAACTATTAACACTTACAGAATTATATTGAGGATACATATCCCCTGAGTTAGGATATAATGGACTAACATGTCCAGTTTTTCTTTCCCAGTGTCCGTGATAATCATAAGTCATGACTGATAGAAAATCAGCGGCTGCACCTAATGCAGGAAGGTCATAAGCTACCTCAATTACTTCCTTATAACCGGAAATGGCTGCAGCCAAGATTAAGGGTGGATTTTGTTTTTCAAATTCAGTCCTCAGTTCCTGTAATATAAAATAAAAATATATTTGTAGTTTTTTAAAATAGTTTAGCAGTAATTATTTTATTAAATTGGTACTACTGCAGATAAATAAATGAAAATTTAGTAATTTATACAAGAAAATCTGCTGAATCTAACGGTGCAAACAGAAACTCCCTAACTATTGCAGTTCTTTAGTTATAGTTCCTTAAATCTCAACAAGTATAGTTACAGTTCTTTATCACAAAATTTGGATCAACAGTAATTATTTTATTAAATTGGTACTACTGCAGATACATAAATGAAAATTTAGTGATTTATACAAGAATATCTGCTGAATCTAACGGTGCAAACAGAAACTCCCTAACTATTACAGTTCTTTAGTTATAGTTCCTTAAATCTCAACAAGTATAGTTACAGTTTTTTATCACTAAATTTGGATCAACAGTAATTATTTTATTAAATTGGTACTACTGCACATAAATAAATAAAAATTTAGTAATTTATACAAGAAAGTCTGATGAATCTAACGGTTCAAACAGAAACTCCCTAACTATTGCAGTTCTTTAGTTATAGTTCCTTAAATCTCAACAAGTATAGTTACAGTTTTTTATCACAAAATTTGGATCAACAGTAATTATTTTATTAAATTGGTACACCTGCACATAAACAAATGAAAATCTAGATGTTTATATTGAAAACCCTTCCAAATTATTTGGTGTAATTATTAGTTAACTATCTCTTTTATTTCTTAATTTATAACTATTTAATTATTATATTTGCAGTTTTTGTTCAATAAAAAATGGTGCAACAGTAATTATTTTTGTAAATTGATACACCTGTATATAAACAAATGAAAATCTGCAGGTTTATAAAAGAAACTCCGCTTAATCTAATGGTCTAAATAGGAGCTTTCTAACTTGCTCATTTCTTAAGTTATAATTCTTCAAAGTTCAAGTAATCTGAACAAATTTTCATATTTTCAGTATCATAAAAATGGTTAGGCAGTAATTATTTTATTAAATTGGTACACCTGCACAAAAACACATGAAAATCTGGATATTTATAAATAAAACCCAGCTGAATCTAATGGACCAATCAAAAGTTCTCTAACTTTTTGAATTCTTAAATTATAGTCCTTTAAATTTGAACATACCTGAACAAGTTTTGCAAAATTTGCTTTATCACTTGCCGGTCCTCTTTGGCAGTTACTCTGCCAGCAAACCGGATAATTCCAATCTAAATGCAGTCCCCGGAAATTGTGCTTTCTTAGGAAGCTAACAGCTGAAGACACGAATCTTCTTCTAGCAGATCCATCACTTACTAATTTAGAATATTTATCACCATTGCTGTCAGTCCATCCTCCTAACGCTAATAAAACTGGAACGTCTGTAAGAGATGTTACTCGGGCAAAAAGATCTGAAAAAGTAAAGAGTTATTGAAGTTTATAACAGGAATTGTTGACTTACTGTTGTCTAAATCGGCCCATGGGTCAGATTCTTGTAGGATTAACTTTTCTGGGTCCAAACTAGCAAAAGCAAAAACGATATGAGTACATAATCTTGTGTCTAAATGTTCTGGGACAAATCGGGCCTCGCTCTTTCTATAAAACGCCCAATTTGTGATATAACAAACCACTTTTGGGGAAGATTTCTGTGCTGCCCTGAATATTTCAGACAATTCAACACTACTAGCAGAAATCCTGACCTGAAAAATTCATTTGTAAAAAAAATTTTCGAAAAATAATTTTCAGTTACCATTTTTCCTGGATGGCACTTTTCTGCGTTGATAAACCCACATTTTCCAGATACAGCATCGTACATTTGACCTCCAGGACATTTAATATGATGTGCAATACCAGCACGACATACTGTGTAGGTGCTACAGTCGTTGGGGGTGCTGTATAAACCATCACCTTCGGAGCAAACTATAGAGGCTTGTTCGTCAATTGTAATTCCATCTACAGCATTGTCTAAAAAAAATTACTCAAATTTAGACTTCCGCCATTTTGAAACCGTATGAGATATCGAAATTCTAAGGACACCACTAGATTCCTTGGACTTTCTTTAGTAATTAAGTAAATTTTTAATTAATTTCGTTGATAAACAACTCAGTAATTAATTATAAAGTAAAACTGTTT
Source organism: Poecilus cupreus (assembly GCA_963942605.1). NCBI lineage: Eukaryota > Metazoa > Arthropoda > Insecta > Coleoptera > Carabidae > Poecilus > Poecilus cupreus. The sequence continues at coordinate 41,775,636 of OZ012713.1, forward strand.
AATTGTGATACTATTTACTGCATTGTCTCAACAGGGACTCAAATTTAGACGGCCGCCATTTTGAAACCATACAAGATATTTAAATTTTTAGGACATCGCTAGATTCCTTGGACTTTCTTTAGTAATTACGCAAATTTTCAATTTATTTTGTTAAAAAACAACGGAGTAATTAATTAGAATATAAACCTGTTTCATTGTGACACTATTTACAGCATTGTCTGAAAAGTGCCTCAACTTTAGACGTCCGCCATTTTGAAACCATACAAGATAACAAAATTTTAAGTACACCACTAGATTCCCTGCGCTTTCTTTGGTAATTATACAAAATTTTATTGATTTTTCTTGAAAGACAACACTGTAATTAATTAGAATGTAAAAATCCACCAGAGACTTCAATGCTCGATTAAAACAGCGGCTCAATTTTAAACATTCATAACTCAAAAACTAAGCGAGATATCTCAACTATCTCTTCAGTTTTGGATTCTACACACTTTACTTAGTATTTCTGTATAGTTTTATTTAAATTTGTCGAGTAATAATGGCGGTAATAATCAAATAAACTTACTATATAAAGATCGTTTAACAGCATTCAAAAGAGGAAATTTATCCCCGCAAACGCCTCGAAAATCATCCAGGTCTACAGCCCAAACTGACATTCCTCCTAATCCAACATCTTTTACGTAAAGAACCTAAAAAAAAAGAACAACAAACTATACCAAATATACTACAACAATTAAGAAAACTTACGAACAACAAATATAAAATAAACATTTTGTTTATTTCCAACCAGACATATTTGAAGAACAGACAAAAATCTAATATAAATGAAAGAGAAAACGGTTGATTTCATTGTTTGGGAAACTAAAAATTATCTAATGGTCAAGGTGAACATGTATGATAAGCAAATTAGAAGAATATTTGACCTCTGACCTACTTAACAATGAATAACTTAATAAGAAATGGTTTTTTAAAAAAATACTTTAAACAAAAATTGTTTAGTATTCAATATTGTACAAGTATTATTTGAAACATTTTTTTGTAAAATGATCGCGAACTCAAAAAAAGTTACTGTTAAAAAATAATGAGTTGTTATTTATATTTTAACCTTTATGATTGATGATCTAATATGTTTATTAATAAATACAATAATTCCACAATAAATACCTTCTTTCCTATAGAATCCGGCGTTTCATATCCCGCCCATTGGGCCCCATTATGAGCAAAAGGACTCCCAATTTCATCTACTTCCTAAACAAACAAATTTTAATTTTTTTTACTTTTTTTTTGTCTTCAAAATTTTTTACTTGTGTCCATCCTTCTGTAGCTACAGCGTCACATAATTCGAAGTACGCAAGAAGTCCCGGTTGTTGGGTATAGGGCCCCCCAGGAGCAGGTCCCCTTATTTCAGCCCCAGATGTGGTAGAATTTCCAAAACGAAGTGTAAACGTTCTAGCATGAAATCCAATACCTAGGTTCAGTTTTTGTCGCGGTAGCCCACGTTTTAACCAATAACGAACAGCATAATCCTAAAAAAATATAAACCAAAGTGTGTTTTGAAGTTTACCAACTTTTCAGTATTGTTCCTCTTAACATATAATAGATTTTGATATTTTTATAAATACATACAACATTATAAAAGACATTAAGTCCATTATCCTTTTCCCTCCTCGTCAATGGAGCATGATGGTCAGCTAAAGGTTCTTTGTCAACATGAAAATCAAACGACTGCAAATTAACAAAATCTGCTAAATTTGCAAGAGTTCTAGCATTGTAACCATCTTCAATTCTAAATCTAGAAGCTGGAACGGACACAGAAAGTAACCACTGTCTACTCTGAAGGATTTCAGACAGTTCTTCAAGAAGTAGATCTGCAAATTAACTCATTTGATATAAGATATCTTAGATTAACCAACGAAACAAAGATGAGATTTTCAATTGGACGCAATTTTTTTCAACCACGCATAACTTTGTACGGAGTAGTCCGATTTTGATTATTCATTTTTTATTGGATAGCGTATACCTCTAAGTTACTCCCATTTAAATTTGAAATATCCAGCCCTAAGGGTTGGAAAGTAAGGGAAACTCGCATAACTTTGTTTCTTTTTTTATTGAATAAAGTATTCTTCTAAGTTTAAAAATTTACCCACCATGGGATTAATTTCCCAACCATCTTCTAATGTTCCAAAACTCTCTGAAGTAGCAGGTATTTACCCAAAATTGGGTAAATCAACCACCAATCTCAGGGAGTTCCAGAACATTCCAAAGACAGTTGAATAATTTACCCACAACTAGTTAAATTACCTTATTTAACTTAGAATGTTCCAAAACACTCTGAGATGGTAGTTAATTTACCCAGAATTGGGACAAATGATCCCCCACTCTCAGGAGTGCCCGAACACCCGGAAACAGTTCAATAATTTACCCAAAACTGGATAAATTATCCCCTACTTCGGGGATGGGTCCTTGAAAACTCTTGAGATAGTAGAAATTACCTCCCACCAATCTCAGAATCCCCTCAGTAGGTTCAATAATTTACCCACAACTGGATAAATTACCCAACTTACTTAGGATGTTTCTAAGCACTCTGAGATAAGCCGATAATTTACCCCCAAATTGGGATAAACATCCACTACCACCTCAGGAGTACCCAGAATACCCTGACACAGACTGGAATAATCTACTCAGATTTGGGATACAGCCATTTCAGAATACCCACAGAAATACCCTGAGAAACTGTAGCAATTTTCCACAATACTGGGAAAATTACCCCCATATTTCAGTAGACCTGTAAAAGTCCCCTGAAATAGGGTGTAGAATCCCCAGAATTGGGAATTGCCCAGAACCCCAAGATATACCTCTCTTTAAGGGACATCCTAATAGGCCAGGATAACCTGCAAACCACTCCCTAAAACCCATATTTCCGCAAATAGCAGAAATATATCATCCCTAAATTAGGGGTGGATGGATAAAGTAGTAGTTTCCCAGGGACTCTTGAATGCGTTCTCCCCATAAAGGATCGTAGATACGCATCAAAACGAGTCTAATTACACGTGCACATTAACCCCTAATTATGCAATACAACAATGGTAACAGGAGTAGCGATGTAATAAAGGGGTAATTTTTTAAAAATTCGCCCAAAAAACTGGAGGCCATTTTTGAAAAAACTATTTCTATAGTTCCATAGAGCAAATTGAGGGCTTCCGTAAAAAAATAATTTGGGTCGATCGTCAATTATTTTCATCAATTAAAATAGTTAAAAAAAATTAACTTACTAAAATTAGCTTTATCACTTGACCTTCCTCCTAGTTCCTCTGCACCAGGGTACTTCCAATGTAGATCTATGCCGTCAAACTCGAATTCATCGAGAAATCTTATCACAGATTTTATAAACTCTCTTCTTCTTGAAGCAGTACTTAACATATTACTATATTTATGACTGCCTTCTTCTTTCGAATCTCCAATTGATATAAGTGTCTTTAATTGTGGATTTAATCTTTTGAGTCCTGTAATAGATCTATATCCACCTCGAATAACGTCATACTCAAAATCTTGAGGCGTCAATACGTATTGATGTGGATCTATAGTTGCGAAAGCATATATAATATGAGTACATGTTCTTGAGTCTAAATATTTGGCATGAAAATCGAATGGTTCTTTGCGATAAATTGCAGATCCTTCGACATAGCAAACAAGACGGGGTTGAGTTCTTAATGGATCAGACTTATGGTCGAAATCTTGAAATTTCTCTCTTAAGTTTTCATTGGCCTGTTGGAATCGAAGATTTCTTCCTTTCTGGACCAGAGAAGACTGTTTCTGCTCTTCTATATCACCAAGAATTCTTTGGAGTTCTTCATATAGTTCTTCTGTGAGAAAATATAATTAAAATTAATCAAACACATTGAGGTTTTTTACTGGAGTCACAAAATCACAAATAAGTTATTTATATTGTATATTTAGACAGCCGCCATTTTGAAATAAAACAAGATATCAAAATTCTAAGTACACCAAGAGATTCCTTGGACTTTTTTTAGTAATTAAGCAAATTTTTAATTAATTTTAACGAAAAACAACGTAGTAATTAATTATAATTTTAAACTGTTTCATTGTGATGCTATTAATTGCATTGTCTGCAAAATGGATTAAATTTAGTCGGCCGCCATTTTGAAACCAAACAAGATATCAAAATTCTAAGTACACCACTAGATTCCTTGAACTTTCTTTAGTAATTAAGCAAATTATTAATTAATTTCGTGGAAAAACAAAGCAGTAATTAATTAGAATGTGGAAATCCGTTCGGAGACTTCAATGCTCGATTAGAACTGCAACTCAAATTTGAAACGTTCATATCTCAAAAACTATACGAGATATCTCAATAATCTTTATAGTTTTGAATTCTACGCACTTTATTTAATATTTCTGTATAGTTTTATTTAAATTTATCGAGTATTAATACCGCTAATATTCAAACAAACTTACTGTAAAAACACAATTTGTGATACTATTCAAGATTCAACTTTAGACGGCCGCCATTTTGTAATCAAATAAGATATTGAAATTTTAAGCATACCACTAAATTCCTTGGACTTTCTTTAGTAAATGTACAAATTTTTAATTTATTTAGTTGAAAAACAGCAGAGTAATTAATTCGAATGTAAACAAAAAAAAATAATATAAATATTACCTTTACTAAGTTTTTTGTTTAAACTTTTTCGACGAGCAGGAACTAATAATTCTGGAGGAGATGTAATGTGACCTTGACGAATTTCTTCTATAATATTTTCTAACTCTTCCTTAGTGGTATTTGGAGTTATCACCTGGGGGTAGAAAGCATAGAATACCCCAAGAATTAATTGAAAATCTTCATCTCTTATTTCTTCTGGTTTTCCTACAAAAAAAAAACACATTTATTTCACCAAAAAAAATTTTTAACACTTCTTACTAGTAGAATTATCCTTCTGGGACCCGCCATCAATATCTCTTGCCTCTCTAAACGTTAACAATTCTTGATAAGGATTGTTAATCCTATATGGAGATAATAATTCTGGACGTATCAAATCTAGAATTTCTATATCTTCTAGATTGTCTAGAAGAGGATCAAAAGGTTCATCAGGAGCTGGGCGGCGTTCCACAGCATCTCTAAGAGGCTGCCGAGTTGTTAATCTGTAAATTTGTACAAGGAAACGTTGTGAAAAAATTATAGAAGCTTGTTCGTCAATAATAAGATCATTCGCAATATTGTCTGAAAAATGGGCAAAGTTTAGATAGGCCCCATTTTTGAACCATACTAGATATTCAAATTTTAAATAGACCACTAGATTCCTTGGACTTTCTTTAGTAATTGAGCAATATTGTAATTTATTTCGTTGAAAAACAACAAGTAATTAATTAGAATGCAAAACTGTTTAATTCAGAAGCTATTGATTGCATTGTCTGAAAAATGGATTAAGTTTAGACAGTCGCCATTTTTGAACCATACTAGATAACTAAATTTTAAGTAGACCACTAGATTCCTTGGACTTTCTTTAGTAATTGAGCAAATTTATAATTAATTTCGTGGAAAAACAACAGAGTAATTAATTAGAATATAAAACTGTTTGATTGTGATGCTATTTATTGCATTGTCTGAAAAATGGGTTAAGTTTAGACAGCCGCCATTTTGAAACCAAACAAGATAGCAAAATTTTAAGTAGACCACTAGATTCCTTGGATTTTCTTTAGTAATTGAGCAAATTTATAATTAATTTCGTGGAAAAACAACAGAGTAATTAATTAGAATATAAAACTGTTTCATTGTGATGCCATTTATTGCATTGTCTGAAAAATGGATTAACTTTAGACAGCCGCCATTTTGAAACCAAACAAGATAACAAAATTCTAAGGACACCATTAGATTCCTTGAACTTTCTTTAATAAGTGTACAAATTTTTAATTATCTACGTGGAAGAACAAGACAGTAATTAATTAGAATGTAAAAATTCATCCAGAGATTTCAATGCTCGATTAGAACAGCACCTCAAATTTAACTCAATAACTTTATTATTTTGTTATTCAAACCATGGTCAAATATAGTTCAAAACCTAAGGAACCCAAATATATAAATAGAATTTAACATACTTATCTGGAATTGTCTCTACTGCACTCCTTAATGGCAATCTTCTAGTACCAAAATCTTCGTGTTCAATATACGCAGAACTCCAAGATACTGAAGACCGGAATCGATCCGGAGGCCTTTCAACAGCATCTCTAAGAAATGCTGGAGCCCCTTTTGGAGGTTCGTGCAGAGGTATTTGGTTGGTTACCTCAAAAAAGAGGAACCAACAAATCTGGAAAAAATTACAAAGAAAGTTGTTAACAAGAAATTTTTTGGGGGGTTATTTTGTTGTCTATGCGGTATTTGACGGCTGGTAACAAGACTTAGATATGCAATTGCAGATATGGGAAGGGTAGAATACGATAAATATATATAGCAAAGTATTTTATTACATTGTGATTTAAGGTTAAAAGAAATTTCAGACAAAATGATTGACTATGTTTCAATAACCATTCGTATATTAATAAAACCGTTAATTAATAATTAATTTTAAGTACACTAGTAGATTCCTTGATTCTTTTTTAGTAATTAAGCAAATTTTTAATTAATTTTTTTGGAAAGCAACTTAGTAATTAATTATAATACTCGACTCAAATTTAAACGTCTGTATCTCAAAAACTAAATAAGATATATCAATTATCTTTACAGTTTTGGATTCTACAGACTTCAATTAATATTTTTGTTTAGTTACATAAAATTTTATTGAATAATTATGCCGCTAATGTTTGAACAAATTTATTTTATAAATATAGTTGGTGCTACTATTCACAGACCAACTTTAGACATCCGCCATTTTTCAACCAAAGAAGATATTAAAATTTTAAGCATACCACTAGATTCTCCAGACTTTCTTCTATAAAACTACAAAATTTGGATTAATTTTGTTGAAAAACAATTCAGGAATTAATTAAAATGTAAAAATGCATCCGGAGACTTCAATGCCCGATTAGATCTGCAGTTTAATTTTAAACGTATATATTTCAAAAACTAAATGAAATTTCTCAATTATCTCTACAGATTTGGATTCAGCATACTTTAATTAATATTTCTGTATTGTTTTATTAATTTATTTTAGTGCAAATTTCCTTGAAATTTGTTTAGTAATTGTACCAATTTTTAATTAATTTTTTCGTTGATAAAATCGTTAATTATTTGTTAATAATGTACTGTTTTATGAAATATATTAAAATAAAATATTCCAAGGCTGTTAATCGTTGTAGATCTGCAACCGCATATCATAAATATTCCCAATATATCTAACAATGAACCACCGGAAAGTTTGCGGTGAAAAAATAAATATTTATTCAAGATAAACAATAAAATTTCTTGGAAAATATTTTGAACTGTGTTAGTAGTACATTCTACGTAACAATTAACGATTTTTTCGTTGCTAAATTGAACACAATAGCATATATATATACTCATATAGAATACTAATTGAGACATTGACAAAAATATTGTACAACAGCAGTACTCAAAAGTTACTTACCATCAGGAAATATTTCATTTTTCTTGTAATTTTTTTCTGATCATCTGAAATCTATTGTAAATGCCTGAAAAAAAATTATTTTTATGATAAAACAATTGGTCTACGAGGTTGAGGGTTCTTATGTATCGATTATTGATCGATTATTGGATGTCAAGGAACTTTACAGACTATTTCTGTCTCTTTTCAATGCATTTGAAGGTGAATTTATATCTGAATTGAATATAAATTGGTCTGTATATATTATATACAGAATGTGACGGAATTCATACTAAATATTTAAACAATAAAATATATTTTATATAAATACAAGGGTACCACCCAAAATAAAACAAAAAAAAATACTTACTTAGTTTTATTCAACAAACAAAATAATTTTATTTTGTGCTATATATATATATATATATACTTCAATGTTTCGTCAAATATTGAGATACTAACAAAGGGGCGACAGCCTTCCAGCTCTTATAAGAGGGGCTTTGCCCCCTCCACACACAAGCCATCAGCATTAGCAGACTGGTTCTCCAAGAATTCTTTTATTTATATCAGCAAAACTGATACAATAAGTGGCTTTGGAAGAAATATATTTTTATTTCTGTATACAGTGTATATAGACTTTGGAAGATATATATTTTTATTTCTGTATACAGTGTATTATAGTATTGAAAATATATCACTTTGTTGTGTATACGTGCCGTCAAATAAACACCCCCAATCATTTTAGTTAAAACAAAATCAATAGAATAATTTTTTTAGGGTTCCAATTAAAAAAATATTTATATTCAATACCTTGAGACTTATTTTAAAACGTCTATATATTTTGACAGCTGGTTATCACCCTTTAGGGTATATACACCCTACCGGGATCTGCAATTGCAGATCTTGTCTCAAAAGTGCCCAAAATTTTACCCCCTGCCGGGATCTGCAAATGCAGATCTTGTCACAAAAGTACCCAAAATTTTAATTGAAATAGTTTGAATAGAATAGTTTTTTTTGGGTTGCAATTTTAAAAATATATATTTATTTTCAAAACCTAGTTTATATCTTGTAAATATTTTAGGGATCTGCAGTTGCATATCATGTGTTAAAATACCCAAAAACCCTTTAAAACATATTTATTTTAAACTAATCTTAATAAATTACCAATAATAATAAAATTTGGTATTTTAATCATGCCCCTATTAGAAATTTGCTCATGTTACGCCCTTGTAACAATTATTAGAAGGAAAATTGATGGCTTTGACAAAGGATAAAAATAAATTTGTGACTAAAAAAAACGTTGCCTGAATTTTAAATTTGTTTTTATAAATACAATATACAGTTTTGACTTGTAAAATATATAGTCCCGGGTTCCATTCAGGGTTTGGTAAAAAATTTGATATATTTGTGCTATAAACATCAATAATAAATAGGTTATTAATTAATAATATTTCGTTGGCCAATTGTGCTTTATCTAAAAGTACATTAATATTTTTTTTGTTATAATAAAATGCTAAGTTATATATGTTAAATTTATTTTGAATATTTGTTAAGTCGATGGCCCGAGTTCAATGACCTAAGCATGACAATATCTGATCAAATGTCAAAATTGAATCAATTTAAATCGTACCAAAAGATTTAAATGCTATTTATAATAAATATTATTCGTTTGTAATCTGTCATTTAAATGCGATTTCTAAGTGCTTAAGATCTGTAATTGCAGATTATTTCAAAACAATTTTATGCGTAAAATATTTAGAGTATTAGCAATAATTTTTATTTGGAGTTTTTTTTTTTAATATATAACAGTAAAACAAAATTAATTAGTATATTTTATAGATTACTACGATGGAACAAAAAATAAATAATGGCTTCTTTTAGCAAAATATTTTTTGCTTGTAGGTTGGTAGTGAGGTAGAGGCACTTAAAAAACATGAAAAAAATAAAAAACGAATATCCATTTTGCTAATTTTATTTCCAAAGCCAGACCATAAATTTTAACCACAAAACAACCTAAAAACTTTTAAAAATTTTTTAAATATTTAATACTAATGACTTATTTAAACATTTCTTGATAAATTATAAGAAATTTGATACATTTTTCTGCTGTAAAATAGCAGCAAAAAATTATGCAATTTTCAGAACCAAAACAAGATTTTTTATTTTGTTTTTCATACTGTAATTGGCTGTATTTTTGGGCCCAGAAAAAACAAAAACAGAACGAAAAGGTCAATGATTTTGCCAAAGCAAAATTGTGCGAATCAGAGAGAGACAGAAACTGGTTTCAGATTTTTGAACCAGAAAAAATTAATTATATTTTAGGTGTATATTTAGTAGCATATTTAATCTGCTATTAGATGTCTGTATATAATTAATAAATAATTATTATGTTATAATCTTATCAAAATTGTCAGTCAAAACAAATAAATGAATGACTGGTTCTAGCAATGAAAAAAAAACCATATTAGTCACGAATTTTGATCTTCAAACAATGGCTCAAGATGATAATACACATTTTTTTGTCGTGACAGTGAAAAATTTGTAATATTTCAAGCAAATTATGATTGTAACTGTTGTAGAATGTATTCAAAACCATTTAGGATGATTTAAATTGCAAATATTTTCTTAGAACTCATACAATGTAGTTACAAATCAAAGGAGATAAAAAATAATGCCCACTATTGCTTAAATAACTTATAAACGAAACAAAATATAAAAAAATGTTTCAAACAAAAATTGTAGGCCTTTTTAATATACATATTTTACCTCCTAACAAATTTTTTGTAACTCAATTTTTTACTGAGTTATACTCAAAAAACTCCACACAGTACCTCCCAAAAATTTGAAGTATAATTATTTAATTATTTTTTAAACGAAACAAAATATAGAAAAATGTTTCAAATAACAATTGTATCCCTTTTTAATCTACATATTTTACCTCCCCACAAATTTTTTGTAACTCAATTTTTTCACTGAGTTATACTCAAAAAACTCTACACAGTACCTCCCAAAAATTTATAAAATTAATTATTCAAATATTTTTTAAACGAAACAAAATATAGAAAAATGTTTCAAATAATAATTGAAGCCCTTTTTAATCTACATATTTTACCTCCCAACAAATTTATTGTAACTCATTTTTTCATTGAGTTATACTCAAAAAACTCCACACAGTACCTCCCAAAAATTTGTATTTTAATTATTTAATTATTTTTAATACGGGGCAAAATATAGAAAAATGTTTCAAATAATAATTGTAGCCCTTTTTAATCTACATATTTTACCTCCACACAAATTTTTTGTAACTCAATATTTCATTGAGTTATACTCAAAAAACTCCACACAGTACCTCCCAAAAATTTATAAAATTAATTATTCAATTATTTTTTAAACGAAACAAAATATAGAAAAATGTTTCAAATAAAAATTGTAGCCCTTCTTAATCTACATATTTTACCTCTCTACAAATTTTTTGTAACTCATTTTTCTACTGAGTTATGCTCAAAAAACTGCATACAGTACCTCCCAAAAATTTGTATTTTAATTATTCAATTATTTTTTAATCGGGACAATTTTTTTTGTAACTTAAATTTTTATTAAATTTATTTTATTTTATTGGATTACCAGCAAATTTTAATTAGCTTTTAATGGACACATAAATATTCAAGTTGATAAAAATATCATAAAAAAATTTTATTCAAATAATTATCTATTTAATTTCCAACTACTTTAATTTAAAATAAGTTTTTCAGTAAATAGTACATCATTTCTCCTTTAGTATATTGTGAAAAATTCTATAAAAAAACCTGTCATAAGCAGGCAGCCAATAAGAGGCAAAATATTTTTCCAATACCTATTCAATTGTAAAACCGATGTCAATAAAACAGTTTTATTTCTTAAAAGACAATTCCAAGTTTTCTCCACGCAACGTAATGCAGTAAATGTCAAAAACAGCAGTTTTCATTTGAAATATCAGTAATTAAATTCTAATCAATCATAATACTAATGAATCAAAGGGCAGAAGCTGATTATATGACGTTAAAAATTTTGTATATTAAAGATTTATGATTTATCGGGGTTAATGTTGTCAATTATTCGATAAAATACTTGAGTTTGTCAAGAAATTATGATAGATTATTAATGAAATATTACACCTTTTATGTAGATAATACGCAATACATTTTTGTGTCGCCGGTCACAAATAATTAGGGGCTTTTTTACTTAATTGACTATTGATAAAAACTTAATAATGAAATAAGTTGTTTTAAATTAATTAAAGTTGTATTAAATACCATTGAAAATAATAATTATATTTTCGTTTTGCTAAAATGTCATTAAGGCAAAAACTGAGATAATTTACTTGAAGCCTCTAACAGTTTTTTGAGTATAACTCAATAAATAATCGAGTTACAAGAAAATATTATTATAAGTTAAATATGTAGAATCAAAAGAGCTACAAATTTTATTTGAAACTTTTTTTATATCGTGTACCGTTTAGAAGATATGTGTTTGTTTTACTTTATACAATCAATCAATAAGAAAACGATAAAGAGGCTTTTTTACTTAATTGACTATTGATAAAAACTCAATAATCAAATAAGTACAGCAATTTAAATTTGTTTTAAATTAACGCCCACCTATTAAATACCTTTGAAAATAATCATTATATTTTCGTTTTGCTAAAATGTCATTAAGGCAAAAACTGAGATAATTTATTTGAAGCTTCTTAGAGTTTTTTGAGTATAACTCAATAAATAATCGAGTTACAAAAAAATATTATTTTAAGTTAAATATGTAGAATTTAAAGAGCTACAAATTTTATTTGAAACTTTTTTATATATCTTGTACCGTTTACAAGATATGTGATGGTTTTACTTTATACAATCAATCAATAAGAAAACGATAAAAAGTGCTGTTGTATTGTTTTCTCAGGTAAATGGATAAATCGGTAAGTAAACGTTTGAAACAGATATGCAAAGATACGTAAGAGTGGGGATGACATTTCAGCAGAAAATTTCAGTATAAATACTGAAAAGTTCAGTGCATATTTCAGTGTAACTTCAGACTTCTTCACTTGAAAGTAAGTACTGATTTTTATTACTCCAAGAATGTCTCTATTCTCCATCAACGGTTTCCTGGCAATGTCCAAGCTAATTTTGGGCATCATCTCCGTGGTGTGCATCCTCCAGGTGTCTACTAACCCTCTGCCAGGTCAAGATGATGACCGTTATGTTGAAAGAGAGGTATATCAAACGTAATACTCAAAATATTTGTGTTAAATTATAAATTTTTTAGTACCAAAATGCCAGTCCAGGTGCGCATGAATTAGCTACATGGCTAATTGCCCAACTACGCCAAAGCCCCAACCAAGGTCAAAATTCTGTTTCTCAAGGTTGTCGGTACCCAACATTGGTCAAAAGGAATTCGGAAATCATTAATTCGCTTTTGAGACTGCCTCAAATTGACAATGGAAGAAAGTAGTGTAACTATGACAACTTATGTATTGAATAAATGTGTTATTAATCAATAAAACTAATTGAACATTGATTTTTGTGTTTTTATTGCATATATTTTCTGTATATTATATGTGTAACACAAACATTTGTAACCGAAAATTTTAAGTGGAAACTTCGCTGACTCATAATTCAAAAACTATAACATCTAGAAACTTCTAAATAAATGCATTAAATTCCTCATTGAATTCTACATAAACCTGTAGAATTTCATTGCTCTAAATGAATTAGTAAATAAATTAGGGAACAAAATCTAAATTGGGAGCAAAAAAACTTCTGTAATAGGACTGTACGTATAGTGGAGAAATTGCTTAATTTTCTCTGGTCCATATCTCAATAACTATTAAAGATACAGACTGGAAAAATACACCATTCGATTCAGCAAAGCTTCAAGTATATATCCAATTTTTTTTTGTTTAAATCCATGCAATAGTACGGACTACAAAAATTAATAAGTGTAACACCAACATTTGTAACCGAAATTTTTAAGTGGAAAGTTCGCTGACTCATATTTCAAAAACTATAATATCTAGAAACTTCTAGACAACTGCATTCAATTCCTCATTGAATTCTACATAAACCTGTAGGATTTCATTACTTTAAATGAATTAGTAAATAAGTTAGGGAACAAAGTCTAAATTGGGAGCAAAAAAACTTCTGGAATAGGACTGTACGTATAGTTGAGAAATTGCTTAATTTTCTTTGGGCCATATCTCATAAACTATTAAAGATACAGACTGGAAAACTGCACCATTCGATTCATAAGGCTTCAAGTATACATCCCAATTTTTTTGTTTAAACTTATGTAATAGTACAGCCTACAGAAATTAAGAAGTGGTATTACAAAAAATAGTTCAAGTTGAAAGTTTGCTGTCTCATATTTCAAAAACCATAATAGTTACAAACTTCTACACAACTCCATTGGATTCCTTAGAGTTTTCTTCATAAACGTGTATATTTTCATTTGTTAAAACGAGCTAATAAATTAATTACGATACAAAATATAAATTGGGAGCAAATAAACAACATTAATTTTTGTATTGTGTTTATATGCTTTGTGTAGCATTGAATTTTGTGTTTCACACAACAAAATGATTCTCTAGGCTTCAAAAATAAATTCTATATAGTTAATTGTGTTAATTTATTGGCAATAATGCAGTAATACATCAATTTCGTTCAATTAATAGTACACCAGCAAAATCCATGGACTCCTAGCGACATCTCTGTAGAAACCCGTGAACTAACCTCATAACGTCAAAAAAAATTGTAACATTCACATAACCTATTCATTTCATGTAATTATTCGTTAATTACTAGTTTATTATCGCATCTATAAGTACAGAAATGATCAGTGAACTTTAAATAATCATTTTGTTGTGTGAAATAATAAATGTGACAGTTCCAAATAAAAGAAAACAGATTGTGAAAACTGTGTTTGTGTTTTTCTGTTAAACAGTTTTTTGAGTCGTATAAATTTATTTGTGCATTAAAAGCAATAAAAATATTGTGAATTATGTAGAAAACTCCTATTAATACAATAAGGTGGGCCATGTATTTCTAACTAGTATAATTTGTTAGATAATAAGGAAATATGAATTTGTTGGTTATGTTTTTGGGGGTACAACAGTTATTATTTATTATTACTGATATTACTGAACGAAAATCAATGAAAGTTGGGATATTTGTATTTAAAACTGTGCTTTATCTACTGTTTTAATCCGCAGCCTTGTAGCTACTAACTAAAGTGTTTATTTTATAGCCTCTTGAATTTTGACAAAATATGAAACATTTTTAGGTTATAATTTTTGGTTACTGTTTTTGCTGAACAAAAATTGATAAAAGTTTAAATAATAATGCAATAAAAGTCATAAATAATTATAGAAAAACTATTTATTTACAAAAACAAAAGTACAAATCAATTATTCATCAATTTTTTAATTAAATCTTTAGTATTACTTTTTTCTTTTAAATTATCAAAAGTTCTTGTTCTGTCGCCTCTATCATAAGCCAGGGCCCTTCGTTCAACATTTCTGGTGATGGCGTTGGGCCCCACAATTTTCCTTCGGGGCACATGTCGAAGGGCAAAGTCCCAATCTCCTGTTCTGCGTAAGTCTAGCAAAATTGACACCATTTGGTTAACTGTCAAAGATTTCCCTGAGCCACTGCCCCAAGAAAGGTATCTGTCAAGGGGGAGGCGTCTCATTTGAAGGGATTCCTTCTTTGCTTTGGCCAGAGACAGCGGTTCTTGATTAACCTAACATAACCACAAAAAATTAAAATTTAATAAATCAGTTGTTTTTTTGAGCCCCCTAAATTGCCCCCCTTTTTGAAATTTATTATTTTCTAAATTTTTATAGTTAGATCCATCCTTCAACTAATTACAAAAAAATTTTCAGCTCAATCGGTTCATTAAAATAAAAGTTATTAAAATAAATCTGAAAAATGGTGAAAATCTATGAAAATTATCAAAAATCTCAACTTTACAACCCTGTAACTTAAAAACTAAGCGAGATATCAAAAAACGGTCTTCAGTTTTGAAAGTTACATGCTATAGTTACCCTATAAACAAATTTTCAGCGATTTTTATTTTTTCGTAATTTGACCAAAATTTGTCTCGAAAAATTTTTCGAAGGCTTGTATCTCAAAAACAAAAAGAGATACAGAGCTGGGAATACAACCATTCGATTCAGCTCGACGAAATACATAAGTATGCAAAGTTTCATTAAAATCGCTCCACGGAAATAATAGTTAGAGCAAAAAGTCTCAAAATCGCTCAAAATCAGAAAAAACTCAAGGGGTTAGTATTGAAATTTTGGCCAAAAAATTCATCCCTCAAAATATTGATTTATATGCCCTATCCCCCTATTTTCGACCCGAAACTTACGAAAAACACATTTTTAGCGATAAATAAGCTTTAATTTTTGAGATATGATCGATTTTATACACAAGAGAATTCTGAAAAAATTCTCGAAATTTCTTTGTGTGCTTGTATCTCGAAAACTATACAAGATAATTAAAATTTTTGGTAATGAGCGTATTTAGCATACTTTATTTATCGTGTATGTAAATTTTTATGACACTTTGTCGGAAAATAAAAATTTTATTAACTCTAAAAGTTTATAGACATTGAATTTGCTCTTGAAAGTTCTAAAAGCATTAAATTTGCTCTTGAAATTTCTATATTTATTAATTTTACATTCTTTTTAACTAGACCTGCCCCAAATTTAATTAAATAAATAATATAACTGTCAAAATCGCCTGTCAAATAGTTTAATTACTGTGAATGCTCACAGATGTCTCTACTGGTATCTTTTTGAACTTCTATTTATATAAGAACATATTAATACCAACTTAAAGTAGAATATTCTCCTACAATTCATGAAATTAATTTTATCTTCAAATTCAATTAAAATAATTATTTAACTTTACTGTAATACAAATAAATAATATTATAAGTATCAAAATCGCCTGTCAAATGGTTTAATTGCTGTGTTTGCTCACAGATGGCTCTACTGGTATCGTTTTGAACTTCTATTTATATAAAAACGTATTAATACCAACTTAAAGTTGAAAATTCTTCCACATTTCATGAAAATAATTAGTTTTATCTTCAAATTCAATTAAAATTATTATTTAACTTTACTGTAATACAAATAAATAATATTACAAGTCTCAAAATCGCCTGTCAAATGGTTTAATTGCTGTGTTCTCTCATAGATGTCCCTACTGGTATCGTTTTGAACTTCTATTTATGTAAAAACGTATTAATACCAACTTAAAGTAGAATATTCTCTTACATTTCATGAAATTAATTAATTTTATCTCCAAATACAATTGAAATAATTATTTAACTTTACTGTAATACAAATAAATAATATTACAAATGTCAAAATCGCCTGTCAAATGGTTTAATTGCTGTGTTTGCTCACAGATGGCTCTACTGGTATCGTTTTGAACTTCTATTTATATAAAAACGTATTAATACCAACTTAAAGTTGAAAATTCTTCCACATTTCATGAAAATAATTAGTTTTATCGTCAAATTCAATTAAAATTATTATTTAACTTTACTGTAATACAAATAAATAATATTACAAGTCTCAAAATCGCCTGTCAAATGGTTTAATTGCTGTGTTCTCTCATAGATGTCCCTACTGGTATCGTTTTGAACTTCTATTTATGTAAAAACGTATTAATACCAACTTAAAGTAGAATATTCTCTTACATTTCATGAAATTAATTAATTTTATCTCCAAATACAATTGAAATAATTATTTAACTTTACTGTAATACAAATAAATAATATTACAAATGTCAAAATCGCCTGTCAAATGGTTTAATTGCTGTGTTTGCTCACAGATGTCTCTACTGGTATCGTTTTAAACTTCTATTTATATAAAAACGTATTAATACAAACTAAAAGTAGAATATTCTTATACATTTCATGAAATTAATTAATTTTATTTACAAATCTAATTAAATTAATTATTATACTTTACTGTAATACAAATAAATAATATTATAAGGGTCAAAATCGCCTGTCAAATGGTTTAGTTGCTATATTCGCTAACAGATGTCTCTAGTAGTACTATAAATACCTTATCAACAATTCCACCGATGATATAAACAGCATCATGATCAAATTCCTTCATTTCTTCGCGACAATGTGGTGTTAAATACACCAGCTTCTTCTTCTGCTCTTGCAAGTTTTCCTGAAGATCTTCTTTCGCAAGATTCTTCCCTTGAAAGAAAGACGGGAACCTAGTTGTCAAATACGATTCCTGGTGGACATGTAAAGGAAACCACGGTTCGTGTAGTGTCCCAATATGTCTCCCTAGGGCGGAAATAATCGTGGAAGAAGAAGAAGCATTGCAAAGATGCAAATCAAACGGTTCATCATGAATTCGATTTTCGGAGAACGCTAACATTATTTGTTTGGCGCAGTTGTAAGATTCGCGGGTTGTCATGTGTGTGTCATAACCGCAATCGATTACTAGAGGTTGGCCAAACTGTATTTGGCTTATTAGTCGCGCGTTGTATAAATGGTTAATTGTGGTATCGTATATACGAATAAAAAATGTGTTATGATTTAACCCGTACCGGATATGGCCGTCATCAACGTATTCTGGTCGATTTTCCCGCACTATTTTCGCCTCTTCTTTTTTGTTTCGTTGATTTTCTTTCTTCTTCTCGACTTTCCACAAGAATTCCAAGTATTTTTTTCGTTGAGATCTCGATGTTTTTAGCAGCAACTCTTTCCAATGATGCTGTTTTATAAATTCTGATTCTGGAATTTTTAAACCTTCTTGTCGCATAACATCTGCTTCCAAAATAATTATTTGGAGTTTTTTCAGTAGCTCTGGATCATTTTGAGTTAGGTTTTCCACGTTTATATCTAAACATATTGTAGTTTAAAATGTTTTTGACAGATGAAAGTTAGGTTAGATTAACTTACCAGAATCCAGCCCTGGGAGATGTACTGTTGGTTGTTTTAAAGCTTCCGAACTATATTTAGAGCAAATTTGATTAATTATTGGTGTATTATTAAGTATTTTACAGTCACTTAACCTATAAATACATCGAGACAACGTGACAAATTTATACATTTTTTACAGCAGTTTTAAATAAATATATTTATTTTGACGTTTAAATTTTATTAAACAATTAATATATAAACGAGAAATAACACTATTGAATTATACATTTATTTATTTACATCACCGACCTCTTACAATCAGTTTCCATAAGTGTTGCCAACCTACCTGTAGCAAGCAAAACAGTTATACCAATACACCTTCGACAAAATTACTACAGAAAATAATAATAAATCTGTTTTAAATATATACATGCGCCATAGTTCTTTTTTGTTTAATTTGTTGTTTATTTCTAAAGTATTTATGTATTATTATTTATTTATCTCCTAATTTTAAGTTGGCAATTGATCTATTTAGTTACATGTCAAATTTTACATAAATACAGTATACGTTCACGTTGTGAAATTTGTATTTATTTATGTATTTGTTTATTGTATTATCACAGTATAAGAATTCACACAATAACAAATATTTTTTGGCACAATAATTCAGTTGTGCGCTACCAAGAAAATGGCCGCTATGTTTGCTGATAAGCTGCTAAAACCATAGAAAAAAGATTATAGAATGTCAGAGTTATTCCTTTCATGTTAAGTTCATAAAATGAGTGCAAAACACTAATTTGCAATTGACAGCTATTCAAATTTCCCGCCGTAAACTGTTATACCAATATTGCTGCTTTGCATAAATACCAAACCAATAATTGTATTTTATATTTTGAACAAAGCATTTACGTGTTGTGCAATGATATAAATTAGTAATCAACCGTTTAATTGTATATAAAATATATATAATACGCATACAGTTATTTTCGTTCCTAACAGATGTAACAGGCAAATTTCAGAAGGTTGGCAACACTACCCCCCCTCCAATTTCTTAAGCGGGACTCACAAAATCAACTATGGCGACGTCTAATGCCACGTTCGTGCGACTGTTTACTATTATTATATATTTATTTGGTTGTTTAATCAATTTCGGATATTTTGAAACGACGGTGCCATGGTATGAAAATCTACCAGCCGTTGCTATGGACTACAAAGTTCATATTGAACCGGGAAAAGAAGATTGTTACTTTCAATATGTTAATCCAGGTGCTACGTTCTACGTTAGTTTTCAGGTATTTATATGAGATTAACGTTGAATAAACGTTAATTAAACGTTAAATAAACATGGGAAAAAAACGTTTTTATTAAATTTTCAAGGTTTTGCGTGGGGGTGATGGCATGGCAGGGTTTGCAGTGCGCCACCCTTCCGGCCAAATAGTTCACCCTTATCAATGGAAAGCAAACAGCGAATATCAGGACCAAACATCAACTGGTGGATATTACGCTGTTTGTATAGATAACCAATTTTCTAGATTTGCAGATAAATTAGTGAATTTATACCTAACAGTTGTTAGGTATGACCAATGGGACAAATACACAAAAGAAATTGAAGAAATAAACATGAACATGGAAAACTTTACGGTAATTAACCAATGAATTTTAAGGTTATGTTAATTGTTTTTTTAATGTTTTTCAGTATTCTATTGTAACTGTTGAACGAAATATCAACGAAATGTTGCAATATCAACATCACAGCCGCGGAAAAGAAGCTCGAGATTATAATTTGTTGGTTGATAATAATTCTTATGTAGTTAGGTGGTCCGTAGTTCAAATCGCTGTTATATCTTTAACAACATGCATGCAGGTGTATTTTGTACGAAAACTATTTGATGTCAAATCCGGGGGTCGATCTAGGATTTAATTGTTAAAGATTTTAAAAAAGACTTTAAATAAATCATTGTTTCATACGTATTTTACATTTTTATAGAAAATCATTGATTGTCAAATGTTTAAATAAAGACTGAATGTGTCAAATGTTGCTATGGTGATGGAAAAAAACCAGTTAATATATAAAAAGTGTATATTTATTTTTGTAATATACAATATGTATAAATAAAATTTCAAACATAAAAAAAAATGTTTATTTTCTCATGAGCGTATCTTATTAACTAAAAAAGATACACCGCTGAAAATCACACCATTCGATTCAGCAAAGCTTCAACTATACTCCCACTCCCATACTTTGTTTAAATACATAAAATAGTACGGCCTACAAAAATTAATTAGTGTTACACCAAAAAAGTCAGATGGAAAGTTTGCTGTAAAATTTTCTAATTTTCATTGTATCGTATCTCAAAAACTAAAAAAGATAAACAGCTGAAAGTTACACCATTCGATTCAGCAAACTTTCAATTATATATCCAAGTATTTTTGTTAAAATACATAAAATAGTACGGTCTACAAAAATTAATTAGTGTTACACCAAAAATGTCAGGTGAAAAATTTGCTGCCAAATTTTTATTGTACCGTATCTCAAAAACTAATAAAGATAAACAGCTGAAAACTACAACAATCGATTCAGCAAAGTTTCAACTATACTCCCAATTATTTTTGTTTAAATACATAAAATAGTACGGCCTACAAAAATTAATTAGTGTTACACCAAATATTTGAACAGTAATTATTTTTTATTGTTGGTATCACTGAACGAAAACAAATGAAAGTCTGGATATTTGTATTTAAAACTACGCTAAATCTAATGGTCCAATCCGTAACTCGATATATATTATAGTTTTTATTTTACAGCCTCTTGAATTTTGACATTTTGTACAAATAAAAATTAGCTTATATTTTTTGGCAGTTCAACAGTAATTATTTTTTATTGTTGGTATTCCTGAACGAAAACAAATGAAAGTCTGGATATTTGTATTTAAAACTATGCTAAATCTAATGGTCCAATCCGTAACTCGATATATATTATAGTTTTTATTTTACAGCCTTTTTAATTTTGATATTTTGTACAAATAAAAATTAGGTTATATTTTTTGACAGTTTAACAGTAATTATTTTTTATTGTTGGTATTCCTGAACGAAACCAAATGAAAGTCTGGGTATTTGTATTTAAAACTACGCTAAATCTAATGGTCCAATCCATAACTCGATATATTTTATAGTTTTTATTTTACAGCCTTTTGAATTTTGACATTTTGTACAAATAAAAATACAAATATTTTAATCATAATATATGTTTTATTTACACTTTACGTAAAAATTAAGTACATTGTTACACAGTTGGTAGCACTGAAATGTTTATATACATATCGACAGTTGAATAAAATATATAAAATGGAATGTATTAAGTTTTATTTTGACTATTATTCAAAAATTCGTCAGTATAAGCAAGAAGACGATATCTTTGACGAAGATTCCTCGCTCGAACATGTGGGTTTGCAATTTCTATTGTATGGTTTCCTGGAAACCACCCTAGTTGTCCATCCCTTAATTTTTCACCATGAAACCATCCATCTTTCATCTTCTTGTCAACATTTACAACATCTCCGCGTTGAAGATTTAATTCATCTGGTTGAATGGATTCGTAATGATGAATAGCTTGAACCTAAATTTTTGTCTGTTTTTAGTTAGCTATAACTCTAAAGTTAATAAAGATACCAAGGTCAAACTTATAATTTAGCTTTATTAGGTTCCATTTAACAGCTGATTAAATTTTGGTAGCAATGCAATAACCGGAAGTGGTAGTTTACTTGAAGCCCCTTCAAGTTTTTTACGCAAATCTCAATAAATATTCGAGTTACACAAAAAATTTTAAAAGATAAAAGATGTGGAATGAAAAGAGCTACAATTTTTGTTAGACACATTTTTTATACCATGCACTGTTTCCAAGATACAGACCTGGGGGCAATCCCAACTCTCGTAGACGGTCTCGTTCGGATCTTCAGCTTCTGCAGGGCGTAGCGCTTCAACCCATCGAGTCTTCTCAGTCTCTGAGCTGCAGGACAACAGCATAGATATTTGTTTACCGTCTTGGTTTTCCAGAAGTGTTATAAACAATAACAAAGCACTGTCGATTGTTGGTGGAGAATTTTCTGGGGTTGACAGCTCCAGAAACGACCTGGGGCAGTGGTGGAGCACTGTGAGGATGTCCTCACTGGAACACAACACCCAGAATTGGGTAAACACTTGAAATAATTAATTTATAATAAATAGTTTACCATTTTTTTCTGGCGATTATAATATAATCTTCAAAAAGCAAAATGGTGACCATCTGCTTGACAAATCGCTTCCCGAAGGTCAGCTTCATACCCTGGTCGTCACCTTTTGCTCCTCCTCTTGGTAGTAGTTGCGTCAAATCCCCAGATCGAACTAAATACCTAAACAATTTATTACAAAAAATTTTCATTACAAAAAAAATTATTTGGTACCTTTTGCACCCTTCGGAGATGAGGTCCACTCTTGGAACTCCTCCAGGGTATTCCAGCTGCTCGGAGAGGCGTTCCAGCTCAGACAAACGTTCAGAATGTCTTGCTGCTTCATTACACCGTGTTGCCACATCGTGCAATGCACGTAAAGCCTCTTGACAAGAAGAAAAGTCTTCGTCTGAAGGTGTTAATCGACGAAGTACTGCGTCCAGCAGCAATGGAAGTCTGCACGTTAAAAACACGTTATATTATTGTATAAAAAAAACGTTAAACTTACCTTGTAACTCTTTGCATTGGAAGCATCAAAAATGAATGTAAACTAAGTCCCTGACATTCTGACGATGCTTCTAATCTCTTTACTACTTCTGCAAACCTGCTAGAACTAGGACTCTTCCCATTTTTAGGGGTGGTATCCCCTCTATATTTTCTTAGAATCGCGTCTGAACGAGTTTGACTCGCACAATATTCGATATAAACCGAAAAATGTTGATCGCAATAATTTTTTATGACACTACAAATATTTGGCAAAAGAATCGACTCTTGCCATGAATTTTCAAGGTCATTCAAAAGTCCTTCAGAACACTTTTTGACAGCAAAAATATTCCCAAACAATATTTTCCTGTCAAACTCTGACAACAAATCATTTTTAGTTAGGTTAGGATAAAAATGAGCTGTCAAAATATTGAGAGAATTTAAATAAGAGGCTTCAGAAGTAATAATTTCAAATTTGGCTTCTTGAATTTTTCTTTGATTTGAGGTTAAGGTTCTCAAGATTTCTGATTGAATTACTTCTGGAATTTCACACCAAAGTGTTCGGCAACCAAGTACACGGGTTCGAACCGAAGTTCTGGCAATTTTCTCGTCATTTTTATCGGTTATTTTCGTCAATTCACCAATTTCTTCATAACCGTCATATTCTGAATCTGAACTGGACTCGTTTAAAGCAAGATCTGCAACTGCAGCATCGTAGAATTGGTACAGCGGTTCATCCCGAAGCAGTGTTGCCATTTGGTCGTTATTTGGACGTTTTAGACTATTTCGAAAATTGTAATATACCTCTAAATCGTCAGGGTTGTCTTTGGTGTAAAATTTGGAGGTTGGTATCAAATCGGGTTTGTTTGAATTCAATTTGAAGTCTTTTGTGGTTGAGCTGCCACTGTTTTCAACCGAACTACACGAACTAATAGATTTTTTTCCGTCAGGTTGGTACAACCCAACCTCAGCATACCAACATGTTGAAGAAGAACGTTGAGGTGGCAAATTAACACCGTTTAGATCTGCAGAAACATTTTGGTGATCAGGTTTGAATAGGCCACATTCTGCATACCAAGAAGTCGATCGTAGTTTGTCTTTGTTGGTTTTTCCTGTGAATTAGGGTTGTACAAAAAAAATTCAAATATATTTGTTTAATAAGATTATGGAACAAGAATTGTTTAGGTTCATATTCTCAATTCCAAAATAATTGAATTGAAGTGTTATAACTCAAAAACTAATAAAGATAAGAATATGAAATTATATATTTAAAATGTACAAGGTCATATTATTAGCAGATTAAATTTTGGTGACAATTTATCAACCGGAAGTGGTAGTTTACTCATGGGCCTAACAACTTTTTTGCCCAATTCTCAATAAATAATTGAGTTGCTACAAATTTTGTTTTGAGATATAGATGTAGAATTGTATTAGCTACAAATTTTATTTCAAACTTTTTTTTGTATTGTGTACCGTTTTCAAGATAAAATGCTACTTACCAATTGGTGGGCCCCCTACTGGTGGGCCCCCTATGGGTGCCGGAGGGGGCGGACTTTGCGGTCTAGTAGCTCTACGTCTAGCTGGAACCTGAGGCTTTTCCCCTAATTCAACTTCCGGTTCATTTGGTAAATAAAAAGTACTTTTATTTGGATTGAAAATTTGTAAAGTAGGTTCTTCTAAAGATGGTCCTCCCATTGAAACTGCTCTTCGAAATTTTAGCCTATAAAGAACCTACATCGTTATAACCAAGCTTTATACGTAATAACCAACTTACCAATTTTTTTTTCTCCCCATACTATTGGTACTAACACTACTCCTAACATTTTCCGTTGATTCAAAGTTTTGGTTCAACTCAAAATCAACCTCAACTTTTGGCGAAACTTTTGGCAACACTGGCGTTGAAACCGGTCGCGGTTTTGAGGTTGGTAGTGGTGGTGGGGGCCTAAGAGGTGGTACTGGACCCCGAGTATCTCCAGAATTTTTTTTCTTTGTCATACGACTCAAAGATTTGGTAATATCATTTTTGGTCAAAGACCAATTTTTTCTTAATCGGGCTGCAAGACGAGTTAAGCCATAAATATTCCCCCCAGCTATAGAACCATCTCTAGGGGGGTCAGGTAATTGAGAAAGCCCCATTTCTACGCCACTGTCATTAGGATTTATTTTTGTAAATGAATCATCATCAGATTCGCTGTCAAAGGAATCAAAATCGTCATCGGAATGTAGAGATTCATAATAATGGTACGAATCGCTCAATGCATCTAAAAATATATTAAATTGTAATTTTTAATATTATTATTCATCAAAAAGCCCTAAATTTGATTCCTATCACATTAATTAATTTTCCATATTTTTGTCATAAAAATGATTTTGCCATATTGCAGACTTTTGCTTCTATAATATTTGTCTGATCAGATATGACAATGAAACTATTGTATATTATAAACAAAAGAACGCTGAATCCAGTGGTTTTTGAATTAGTTGTGTATCTTTTATAGTTTAAAAGATATTGATACTTAAAAATTAACTAGTTTTTGTAAGTTGCAGTTTGTAGTAATCAACAAATTATTTTATTTTGTTGGTACCACTGCTCAAAATAAAACAACAATTCGGTAATTTAGAGATTAAAGTATGGGGAATTCAGCGGTGCCAACAGAAATCCCCCCAAAAAATTTGTTCTTGAATTATGGCTTCCTTTATAATAACAATACACCAATAAAATTTTTTGGAGACCATCACCTAAGTACACCGTCACTTCCTGGTGCTCCACCTCTTCCTCCAAAGTGCAGCTTCTAAACTTAGCATATCCTCTAGAACTTTGCCCTTCTTCACTGGTAGTAACACTAGTACAAGAATTATTATAATAATTTATATCTTTCACATCATCTTCAGCAGTAGTTTTGACTTCTTGCAGATTTGTTAAATATGTTGAAGAAGTTGAAGAAATATAGACTTGGTCTGCGACATGGCGTCTTCTTCGGTGATAGGTAGATTGATGAGACATAGTTCATTTTTTTTATGTTGCACAAAAATGTAGTTGGTTATATCTTTGAAACTATACAAGATATTAAAACACTGTATTTATTTTTGGATTCCGGAGGGTTGAATTTATATATTTGTTAATTTTTGTTTTATTTTGTCTTGTTATAATTGAGAAATAAATTATAGAATTTTAAAGCAAATTGTAGATGTTTCAGAAAGCACCATAAATATATCTTGTAACTTTGAAAAGCTGTATCTTCAAAACTATATGAGATAGCTCAAAATTCATTTAATTTTTACAATCCCTGGTATTTCCTTTATACTTATGTATATTTTCAAATTTATATTGTGTAAAATAAAAAAGATACAAATTAAAATAGATATGAATGTATGGAGACTTCAATACTAGGTCAAGACACAAACCGTTTTTTAAGACTAAATATCTCAAAAACTATTAAAGATATTTTAATTTTCTTAATATTTTTGAAATCCCCGATGTTTTCTGTATATTTAAGTATATTTTGAAGGTTATACTACGTCAAATAAAAAAGATACGAATTTAAATATGCAAGTATGTAGCGGAGATTTCAATGAGAGGTCACGAAAAAAATCCTGCTTCACAAAAAAATTTATATTTTCCGAACTACAAAAGATATTTTAATTCTGTTTTGACGAATAGAAGCACAAAGCTTTATTCTATAACTGGTAATAATTTGATGATTTTTTATTGATTATTAATTATGAATAAATTAGCTAGAAATTCGCGGTGGAATCAGACTGGAACAGTCATTCGAATAAAAACTTTCTTATTAATTAATACATTTTACAGATTAATTTACGGAAATTCTGTTGTTGTCAATTATTTTTTAAGTACTTTTAAGTACTTTTAGAAAGCGCAATTGTTATATAGATCATTTTAAATAAATGTAAAATATTTTACAAGAAGAAACAGATGGTAAAATGTTTTTAAACAACAAAAAATGTTCTGATTTCTTTTGTTGACCTTCAGTTACTTTACGTGGATTCTATAAATAATATATTTATATTTTCACACTATATTACGACACACTAACGAACTAATAACATTTATTCACATTTATTATTTTATTAAATAAGTTTAAATATATTTTAAACACACTTTTCTACACTTTAACATCACGATAAACATCCTTCACTATTTCCACAAATATTTTCACAATTTTCCATGAAAAAAATCACAAAAAACCACTAAAAATCCTACAAGATTCATTTGACATCACGACATAACACTTTCACTACTACAAATGTCTATAAAACAGTTTTACCACTACAAGAAACCGCCAATGTCATTCTCACGTCATAGTGACATCAAACACGCCTTAAAGCCGTGACTAGCGCATCATGGAACTTGCTGGTCGACAAAATACTGAACAAACTAGTAAAACTAAAATGCAGGAATACTCTTTGTTGCTACTAGCCAAAGAGAAAACATCCACTTGCTTGTGTACTATTCGTTTGAAATATTTTGGCTCAAGGTTACACGTGATTTCTGTATCGATTTTTGTTATTTTTTGGACAATAATTAATTTGTTAATTACTTAAAATGAGGCAGTCATCAATAAAGACGGCAAAAATTATTTTAAAATGTTCTTTATTGTTGAGACAATGAAATAGAAAGTAAAAGAAAATTTTCTCTTTCGTAGTGTCTTGAATACCACATTAAGACAATTGAAACAACAGATGAATTAATTTTAAGTTTAAGATCGCAGTTTGACTTATAAACGAATAGAAATTATGTAAATTATTAGTTAATCATATTAATTTCACTTTCAAATCATCGAATATTTTGTAACACTTTCTAAAATGTTTCTATTGGATTAATTTTCAATTTAAAATGACATATGAATATATTTAAGCTTCCCAGCTGTCATTTAGAGGCACCCACAAAAGCTAATTAACTTTTAAATTAACATATTTTATTAAATAAAATATATTTATTGCACCTAAATTGGGGCAAACAAATATACATAACTGTATTGCTGGTTCTGGTTTTCCAGGCGAATTTTCGTAATTATTTTTGTAATAGATCTGCAACTGCATATCCAGGCTTGTATTTTATTGTATATACATTTTCCAGCCGCCATTTTGTATCTTCAAATATCTATGAAACTTTAAAATATAAGCGAAAAATATATTATAATTTTGTAACATTTTTCAAAATTTTTCTACTAAATTTTTTTTTAATTTAAAAGGGTATATAAACATATTAACAGCTCCCAGCTGTCATTTTGGGTCCCCCACAAAATCTAATTAACGTTTAAATTAACAGTTTTTAAATTAAATGTTTTATTTGCCCCTAAATTCAGACAAACAAATATACATAACTGTATTGCTGGTAATTGTGTTCCAGGAAAATTTAACATAATAATTTTTGTAATAGATCTGCAACTGCATATCCAGACAATTACCAACCGTCATATTTTACTTTTAAATGTACTGCGAGACTTTATAATAATGTTATAAATATAAACAATGTAAAGTTAAATATAAGAATCAAATTCGGGTTTTTGACAAATCGCTGCAAAAAAAAAAAAATTACTCACCCTCCTCCAGTACTACCACCTTTTTAGGGGATTTGGTCCATTGGTCTCTAACTTTATTCGACCAGCCAGAATTTTTCTTGTTTAATTTTTGTTTTTCTCTAACACTGCAATAAAATATTTGTACCTACTTTACAGCAAAAATACAAAGTACAAAAGTTGTTGAGTATTTAAAATACATCCAATACGGCCTATTTGGTTACATAAACGTTAGTTTTTTACGATATATCAATTTGTTATAACAAAAGATGTGTTATAATTAAAGCATGAATTTTTACTGGAATATCTTGTAACTTTGTAGAGCTGTATCTTCAAAACTATATGAGATAACTCAAAATTCTTTTCATTTTTGGAATCCCCGGTATTTCCTTTATACATAAGCATATTTTTAAATTTATGTTGTGCAAAATAAAAAAGATACAAATTAAAATATATATGTATGTTTGAAGACTTCCATAGTAACTTAAGACACAAACCAAATTTTAAGACTAAATATCTCAAAAACTATTCAAGATATTTTAAATTTCTTAAGATTTTTAAAATCCGCGTTATTTCCTTTATACTTAAGCATATTTTCAATTTTAATTTGTTTAAAATAAAAAAGATACAAATTAAAATATATGTGAATGTTTGAAGACTTCAATAGTAGCTCAAGACACAAACCATTTTTTAAAACTCAATATCTTAGAAACTATTAAAGATATTTAAATTTTCTTAAGATTTTTGAAATCCTCAATGTTTTCTGTATATTTAAGTGTATTTTGAAGGTTATATTACTTCAAATAAGAAAGATATTTGAAGTTGTAGTTTACTTGTAGTCCCAAAGAGGTATTCAATAAAGAGTTCAGTAAAAAAATTTTTTTTATGTACAGAAGGGGTAAAATAGTATTGGCTATAATTTTTGTTTGAAACATTTTTCTATATTTTGCACTGTTTCAAAGTTATTTAAAACTGTTTCATGAATAGCTAATTTTTGTTGTTGTAATTTTTAGGTAACCAAATAGACTTTATTGAATGTATTTATATAAAGAACAAATCCAAATGAAGTATGTAGAATACGTACATAACAAAACCATGTTCTTCTTCACCTTCTAAATCGCTTAAATCCACCCAATCGTCATTGCTGCTTCGGTCACTTCTTCCAGTCGAAGAACGGTCACTTTCTGGGGCGTAGCGCCCATATAAACTATTACTTTGTTGGTCACAAGACAACACACTCCCTCTATTAGACCCACAACTTGATAAATCATCAGTTTTGCCGAGATTTAACGGTAGAAGAGCATCAAAATTAAACCGCGGCGAGATTTTTTCATATATTTCTTCTTCTTTGTGCACCTCTCCATTATTGTCTTCCCTTTCTTCGTATTTACACTCTGACGGAGTATTTGGAAGCGTAGAATATATATTTTCAGTGTCACAATAATTGGAAGAACAAATTGGAGGAAGGGGCAGTGGTTTTTGTGTGATTGGAATCGAGAGTATTTCGTAGACTTCTTCAGATTTTTTAGGGGAATTTTCTGTTGAAATATCAAGACATTCATAGTCATTTTGGTGGCAGTAACTCTCATAACTGTGGTTGCTAATGTTATCAACAGAGTCTGGATTAGAATTCGTGGTTTCCACAGGTTTTCGTGAGAGTTCCCCTTTATATGTTGCATCAGAAAAATCCTCAGGTTTTGCTGAGAGTTTCCCTTTAAGTATTTCATCAGTTTTTGCTAAGAGTTCCTCATATTTCAGTTTATATTCATCTATGTTTTGTGTGTCTACAATATCATATAAATTTTCTGTCTTCAATTCTTCATAATCAATAGATGTATAAACATTAAAAGCAGCATAATCTTTTGATTTACTGCGATAGAGAAAAGAATTATTAGGTTTGATATTCGAGGTTTTTTCTTCCGCCATTTTTAACACTTGAACTGATGACGTAGTTTTGGTAATGTTCAAGGTTTCATACAATTTTGTAGGGCTCTTTTTTTCAGGTGGATTCTCAAAATAGTTTTGCAATTCACTCAACTTTTCTGTCGGAAGTATTTTGAATTTTCTGACGCCATCTTTCATTACTAATTCCTTAGTTTTTCGTACATTTTTCTCCGGTATTTTCGGCTTTTCAGACTCGGATTTTCTTCGCTCAAATATCTCAATTGTTTCTTTAACACTGTTCCGAATATTTGTCACATTTTCAGGAGTCTTTTTAACACTAAACTTACGTTTAACTAAAGCACGTTTTTTATCTTCAAACTTATTAGGTTTCGGACGAATTATTGGCTTTTTATTTTGATCTCCTTTAATGCTATTAACTCGATGGATAACTTTAGCTATTTTAGGTTGTTCCTGGACTAACTCATTGAATTTTAGAGTTAATTGTTGCACTTTACTAGCACTTAAAGTGGTGGTAGTAACTCTACGATTTGTGCTCCCAGAATTTTTAGTTTTAAAACTAATTTTCCTTTTCTTACGACTTTCATCAATTTCTAAATTATTTTGAGAGCCATTTTGCAGATTTTGTAAAAAAATTTGTCTGGATTGCTGTAGGCTTTTCATTGCTGGTCTATTTGGATTGATATTTTCAATGTTTGGGTCTCTATGGCGTAGTGGAAACTTTCTAGACACTTGGAGGTCGTCTTCATAGAGTTTACAACCCCAAGGAGGCTTGAAAGTAGTAACCATTATATCTGCAAAATAAAAAAATTTTTAGAATGTTGATTATATTACCATAAAAAATACATAATTGTTTGAGGAGTCTATTGTTAATTTTACAAGCATTGCATAATTTTTTTCGCACGAAAATGGTTTCCTAGACAATATATAAACAATTTGTTACCTTGACAACGCCTATAAATAATTGTTTTGCTCATTTTTAACCTGATTTTTTACAATTAACAACAATTATCTTAAATATAACATATTTATTTATTAATATACAACACAAAAATTAATTTTACTCAATATATGTACTGTTATTTGATTAAAAAATGGTTTAAATATATTATATTTATTGTAAATTACTAAATACCCTAAAAATAACAACTCTTATATGTTGGCAACCCTCAATACATTTCTGTAAGTTAAGTTGCATAACTGCAAGGCGTATTTATGTTATTAATTTGTAAAAACCCATTTAAAATATTGGTTATTGCTTCAAAACTATTATTATAATAATTATCAACCTTCTACTAAATAATTATTGTGTATTTTAACGTTCTATACATAAAGAAAACTACAAAACTACAGTTTAAATTAGCAAATAGTGAATCATTTCGCTGCAGGCTTTTCTAAATGCGTCATAATGCTTTCTCAGCTTTACGCGTCATCCAAATACCTTAAAAATAATATAACAAAATCCTAAATTCCCCAAAAGTACCCAAATTTACTCCAAATCTCAACACCAACAAAAATATTTTTATAACTCAAAAATTAATGAAGATATAACTGTCAAATTTTAAATTTAGATTTTACAAGTTTATCTTATAAGCTGATTAAATTTTGGTAGTAATATGCTAACCGGAAATGGTAGTTTACTTGAAGCTCTATCAAGTTTTTTAGGTATAACTCAATAAATATTTGAATTAAAAAAATTTTGTTAAAAAGTAAAATATGTAGAATTAATATAGCTTCAATGTTTATTTGAAACTTTTTTCAATATTTTGCTCCGCTTATGAATTACATTTTTGTAAGTATGTCAATATACTCTAAAGCCCTTTCTTCTTATTACCCAAGGCTAAAGAGAAACCTATATTAATGGTAACTCTCGATTTTGACGTGGTATTCATAACAATAATTTTGTAAACGTTTTTTGAATTAACTATATAAGATGTATGATTTAAATTTCACTTGACAAGTTGAAAATATAAATAAATACAATTGTTGTTGTGTATTTTTGTAGGATATTCTCAGAGTTTTCATTCAAATTCTTGCTTAACAATTGGCCATTACAACGAAAAATAATAAGAAAAATATTTTCTTAAACTGCTATTTAAATTAGAGAAAGTTAAACAGAAAATATTTAAAAATTATCTGCTTAAATGTTTCAATAATTATTTTTAAAAATAATTATCTTCCTAAAAAATTTTCTAGGTTATTTTGAAAGTACAGCACATCTTACCTTAATAAGAAATAAATAAAGCTGGCATACTTTCATAATGTGTAATGCCAGACCACACACAACAAAATCTAGATCTCTGTGTATACTTTCATATTTTCAAGGAACTAAATATTTTATTTTTGACATGTCCTGTATATGATTTGAAGGTACTAACATCTGTAGTATCTCTAAAGGTCCTTATCTTTAAATTTTCAAGGACCTACGACTAAAGGTACAGTCACAAACAAAAGCAGTACCACTCAACTTACTCCATGTTTCTTATATATTTTAAGACAGTTCAGTATTTATTTTTGGGACACCCTGTACATAATTTAAAACTACTAACATCTAAAGTACCTCTTAAAGTCCTTCTCTTTAAATTTTCAAGAATTTATAACCAAAGGTATAGTCACAAATAAAAGCAGTACCACACAAAATACTCCACGTTTCTTATATATTTTAATACAGTTCAATATTTATTTTTGGGACACGCTGTATATAATTTAAAGCCATTGACACCTGTAATACCCCTTAAGGTCCTTCTCTTTAAAAATTCAAGGCCGTTTGACCTCAAGTACAGTCAGAAACAGAAACAATAGCATGAGACGTGAGAGTATTAAAAAATAGTTATAAAATATTTATATTTTTTATGTGCAGAAATTATTGAACATTTTCTCTGAAAATTTAGTATATTATACAGAAATGTATAAGGATTTCAAAAATGTTTTTATTTTTTATTTATCTTGTATAGTTTTTGAGATAATATTTCTGTTGTTCACACACAGCAATCGTATTAGATAAACCTTATCAATTTGATATTACTTTATCTACTTTGACATTGTTCTATTATATTAATACAACGGAAATAATTGCATCATAATAAAATAGTTTCATAGCACAATATAATTTGTATAGTTTTCTTTTTATTTATGGAAAGTTTTCTTTTGGAAAACTTGTTTAAAAAATAAAATATATATTACTCATAACTTTTATAAGACATTGAACTATTACAAACAGATAAAAATAATTGACTCAACTTTAGATAAAACGTCTTATTTTTCTCAAGAAACTCATATGACAATTCTTACTCATACTATAAACAAACAAATACAAATAAATATAAAATTAATCAATTTTTACCCACAAATTTCAACTCCAAATTGCCCTAAAAATTTTGTCCACAATGTCGTAATTTACTGGTCACAAAATGTAAAATAATTAATGAATTACAATTAGGATTTTTAAAACTATTTAAGCAAAGCTTAATTTAAAAATAATTCTGAAAAGCTTTATTAAACTAACAACAAACTAACTGTTTTTTATAGTGTTTACACTGTTTTTCAAGTGTGGTTTAACAATGTATACGTGATTGTCATTTGTTAACAATTTTAACGGTATAAAATACATAAGCGTGTCTCTTATAATATTGAAAATATATTGGTAAATAATTTTTTGTTTTTACGTAATTTTAAGGAATTTAAAAATGTTCTCACGATTTTATATATTTACCAAATTATTTAATAAGTTACGCAAATGATATTTGAAAGATTTGTGCCAAATAAATATACATTTAATGAATTTTTTTTACTTAAAACTTAATAAAATATCTAGGACACTAATTGAGAGAAATTTCTCTAGAGTGTCTAGATTGTTTATAACGTAATACTTAATTACATATCATGAGACGCATGGATTTGCAATAACCACAAGATTGTTTATAAAATTATTTGTAATTATGCAAAAAAAAAATTTTAATGAAACATTTTATGTTTTTTTAACCTACCGTCAAAATAAGTTTAAATTTGTAATCCCAAGTCAATATTTTGATGTACGTCCATGGAATTGTCACAGGTATTTGTTGAAGAAGCAAAAAATGTGTTGTACATTGCAAAGAATTTAATTTCACAAGTTTTCCACGAGATTTCAAAACTACACATGAATTTAACACAATATATTAAGTCATATATTTAATTGTTATTATTACACATTTTAAATAACACTTCAATTATTAATAAATAATTTTTTTTTGTTTTTATTTCTTTAGACAAAAGTTCAATAAATATATTATTTGACGCAATAAAATTATTGTTGAATACCACGTATTCCACACATACAAAACCACAAATATTTATTATTATTTTACACTATTAATTCACCAAATATTCACCACACCTCCCTATGATACAGCACACTAATTTAGCTCAGAATTTCTGGCAGGAATAGGTGCAAAAAATTACTTTAAACTCAGAAGAAATCAGTGTGAACTTATCCTAAGACGACTTAACACATAATGAAGAATTTTGATGACTTAAGAGTCGGTTTTACTCGACTATATTCGTAGGTTTCCGTGATATAAACATGTTTTGAATTCTTACATTCATTTGAGATCGACTCACTATTAAATATTGTATTGAAAGATTGATCGATTTGATGGTTAAGTAGGACAAACAAGATAACAAAATTAAAAAAAAAAATGTTATAAAATTTTATTTGAGTAGTTTTTAAAAGTTTATTAAACATGTCTTTAATTTCGTTGTACAAATTATCAAACAATTGTAATTTGTGTTAATTGCAAAATAAAATCTGTAAATTATTTGTGAATCATTTAAAATTTCTTAATATTCAGAGAAGTACAAAGCACTTAGAATAGAATAGATGTATGAAAAAAACGCACATAAAAAATTATGATGTCATAAATGCTACTCGATCAAAAATATCCCTATATTAACGTTCGTATCCACTTCTAAGACGTTTTTTTTTAGTCTAGTCATAATATAAATAAATTCTTTTCAATTTCGTAGATCTTAAGTTGCAGATCTCAACTGATAGGATGTATATTCTCCCAACAACAATAAAAATAGACGATCAATAGTAATATAATGCTTGATCTACCTATAGGTGTTCTAGGGGTGACCTCCATAGATTTTTCCACTATATTTGTACTATAATTTCAAATATAGACTTATATTGCTAAATTGCAAGAAGGAAATATTATATAAATAGTTGTTTAAAATAAAAATAGATTAAATAAAATATTTTGTACACTTCTACTCTAAAAATATAATATCTAAATTCGTTGCTATGGGGATGAAAACACAAACAAATATTATTTGATTAAAATGCAAAATATTATAGAAACTCTAAACAGTAACAGAAAAATGGGGTGAGTACTACAAATTATATATGTTTATAGTTATTTAAACACGGTGATTAATTCATTGATCATAAATTAAAACGCCTATATTCTTAACAACCAATGTTTTCATGTCTTGAAATTGTGCTAAATATAATAAATATATTTTTATTAGATGAAGCGTATTTTTTGACATAATATAAATGAATTTTAATAAAAAATTTGTGTACTTACATTTTATTTTGAATTTTTTAAAAGTGGTGCGCCTAATACGCCTTCAACTTACATTGCAGTACAGCTGTGCGGGTTGCATGTATTTGGGCGCAACCCAATTAAAAAATTATAAACAATATATAATTATCGTAATTTTTTAATATAAATACACTTAAATTGAGTCAAAAAATGCGCTGTATTCAATAAAAAATGATTTGTTACGTTTTGAAACATTTAAGACACAAATATATATTTTATTGTATTTTTATTTTTGGTGGTAGCTCATATATTTAGGTCTAATTAACTAATCTAATCAATAAAACCAATCAAACTTATGATGTTTATAAATTGAATTATGCTGAATCCAAAAAAAAATATTTCAGTTCGCTAGCTTGCTTAGTACTTGAGATATTGCATCTTAAACTTAAAATATATTTAAGATAAATTTGATGCAGGTCTGCAAAGTCAAATAATTTTTTAGGGACTCTATAACAACTGGTCGTTGGCTCAACGCCCATGAAGATCGTTCTGCAGGTGTTAAGGTCTTCAGTGGTCGTTGTATTCTTCTCTGCGATTCTTCAAACACTGGAGATTATGGCCTAATTGTCGCTGAACCCAGATTCAAGTATTTGTTAGATTTTTAGCTTAAAAAATGAATTTACAAAAAAAGTTTCAAATAAACTTTGTAGAGGAGTTTATTGTCTACAAATTTTATTTGAAGTATTTTTTTGTTTTGTTAGTAGTTCCGCCGGAAATTCCTCATCAAATGTGGAGGAAAAAATTTCTGTAAGTGGCAGATTGCGAGTTTATAGGGGAGCAGCGTCTTTAAGTAGTGAAAGACCTTTACAAGGTCCCCCCAGTGCCCTTTTGGCTTTTTATAGCGACGATTTACAACCTCGTATACCTGGTAAACTAATAAAAAATAATTAGTTAATCATTAATTGATTTATTTATATTTAATAGTTGTTGCTGTATCAGTAAGTACAGAAATACTAATTTACAAAAATAATAAACCATTTTTTAAATGGTCCACACCACAAATTCCTAGTACGGCCCTTGAGCAAGACATTTGGAGGAAAATAATAAGTTTTGACAGCTTGGAATCTTTAAAAGAAAATTTGACAGCTTTAAAAACTATTCCCTTTGTCGATTTGACACCTCGGTAACTCATAAAATAAATATGTTACCTTTTGTTATATTTGCAGAGTTTTAGGTCACAACGGTTGGTAATACTTGCTGCAAACAAAACTAAAGACAATGTTCAAGTTATTGAAGAATATATTGGTAGATATATTCATGCAGAAATGCCAACTAAACCTGCTATTATAATTAGTTTAGCAATTTTAAATAAAAATTCAATGAATGTAGATGCAATTGGTTGTTTAGTAGTTGCTACAGAAAATGGACAAATTTTTATTTTAGATCCTGTTGCTTTTACAGTTCTACATCAGGTAAAAACATCTAAAAATGTTCTAAATATATTAATTAATAATATACGCTTGTAGTTTTGAGGAACTGAGCTGTCAATCAATTTTCATGACTTTATTAATTAAGAAGTATAATTGATATACAAATGAAATCTATACTATTGGATTAATTAGAGTTTTAATTATACAAATATAAATTTTTATTGATTCATTCAATCAGATAAATATTCTGAATCTATTAATCTAAATGGACAGCAAACCTAGCTGTCAAATTTATTCTGTTTTTTTTTTTCAAAAATTCACTACAGCTTTATTAATTAATATTTATTGATGAAACTAACCAATATTACTAAATAAACTATGGGGAGCAAAATGGCGGTGACAGATTTAAATTATCTATACTTCCAGGCAAGCAGCAGTACTCAAACAAACTTAGCTCCTACTCATATAACATGTTCAGGACAATTCGATATTGATTATCGAATTATTACTGTTTGTCGAGATGGGTCAGTCTGGCTCCTTCGTAGAGGTTGGGTCGAGGGTCGAAGGCTTATAGCTGCGACCCTTGTAGGGCCAACAATTGAATGTGTGACCCTAAGCTCTGACAATTCAATTGTTATTGCAGGGAGGGAAAGGGTTGGAGTTTGGAGTCGAAAAGGGAAAAATTTGTTTAATGTAATAACACAATAATTATAACAACAATTAAACTAGGTTAATTATTTATTAATTGCAGATTAACCCAAGTGTTAAAGGCTCTAAAATATTTTGTTTATGTCTTGTACCTTTGCCACATTTAAACACATGTCTTTTAGCAGTCGGCGTAAACAATCAACTTAACCTCTATCAAAATAGAAACTTAGTTGACACTCTTCAACTTCCTGACAAACCATCAGCTGTCAAATTCGGTCGATTAGGTCAAGAAGATAACGTTTTAGTCATTGTTACCAACGATGGCTCACTAATTTTCAAAATTTTAAAACGAACAGCTGAGTTTTCTACTACATTTAACTCTAATGACAATTCAAATATTTCTTTTGTTAATAAACCTTTACCGTTACCAAAACGAAGTAAATTATTTGCTGAACAAGCCTTAAGAGAAAGAAATAATGCTCAAAGTATTCATCAAGCTTTTCAGCAAGGGTTAATACGTTTGAGGTTAATTGCTGCCAACAATACAGTTTTAGCACTGAATACAGCGGATAAAAGTGTTAGTGACAACGCTAAAAACCCTATAAAGTTGTCAGCACAAGTTTTAGGTCTTGGGCCAAAATTTACTTTAACTTTAACTATTGAAAACTTGAGTACAGATAAATCTGTTGTTGATTTAAGTGTTTTATTACATTCAAACATCGTTAAATATCGAATTGAGCGACCGTTTGTTATGGTATTTATTACCAAATTTATAGGGTTTTTTGTATTTAAAGGTTTTTTTCAGGTACCTATGATACCTCCAGAGCTTTATTACAAAATAGAGACATCTGTAACTGAAATAATTGACTCTTCAAGTGTTGAAGATACCGATGAAGATAATTCTAGTCCTATTAGGGTTTTTGTAATTATTCCAGAACAATTTCAACCTGTTTTAGCTGCGACTATTAACATGCCACCTACAGATCCCCTAGCGTTTTTAGTGTAAACTATTTTGTATAAATAAATTTAGTTTTGCTATGGTTGACAACACTGTTTGAGCAATCACCTGTCAAATATCTTTATGTTTGGTTTAATTACTCAATAATTATTAATTATTGAACATATTTATGAGTATAGAAATGAGTATTGAATCACTTTAATGCATAAAACTTTTAATTTGATAGTTTTAAATATAAGGAAACAGCTAGTGAAAATAGTTTATTATTCCAGAACAATTTTAGCTGCTATAATTTATTAATTATAGCAATTTTAGTTTAAACAGTATTGATTAAATAAATTTAGGTTTGCTACGGTTGACAACACTGTTTGAGTTTTATGACACAGTTGGCATCACTGCGCGAGAAAGCTAACCATAGCCCTACTTTCTAGTTTGACAATTACTTGACATATCACATATGTTTAACGCAAATTGCTGTTTATATTTGTTATTTATTGTTTAAAACTTGTGTAAAATCAAGGAAATTAATCTTAGGGACTAATAAAATTGTGCAATATGGTGCATAGTGTTAAATAATTGTGTTTATAGTAATCTTAGGCGTGGTATATCAACAGTTTTTCCTCTATGAGATTTCTAATAGACTTTATTATGCCCCCATTGAAAAATACTACCAAACACATTAATACAGTATCAGAAACACCACAAAACGATAATCATTATGTTGTAAACTTAGCTAATTCTAATGAAAATAAACACAAATATTCTTGTTGTAAATACGCGCCGAAAGTGCTACAAAATCTGAATTCATTACGTCGTAATTCGCGATTCTGCGATGTGGAGATTATTGCTGGAGGGAAAGTGCTCAAGGTATGAAAAGAAACACAGTTTATTTGTAAGTATACAGTGTTATTTTTATTTTAAAGGCTCACAGAGCTATTCTGGCAGCCAGTTCACCATATTTTCACGCAATGTTCACTTTGAATCTTGCGGAGCACTCTCAGCGATCCGTAGAACTTCATTCTATCTCTTCTCAAGTGTTAGAAACACTTTTAGACTTTGTATATAGCGGTTCTGTCAATCTTGACCAAGGAAATGTACAGGAATTGATCGTAGCTGCTGATATGCTCGAATTGAAAGAAGTTGTTGAAGGATGTACTGAATATTTGAAACGAGAGATTCATCCGACGAATGTTATAGGAATTTATAGATTTGCAGAGGCCCATAATTGTTCTTCTTTAGCAGCGTATGCTTCGGAGTACATTCATGCACATTTTCCAGCAGTTTGTGTTGAAGATGAGTGGCATGATGTACCGAAAGAGCTCTTGGTGCATTTTGTTTGCTCCGAGCAACTTCGAGTTGATTCCGAATTCCAGGTAAATATTTGGACCTAAATATCTCTGAAATTGTAATAGATAGGCAACTGCGGTTTAAAACACTGGATTCAGCACACTTTAAATAACAAATATCCCTAGTTTCATTCAGATATCTGAGCAGATAAATTTGCTAGACACAAAAATCTGAACCGGGAACAAATGTTCTTCAACTCCAAAATCTGGTTCATATTTGAACCTTAATATCTTGAATACTATGATAGTTACAGTACTGCGGTTGGTAACACTGAACTCAGCACACTCTAAAAAACAAACATCCGTAGTATCATTCAGAAATCTGAGCAGATAAATTTGCTAGACACAAAAATCTGAACTGGGAACAAATATTCTTCAACTCCAAAATGTGGTTCATATTTGAACCATAATATCTTGAATACTATAATAGTTACAGTACTGCGGTTGGTAACACTGAACTCAGCACACTCTAAAATACAAATATCCCTAGTTTTATTCAGAAAACAGATCAGATAAATTTGATAGACACAAAAATCTGAACCGGGAACAAATGTTCTTCAACTCCAAAATGTGGTTCATATTTGAACCTTAATATCTTGAATACTATTACAGTTACAGTAGTGCGGTTGGTAACACTGAACTCAGCACACCTTGAAAAACAAATATCCCTAGTTTCATTCAGAAATCTGATCAGAAAAATATGCTAGATACAAAAATCTGAACCGGTAACAAATGTTCTTCAACTCTAAAATTTGGTTCATATTTGAACCTTAATATATTGAATACTATGATAGTTACAGAACTGCGGTTGGTAACACTGAACTCAGCACACTTTAGAAATCAAATATCCCTAGTTTTATTCAGAAATCTGTTCAGATAAATTTGTTAGACACAAAAATCTGAACCGGGAACACGTGTTCTTCAACTCCAAAAAGTGGTTCATATTTGAACCTTAATATCTTGAACACTATGATAGTTACAGTACTGCGGTTGGTAACACTGAACTCAGCACACTTTAGAAATCAAATATCCCTAGTTTTATTCAGAAATCTGTTCAGATAAATTTGCTAGACACAAAAATCTGAACCGGGAACACGTGTTCTTCAACTCCAAAAAGTGGTTCATATTTGAACCTTAATATCTTGAACACTATGATAGTTACAGTACTGCGGTTGGTAACACTGAACTCAGCACATCTTAAAAAACAAATATCCCTAGTTTCATTTAGAAATCTGATCAGATAAATGTGCTAGACACTAAAATATTTTAACCAAATTACGGTTTTCAGGTTTTTTCAGCCGCAGTTCGATGGATCGCTCATGACGCCGTTCAAAGGCGTCGTTACGTCTTTGAAATACTTCGTCATGTCCGTCTACCTCTTTTAAGTCTTTGTTTATTAGAAAAAGCCATCGTCGAGGTTAAAGACGCGAGTTTGAAGGTTGCTTTAAGGTCAATTCACAACGACTTAGCTTCCAAGAAAGGTTCATTAGTTTCTCTTTACGTCCAACCAAGAAAATGCGCCAAGAAGAACATCTACGTCATCGGAGGCTCAAAAAGGGAACCAACCAGCGGTTGGCACCGCTCTGAAAGTAGCTTCACTTCAGTTGAGCGATTTGATACCTTCAGACGGTGAGTGAATTTTTACTCATATTTGCGACCCAATAACTCAAAAACTAAATGAGATACAGACATACGGATTACACCATTAGATTCAGCACACTTTAAAACACAAATATCCCTAGATTCATGTTAAAATCTTATCAGATAAATTTACTAGACACTAAAATCTGTAACGGGTAGAAATGTGCTTCAACTCCAAAACTTGACTCAAATTTGAACCTTAATATCTTGTAAACTATTACAGTTACAGAACTGAGGTTGGTAGCACTGCATTCAGCATAGTTTAAAAACCAAATATCTCTAGTTTCATTCAGAAATCTGATTAGATAAATTTGCTGTACACAAAAAACTGATTAGCTGTTTTTTCACATTTAAATGTTTCAAATTTAATGTTTCACACATTAAAATGATCCTAGAAACGTCAATAATCATTTCTACATTGATAAATAGGTTCATTAA
Source organism: Poecilus cupreus (assembly GCA_963942605.1). Taxonomy (NCBI): domain Eukaryota; kingdom Metazoa; phylum Arthropoda; class Insecta; order Coleoptera; family Carabidae; genus Poecilus; species Poecilus cupreus. The sequence goes on from OZ012713.1 coordinate 41,818,240, forward strand.
TTACTAATTATTGAGTAATTAATCAAAATATATGAAGGGATTTTAGGTTAGAAATTTGACAGCTCGTTTTCGTTTTGTCGCCATCTGTGTATGAATGTTTGAACTATTATGATAAAGCATCATAGTTTGAGGGTTTATACACAGATGGCAGCAAAATAAAAAGTAGTTTCTCATTGATTAACCAATAATTAATATATTTATGAGTTTAAATAAATATTTTATTGTGTTCTCTTTATTATTTTGACAACTATTGATTGTATTTGTGAAATATAAATGTTTTCGAACAGGGAATGGTGCAAAGCATCTCCTATGGCAATTAGCCGAATTCTTCCAGGGGTAGCAACCCTAAACGGAAGGATTTACGTAATAGGGGGTGAACAAGAAAGCAAAATACTTGCAAATGGCGAATGCTATGATCCATTATCAGACCAATGGACTCAAATAGCAAGCATGGTCATCCCCAGATGCGAATTTGGTCTCTGCGCTCTGGATGGCCACTTGTACGCCATGGGGGGGTGGGTGGGGGAAGACATAGGCGATATGATCGAAAGATACGACCCTGTGACAGAAGAATGGAGGCTTGAAGGTCACATGCCCGAAGCTAGATTTTCAATGGGGGTGGTATCTTATGATGGATTGGTTTATATGGTCGGCGGTTGTTCTCAAAATGAGCGCCATCTTGCCGAGTTGGTTAGTTACGAACCCGTGACCGGGGAGTGGCGAAGACTGCCTCCAATGCAAGTTGCTAGGTCACAAATGGGGGTGGCAGTTTTATATGATTCGTTGTATGTTGTTGGGGGGACCAATAGACATAATGAAGTTCTCAATAGCGTGGAGAGATACTCATTTAAACAGGTTGGTAAACGTGTTTACCCTAGGTGTGTTACACGATGAAGTTGGTTCTGGTAACTTGAACAGTGTCAAAGTACGGTTGTACCAACGAAAATTGTAATAGTTGTGCCGCTTTTGAGGTTAAAAACATTGCTCATATTTGAGACTTAATATCTCGGAAATTATAATACTTAGACAACTGCGGTTTGAATTATTGAATTCAGCAGAGTTTAAAAAACAAATATCCCCAGTTTCCTTCATTAATCTGATCAGATAAATTTGATAGACACAAAAATCTGAACCGGGAACAAATGTTCTTCAACTCCAAAATGTGGTTCATGTTTGAAACTTAATATCTTGAATACTATAATAGTTACAGTACTGCGGTTGGTAACACTGAACTCAGCACACCTTAAATAACAAATGTCCCTAGTATCATTCATAAATCTGATCAGATAAATTTGATAGACACAAAAATCTGTACCGGGAACAAATGTTCTTCAACTCCAAAATGTGGTTCATATTTGAATTTTAATATCTTGAATACTATAATAGTTACAGTACTGCGGTTGGTAACATTAAACTCAGCACACTTTAAAAAACAAATTATCCTAGCTTCATTTGGAAATCTGATCAGATAAATTTTCTAGAGACTTAAATCTGTCCCGGGAACAAACCAATATTTTCTTACATTTAGATGCTCATAATTTGTTGTGTTGAGTATTAATAATTGCTACACTAATAAATATGTTTATTAATTACTAATTATTGAGTAATTAATCAAAATAAACGAGTTATTTTAGGTTAGAAACTCCCACAGTTGATTTTGGCGTCATCTCTGCTTAAAAACAAGAACTACGATAATAATAGTTGAGGTATTCGTACAGAGATGGCGCATAACCAACTGTGGGAGTTTTTAACCTAAAATAATTCGTTTATTTTAATTTGTTTGTTGTTAAAAGTTACTAGAAATGTACAAATTTATCGTGTAAAGCACGTTTTGGGACAAGAGTGACTTTAAAAGTGTATTTTATTTTCTATTAAGTTTAACTTTTTGTTTACATTTGACAGCTAGCTTGAAACATGCGTTAAGTTAGCAAGTTTTTAGGGACTTTTACGCGTAAAAAAAACATTTAAAGTCACTAAAAATATAAACTTGATTCAATAATGTACATTTTGAACCATTTCTAACAATCTCTAGAACAAATGGTACCCAGTATCGAGTATGACAACACCGAGGGGTTGTCCTGCCGTGACAGCTGCTGATGGACTCCTCTACGTCCTGGGGGGCGACCAAACCCACGATGTTAATTTTTACAGAGCCCAATATACTCTAGCAAGCGTAGAGTGTTATGATCCTCTGCAAGATCTATGGAGAGAATGCCCTGCATTGCCCGAGAGTCGATCTGAAGCCGGTGCAGTCGTTGTTTAAGATCTACAAAAGGTAGGAAGTGTTGAAATTATGTTTATTTTGTGGCCTTTTAGGAAAACGCGTCCAATATTTCTTCAACTAGTCACCGATTAGTTATTTTAGCACATTTATGCAGTATTAAACAAAATAAATTAGGTTATGTTAGAAATTTGACGTTTGGATTTATCGCCATCTGTGATTGAATGCCCGAACTACGTTATCTCGTAGTTCAGGTATTCGTTCGGAGATGGCGCAGAAACGAGCTGTCAAATTTCAACTTTGCAACGAATTTTCGTCTTGGTTCTCTACAGTCTGTGATTTAACGTTTTATTTCTGAAAACTTGTAAATATTAGGTTAAGGGATGAAAATGTGCGCTTTGCTTTTATATACGCGTAAATGTATGTCTTGTGAAATGAAATATCTTATTGTATGTTACAAATATAATTAAATAAGGTTAATATGGTCTTTATGTTGTTAATTAATGAGTTATGTATACATTTGAGACCAAAAATACAAACCAAATATTAAATAAATATTTATTCAATTAGTACAATTTTTGGGCATATATATCTTGGAAACTATTGGAGGTACAGAACTGGGGTTGGCAACACTGCATTCAGCGCACTTTAAAAAGCAAATAACCCTAGTTTCATTCAAAAATCTAATCAGATTAATTTGCTAGACACAAAAATCTGAACCGGGGACAAATGTTCTTCAACTCCAAAATGTGGTTCATATTTGAACCTTAATATCTTGAATACTGTAGTTTTTACAGTACTGTGATTGGTAACACTGAACTCAGCACACTTTAAAAAACAAATAACCTTAGCTTCATTCAGAAATCTGAACAGATAAATTTTTTACAGACAAAAATCTGAACCGGGAACAAATGTTCTTCAACTCCAAAATGTGGTTTATATTTGAAGCTTAATATCTTGAATACTACAATGGTTACAGTACTGCGGTTGGTAACACTGAACTCAGCACACTTTAAAATACAAATAACCCTAGTTTCATTCAGAAATCTGATTAGATAAATTTGCTATACACAGAAATCTGAACCGGGAACAAATGTTCTTCAACTCCAAAATGTGGTTCATATTTGAAGCTTAATATCTTGAATACTACAATGGTTACAGTACTGCGGTTGGTAACACTGAACTCAGCACACTTTAAAATACAAATAACCCTAGTTTCATTCAGAAATCTGATTAGATAAATTTGCTATACACAGAAATCTGAACCGGGAACAAATGTTCTTCAACTCCAAAATGTGGTTCATATTTGAACCTTAATATCTTGAATACTATAATAGTTACAGTACTGCGGTTGGTAACACTGAACTCAGCACACTTTAAAAAACAAATGACCCTAGTTTTATTCAGAAATCTAATCAAATAAATTTGCTAGACACAAAAATCTGAACCGGGAATAAATGATCTTCAACTCCAAAATATGGTTCATATTTGAACCTTAATATCTTGAATACTATAATACTTACAGTACTGCGGTTAGTAACACTGCATTCAGCATAGTTTAAAAAACAAAAATCCAGAGTTTCATTCAGAAATCTGATCAGATAATTTTTTTAGACATAAAAATCTGAACCCCGAACAAACCGTAATTTTCTCACATTTAAAAGCTCAAATAATATGTGGTACCCCTTAAAATAATTGTTTAAAGATCAATAATCATTTCTACATTCATAATTATGTTCAATAATTAATAGTTATTGAGTAATTTAGCAAAATAAATAGGTATTTTAGGCGGGGAAATGAAAGTTCGTTTTGGCGCCATCTCTGTAAAAATCCTTGAACTACAATTAAAAAATCTATAAATATTTGATTTTAGATGTGTTCCAAGTTAGTGTAGCATCTAAAATGGGGTTAAATGAGGGTTAAAATAGTTAAGAAACAACCAAAAATCTATAACTTCGTTTTATTTCGTTAACATTTCGGATAAATTATAAAACAAATGCGCAGTTCTTGATTCATTTATTTACAATATGCACCATACAACAACAACTAAAATTAAAATGACGTAAATAGAGTGTCCGAGTACACGTAATCTAGCGGCTACGCCCCCTTTGGGGCGCCATCAGTTCCTCTTGCAGCCTCCAGAAACCGACTCATTGATTTCGTTCTCACAGTTCTTGTACGCCATTCCGAAGCCAAACCCGGACCCCAAAATAATCGGCCACTTCTTCCGCTTGAAAAATAGGATCGAGACTACGGTCCCCACAATTGCGCCAGCCCCTGAAATGAGACACCGCCCCTGTAATCCCCCATACACTCTTTTTTGACAGCCAAGTTAAATTAGTTTAGGAATTGGTTGATTTTTCGTTGAAAAATGGTAGGAATTGGTTGATTTTTCGTTGAAAAATTGTGTTAGGCAAAGTAAAAAACGTTGAATTTAGGTTAAGCGGTCGAATATCGATGACATAATAGCTATCATGGCTGTCAAGGCACAAAAAGTATCATTTTATACAAATTTTATAAATGGTAGACACAAAAATCGTACATACCAAATTTAAGTACTCCATCTGTCAAACATCTGTCCCATCTTCGGCCTAAATCATCTTCCTGGAACGAACCAATTGCCATTTTTACGTTTAAAGATCTTCAACCTCCGTTTGACAATTCATGAAAGATACCAACCATTCATTACGGCAACATTTAATAAAAAACTAGAATTTGTTCTGTTTGTATTAGAAAAATATTGAATTATTTAACAGTTTTTGACGTAAATTATTTTGCAACGCCTGCCTATTGCAATTATTAAATAAAACCATAGAAACTATTTAAATAATATCTGGTAGTTACTTTGTGAATATACAGTTGGCGACATTGGTTACTGGAGGCCACAATGTGGAGGAAAATTATCAAGTACGAAAAACTTATTAATTACAATTATTATTAGGTATATATACATTATATACAAGTTTTATATACATATTCAAGTATTTATTAGATGATTTAAGTATACAGTACATTTTTTAAACGTCAAAATAATTATTTTTACAAATACTGTTGATAGTTTCACACTGATCTTTCCTCCGGAGTGTTGCCAACGATACTTTTTTGTTCCACATCATTTAGTTATGTGTCAAATCCTGACAACAACAAACAAATGTGAGGTTAACAGTCGAAATATATATTTTATTATTAATAATTTAATAGTTTTACAATAATCTGTGATTGCCAGTTATGTATTAACATGTACTTAGAAGATTGGAAAAATTTTATAGCATTTACTGCCAGTATTTCAACTATTTTACAGTTTTTAAGTGGAACGTAAGCAATTTTCAACCATTTTCTGATTGTAATCTCTTTGAAAATATATTTTCTTTAGGCTAATATGTCAAAAATATGTCCAGAAAGGCAGTACAGGTGACACGTCAGGATTTCCATTTGTCTGTGGTTTCCTTTCTTGCAGTTTATGGCTCAGATATGGATTTTTAATCCAAGAACACTCGATTATTTTAGTCAACACGATTGGATCGACTTTACATTTGGCTTATGTTGTAACTTTTTATGCTTATAGTATTAAAAAATCAACAATTATTCGACAATTTAGTTTAATTTTGTTTACTTTAATAACTGCTTTGATTTATTCGCAATATGAAACAGATTTAGAAGACGCCAAGAAACATATGGGCATAACCTGTTGTATTATGACTATTATTTTTTTTGCTGCCCCTCTTGCTTCTTTAATGCATGTGATTAAAGTAAAAAGCAGTGAAAGTCTACCGTTTCCAATAATTTTATCAACTTTCGTCGTTTCTTTGTTATGGTTTCTGTACGGAATTATAATAAATGATAAATTTGTGCAGGTAGGTGCAAAAATGAATGAACTATAGCAGTTTTAAATAAACTTTTGACATATTTTAGGTGCCTAATTTTATGGGATGCATCTTATGTGGTTTTCAACTGTCATTATTTGTTTGGTTTCCAAGGCTACCACCATCGCCGAGTTACACAGCTTAATTAGGACAAATAATGACAGATCTTCCTTTTGCACGTATTTAATTAAGATTTTAATGCATTTATAATAAATTTATTGGGGTATTGTTAATGTAAATTACATTGCAATAAATATTTTATTGTTAATTTTTCATATTTCTTTCATTCAATGGTTTCTTTTGTCTTGTAAAATTAATAAATATTTGACGCTCTATATCTCGGAAAGTATTAGAGTTATAGAAATGCGGTTGGTAGCATTGGAATCAGCGCAGTTTAAAAAACAAATTTCTGTAGTTTCATTCAAATATCTGATCAGATAATTTAACTAGACACAGAAATCTAAACCGGGAACAAATCAGCAACTCCATTTTCCCCCAACTGTTTTCTTATACTTTCAAGTATAATATCTCTGAAACAATTAGAGCTATAGAAGTGCGGTTGGTAGCATTGGAATCAGCGCAGTTTAAAAAACAAATTTCTATAGTTTCATTTAAATATCTGATCAGATAAATTAATTAGACACAAAAATCTGAACCGGCAACAAATCAGCAACTCCATTTTCCCCCAACTGTTTTCTTACATTTTCAAGCTCAATATCTCTGAGACTATTAGAGCTACAGAACTGCGGTTGGCAGCATTGGAATCAGCACAGTTTAAAAAACAAATTTCTATAGTTTTATTTAAATATCTGATCAAATAAATTAACTAGACACCAAAATCTGAACCGGCAACAAATCAGCAACTCCATTTTCCCCCAACTGTTTTCTTATATTTTCAAGCTCAATATCTCTAAAACTATTAGAGCTACAGAACTGCGGTTGGTCGCATTGAAATCAGCGCAGTTTATAAATCAAATTTCTATAGTTTCATTTAAATATCTGATCAGATAAATTAATTAGACACAAAAATCTGGACTGGGAACAAATCTGCAACACCATTTTCTCCAGCTGTTTTCTAACATTTTTAAGCTAAAAATATTATGTTTGATGCATCAAAATGATCGTATAAGCTTCAAAAATCACTTTTACAGTCATAAATTAATCGATTATTCGGTAATTATCGAGTAATGAGTAAAAATAAATGAAGCATTTTAGGTTGGAAAAGTGACAGCAGCGTAGTTCATGGATTTTTACAGAGATGGCGCCACAACGAACTGAACTGTCAGTTGAGGTTTTAGTTTTTGAATTGCTGATGTATTTTGTGTAATTCCTCATTGTTTAATAGTTAATTGTTGCAGTTTTTAGTGTAAAAATGGTTATTTGAGTGTAAACAGTGGTTTTTAATAGTGCAACATAATATTTGAAGCTTTAAAATGTGAAAGTGAAGTGTTGTGTAAAAAAGTGAGGTGCAAGTTAATTAATATCATTTATTTGTTCTTTCAATAAAACAATATCAAATAATACTGTTACATCTTAGAGTTATACAAAATAATTATGAATTCATCTTCATTTCTTGTTTAATTCCAAATCCGGATCGATCCATCGTGTTGTATTTCTCCAAAAATCTTTTTAAAATCACTGCAACTTTTTCTGGTTCATTCACGTGAACATGATGTGTTCCTTCCACTCGAATATACTCAAAATCTGGGTTGTTCTTTTTTAAAAGCTCCACAACATCATAAAAATACTCTTTTTTCTCAAAATAAGTGCTGTGTGTGGCTTTGAGTACAACCATTGGACATTTTACGCGTTTTGCGTATTCTAAAATGTCAGCATGTTGCATTCCTACAAGGGGGCCCACCTTTAGGCGGTTGTCTCGCGAGAAATGATACTTTTTTGGGTCCTCAACAGATGGCTCAATAATTCGTTCCAAGACATATTTACACGCGTCTTTTGACACCGATTTTTTAGTGCTCAAATAAATTCTATTGATCATTTCATCGATTGAATACGCGGGTGGTTTTGTGTTTGCCTCATTTAAGGTTTCGTACCTTAAAAATTTATCGATATTTTCTAAAGTTGATTTAATCGCGGTACCGGGTTCTTTACTAAACGGTTTTAACGCGTCTATAGCTATTAACATATCTACATCGTTTGGATATAACGTAGTGTACATAAAAGAAGTTATTCCCCCCATAGAATGCCCTAAAAGTGATATTTTCGGCCAAGAAAAGTAATTTTGAATACGTCTAATTAAAATTGGGGCGTCTATACCGTGATAGTAAACGCCTTTGGGTAATCGGGATGAGAACCCGTGCCCGGGGAAATCAAAAGTAACTAAGCTTAAATTTTCTGGGAGCAATGAAAATAATGGGTCGAAACTGCCACAACTTTCCTGTAAATTGTGTTTTTTTTTAAATGAAAAGTGCTAGATTTGTTTTAAAATTACTTACTTGCCATCCATGCAGACAAACAATAGGTCTTTGGTTTTGGGGGCCCCACCATTTGCCTGCTAAATGCCCCCAAGGTACAGGCATACGTATTTCTTCATATCTTCTTTCGATTTCTTTATCATTTGTCAAATGCAGTCTTCTCATTTGTCCAAAACCTCGTTTTTGACATATTTTGTTGAAAATGTTGAAAGTTTTATACATGAATGACATTTCGACTGGTTTTGACGTTTAAGGTTAGAAAATAATATCGTGGTTGAAGTTTGAAGACAACAAAGTAAGTGTTACTTAAAATTTTTTATCGGAAAATGATTTAGCACTTGAGTTATAAATGTATTACCAATTTTATTGCGAATTTAAATTAATTACATCACAAAAATGTAGTGACAGCTACGACCTTTGGAACTCGTTTGAAAGTTACGAAATTTGTAATGATTTTGCAAATATTCATAAATCTAAATAACTATTCATATATTTCGGGAATAAATAATAAAGTAATTAGAAATTTAAATGTGTTTTTTAAGCGTTAAAAATTATGACATGTGATGCTATCTAACCTCAAATAAATCCGTAAAATTATATATGTTTACTACACTTTATAGGATGTTTTAGGGCCTGTTGGGCCCCAATTGTGTATTGTGTTGGTTCAAAATTAAAAATAAACTTCAGTTTTTTATTTTTATTTATTCTAAACATAAAACTTTCATAAACAACTCATTAGCTGTTTTTTAAAAATATAACAGTTTTTATTTTAATGTCACACATTAAAATTATTGTTTAAGGTTCATAATTAATTCTGTGTTCATAAATATAATAATTAATTAATAATTCATGAGTAATTAACAAAAATAAATAAAAATATTATAAGCGCCTAAAACGCACAACCAACATTACAGTACTGATTTGCGGGTTGCATATATGCAGGCGCAACTTAATTCAAAAGTTTAAAACAATATGTAATTAACGTAAATAATTAACAAAGATACACTTAAATTGTGTTAAAAAATACGCTTTATTTAATAAAAATATGTTTATTACATTTTGCACTATTTTAAGACACGAAAATAATGTTTTATCATATGTTATGCCATGTCTCTGTTCTGTTTTTGTAAGTTTTCCTAGGATGTCAGGAGAATACCAGAGGAACTGCAGTCTCTTGCTTCCACAGTCACTCTAGAAGATCTAAACATTCACAACTTTGTATTTATTCCAGTGAATAATCAAATAAAAATAATCAACTCTTGTGTTTTATTTAAATATACAACTTTAGGAAATAATAACTATAATCGATTATACGTTAAAGCATGGCTATAACATATAATCAATATTATGTTACGCTTGCTGAAAGCGGTCTCAGCCGTCAGCCATCAGCTCTAAAATTCGTAGAATTCATATCCCAGTTCAGCATACCCTAGTTCATCTGCCTGCAGAATATGAACATCGTACAATTATCAGGAGAGGTACTTTACTCTTGTGATTTTAAGGAAGACGCTTCCTGAAAGCGGTCTCAGCCATCAGCTCTAAAATTCGTAGAATTCATATCCCAGGTCAGCATACTCTGGTGCAACTGCCTGCAGAATATGAACATCGCACAATTATCAGGAGAGGTACTTTACTCTTGTGATTTTAAGGAAACGCTTCCTGAAACCGGTCTCAGCCTTCAGCCATCAGCTCTAAAATTTATATACAAATATCCATAATTTCATCGATATATCTGATCAGATTAATTTACTAGACCTAAAAATCTGAACCGAGTACAAATTGAAAGCACTATATTCATTAGCTATTTTCTCACATATAACAGCTTTAATTTTCATGTATCACACATCAAAATGCATCTAGAAGATTCAATAATTAATTCTGTATACATAAATATGCCGATTAATCGTTAATTCATGAGTAATTAACAAAACTAATTGTGTTAATTTTGGTTAAAAAGTGACAGTTGTTTTGGCGCCATCTGTGTAAAAACCCGTGAACTATGATGGATCATCGTAGTTCACGCATATTTGCAGAGATGGCGCACGAAGCGGTAATCAATGTACCAATGTTAAATATGCCAACAACTCAAAAGAAAATAATCATCATTCTGACCCTTAAATACATGTACAATAAGGGTCATTGGCTTAAACTAAGCATTCTTGTAGATCGCTTATATCTCTGAAACTATAATAGATAGCGAAAAACTTAACATTGACGAGTTGTAGAAAACAAAATTTTCTATCTATTCTACATTTAACATTTTCCTCTAGCCCTTATGGTTTCCGAGATACCGGCCGTCAAAATTGGACATAGTTGTAAATTTAAACTGCGATTACTCAAAAACTAAGGCCCGTAGAAATTTTTGGCCGCCAGTTTCGGAATCTGCAGGTCCGAATTAAGGGGATAGCGTTCCTAACTCGAAACTTTTTTCCCGCCAAAATAAAAAAAAAAACATGGACTAACCCCTTGATGTTTTTTTTGGCCAAAAATGGTTTTTTCGTCAAATCGAGCTGAAATTCTGCATACTGCTTCTTTGGCACTGGGGCTACTGACTTCTGGGGAGAAATCCCCAAAATTTTCACTATTACAGAAAATATTTCACTTTTTTGGGCGATTTTTGGAACGCTGAAATTATGGGTCTTAGAGAAAAATGTTTCAAGTAAAAGTTGTAGAGAAAATTAAAAGAAAAATGTTTTATTTGAAACATTTTACCCAAATGTGCCCAGATTCAGAGAAAAATGGGAAAGAAAGTGTAAAAAATAATTTCATACCTTGAAGTGCATCAAAATGCAACAAATCAATTTTTATTAATTAAAGCGTATTTTTTGGCACAATTTAAGTGTATTTTTGTTAATTAATTACGTTAATTAGATATTGTTTTGAATTTTTGAATTGTGTTGCGCCAGATTGCATGCAACCCGCATTGCAGAAATGTAACAATGGTTGCAGGCATTGGGCGTAACTAAATAAAAAAATTCAAAACAATATATAATTAACGTAATTAATTAACAAAAATACACTCAAATTGTGTCAAAAAAATACGCTTTAATTAATAAAAATTGATTTGTCACATTTTGATTTATTTCAAGCCATGAAAATATTTTTTGCTTACATTTTATTAGTTATTAACTATTGTAGTTTGTAAAATTGCAGTTTTTGTCTGCACCATTAAATTCACCACAGTTTTAAATACAAATATCCATAATTTCATCGATATATCTGATCAGATTAATTTACTAGACCTAAAATTCTGAACCGAGTACAAATGGAAAGCACTATATTCATTAGCTATTTTCTCACATATAACAGCTTTAATTTTCATGATCACACATCAAAATGCATCTTTAAGATTCAATAATTAATTCTGTATACATAAATATGCCGATTAATCGTTAATTCATGAGTAATTAACAAAACTAATTGTGTTAATTTTGGTTAAAAAGTGACAGTTGTTTTGGCGCCATCTGTGTAAAAACCCGTGAACTATGATGGATCATCGTAGTTCACGCATATTTGCAGAGATGGCGCACGAAGCGGTAATCAATGTACCAATGTTAAATATGCCAACAACTCAAAAGAAAATAATCATCATTCTGACCCTTAAATACATGTACAATAAGGGTCATTGGCTTAAACTAAGCATTCTTGTAGATCGCTTATATCTCTGAAACTATAATAGATAGCGAAAAACTTAACATTGACGAGTTGTAGAAAACAAAATTTTCTATCTATTCTACATTTAACATTTTCCTGTAGCCCTTATGGTTTCCGAGATACCGGCCGTCAAAATTGGACATAGTTGTAAATTTAAACTGCGATTACTCAAAAACTAAGGCCCGTAGAAATTTTTGGCCGCCAGTTTCGGAATCTGCAGGTCCGAATTAAGGGGATAGCGTTCCTAACTCGAAACTTTTTTTCCCGCCAAAATAAAAAAAAAAACATGGACTAACCCCTTGATGTTTTTTTTGGCCAAAAATGGTTTTTTCGTCAAATCGAGCTGAAATTCTGCATACAGCTTCTTTGGCACTGGGGCTACTGACTTCTGGGGAGAAATCCCCAAAATTTTCACTATTACAGAAAATATTTCACTTTTTCGGGCGATTTTTGGAACGCTGAAATTATGGGTCTTAGAGAAAAATGTTTCAAGTAAAAGTTGTAGAGAAAATTAAAAGAAAAATGTTTTATTTGAAACATTTTACCCAAATGTGCCCAGATTCAGAGAAAAATGGGAAAGAAAGTGTAAAAAATAATTTCATACCTTGAAGTGCATCAAAATGCAACAAATCAATTTTTATTAATTAAAGCGTATTTTTTGGCACAATTTAAGTGTATTTTTGTTAATTAATTACGTTAATTAGATATTGTTTTGAATTTTTGAATTGTGTTGCGCCAGATTGCATGCAACCCGCATTGCAGAAATGTAACAATGGTTGCAGGCATTGGGCGTAACTAAATAAAAAAATTCAAAACAATATATAATTAACGTAATTAATTAACAAAAATACACTCAAATTGTGTCAAAAAATACGCTTTAATTAATAAAAATTGATTTGTCACATTTTGATTTATTTCAAGCCATGAAAATATTTTTTGCTTACATTTTATTAGTTATTAACTATTGTAGTTTGTAAAATTGCAGTTTTTGTCTGCACCATTAAATTCACCACAGTTTTAAATACAAATATCCATAATTTCATCGATATATCTGATCAGATTAATTTACTAGACCTAAAATTCTGAACCGAGTACAAATGGAAAGCACTATATTCATTAGCCATTTTCTCACATATAACAGCTTTAATTTTCATGATCACACATCAAAATGCATCTTTAAGATTCAATAATTAATTCTGTATACATAAATATGCCGATTAATCGTTAATTCATGAGTAATTAACAAAACTAATTGTGTTAATTTTGGTTAAAAAGTGACAGTTGTTTTGGCGCCATCTGTGTAAAAACCCGTGAACTATGATGGATCATCGTAGTTCACGCATATTTGCAGAGATGGCGCACGAAGCGGTAATCAATGTACCAATGTTAAATATGCCAACAACTCAAAAGAAAATAATCATCATTCTGACCCTTAAATACATGTACAATAAGGGTCATTGGCTTAATCTAAGCATTCTTGTAGATCGCTTATATCTCTGAAACTATAATAGATAGCGAAAAACTTAACATTGACGAGTTGTAGAAAACAAAATTTTCTATCTATTCTACATTTAACATTTTCCTGTAGCCCTTATGGTTTCCGAGATACCGGCCGTCAAAATTGGACATAGTTGTAAATTTAAACTGCGATTACTCAAAAACTAAGGCCCGTAGAAATTTTTGGCCGCCAGTTTCGGAATCTGCAGGTCCGAATTAAGGGGATAGCGTTCCTAACTCGAAACTTTTTTTCCCGCCAAAATAAAAAAAAAAACATGGACTAACCCCTTGATGTTTTTTTTGGCCAAAAATGGTTTTTTCGTCAAATCGAGCTGAAATTCTGCATACAGCTTCTTTGGCACTGGGGCTACTGACTTCTGGGGAGAAATCCCCAAAATTTTCACTATTACAGAAAATATTTCACTTTTTCGGGCGATTTTTGGAACGCTGAAATTATGGGTCTTAGAGAAAAATGTTTCAAGTAAAAGTTGTAGAGAAAATTAAAAGAAAAATGTTTTATTTGAAACATTTTACCCAAATGTGCCCAGATTCAGAGAAAAATGGGAAAGAAAGTGTAAAAAATAATTTCATACCTTGAAGTGCATCAAAATGCAACAAATCAATTTTTAATAATTAAAGCGTATTTTTTGGCACAATTTAAGTGTATTTTTGTTAATTAATTACGTTAATTAGATATTGTTTTGAATTTTTGAATTGTGTTGCGCCAGATTGCATGCAACCCGCATTGCAGAAATGTAACAATGGTTGCAGGCATTGGGCGTAACTAAATAAAAAAATTCAAAACAATATATAATTAACGTAATTAATTAACAAAAATACACTCAAATTGTGTCAAAAAATACGCTTTAATTAATAAAAATTGATTTGTCACATTTTGATTTATTTCAAGCCATGAAAATATTTTTTGCTTACATTTTATTAGTTATTAACTATTGTAGTTTGTAAAATTGCAGTTTTTGTCTGCACCATTAAATTCACCACAGTTTTAAATACAAATATCCATAATTTCATCGATATATCTGATCAGATTAATTTACTAGACCTAAAATTCTGAACCGAGTACAAATGGAAAGCACTATATTCATTAGCCATTTTCTCACATATAACAGCTTTAATTTTCATGATCACACATCAAAATGCATCTTTAAGATTCAATAATTAATTCTGTATACATAAATATGCCGATTAATCGTTAATTCATGAGTAATTAACAAAACTAATTGTGTTAATTTTGGTTAAAAAGTGACAGTTGTTTTGGCGCCATCTGTGTAAAAACCCGTGAACTATGATGGATCATCGTAGTTCACGCATATTTGCAGAGATGGCGCACGAAGCGGTAATCAATGTACCAATGTTAAATATGCCAACAACTCAAAAGAAAATAATCATCATTCTGACCCTTAAATACATGTACAATAAGGGTCATTGGCTTAATCTAAGCATTCTTGTAGATCGCTTATATCTCTGAAACTATAATAGATAGCGAAAAACTTAACATTGACGAGTTGTAGAAAACAAAATTTTCTATCTATTCTACATTTAACATTTTCCTGTAGCCCTTATGGTTTCCGAGATACCGGCCGTCAAAATTGGACATAGTTGTAAATTTAAACTGCGATTACTCAAAAACTAAGGCCCGTAGAAATTTTTGGCCGCCAGTTTCGGAATCTGCGGGTCCGAATTAAGGGGATAGCGTTCCTAACTCGAAACTTTTTTTCCCGCCAAAATAAAAAAAAAAAACATGGACTAACCCCTTGATGTTTTTTTTGGCCAAAAATGGTTTTTTCGTCAAATCGAGCTGAAATTCTGCATACTGCTTCTTTGGCACTGGGGCTACTGACTTCTGGGGAGAAATCCCCAAAATTTTCACTATTACAGAAAATATTTCACTTTTTTGGGCGATTTTTTGAACGCTGAAATTATGGGTCTTAGAGAAAAATGTTTCAAGTAAAAGTTGTAGAGAAAATTAAAAGAAAAATGTTTTATTTGAAACATTTTACCCAAATGTGCCCAGATTCAGAGAAAAATGGGAAAGAAAGTGTAAAAAATAATTTTATACCTTGAAGTGCATCAAAATGCAACAAATCAATTTTTAATAATTAAAGCGTATTTTTTGGCACAATTTAAGTGTATTTTCGTTAATTAATTACGTTAATTACATATTGTTTTGAATTTTTGAATTGTGTTGCGCCAGATTGCATGCAACCCGCAACTAGGATTGAGCATCGTAGTTCACGCATATTTGCAGAGATGGCGCACGAATCGGTAATCAATATACCAATGTTAAATATGCGAACAATATCTTACTGTTTTTTCATTATTTACTCGATAATATCAATTAATATACATATCTACGACAATAGAAATAATTATTATATTTTAAAATAATAGTAATGACAGTTCGTAGTTCACGCCTTTTGACACAGATGTCACTAGCATTCAATTTCAGTTGTCACCTCTGCAGTTTGTGCTGTCATAGTTGTATTTCGTGAATAATTCAGTAAAAATCATATAAACAACTGTGTCAATGATTGAATAATCAAGTTTTATTGTTAAATTGAGTGTGTGTAGTGATAGATTGTGTATTTTTGTTATAAGAACAACAACAGATGTCCAACAAGCATCATAGATTGCCAGCTCAGTTTTGTATGTAATGCATTTGAAATGCAATTCATGTGCATTCAGCCACTTAAATGTCATCAGCGGCTCTTGCTGCAATCCCCAGGGAACATACAAACACACCGACTGCTGGTAATTACATCTAATTATAGTAAAACCCATAGAAAGCGGCCGTAGAAGTTTTTGGACGTCAGTTTGGGAACCTGCAGGTCCGAATGCATTGGATTCAAGCAGACAGTTCCTGGCAATGGAATTTTATGCGGTATGTGCTTATGTAGCTCAGAATTTCTAATCAAACTCATTCAAATATATCAATGTTTATCGTAATTTCATTAGACAGCAATGTATTTATGTTTAGCTTCACGAGTATTCGCAATTTTGTGATCAAATCAAATCTATGTACACATTATTATTGTTTATTTAATATTTAGCAAGTAGGTAATAAATAAAGCTTCGTACACACATTGAACTTAACGACTGAATACACTTTAGCAAACTGATGGACTCCTGAGCTGTTTTATAAAGTTCCCAGTTGTTCTTTTATCTAATACATTGTTTTTATGTTACTAGCGACACGTGGACAACGTCACCGGAGCCTAGATCACCTTCAACAGTGTCTTCGGAGCCGACATCAGCTGCGAAGCAAATTATTTACACCGAAATCGTAACAATTATATTAATACATGATTTGTATGTTTATATAGAGCCTCCATGGACCTGGAACCATCTTCTGCTGCTGCATCATCATTGTCTGGAGGTCATCTTCTGCGTGTCCTGCTGCTCGTGGGTCCAGCGTCTTCACCCCTGGAAGAATATCTTTATTGTTGTATTAATAAATAAATGTATTTGTATATTTAAATAAGTTTAAAACTAATAAATATGAATATAATATAATAAACGATAAAATAAATATGTATTATTAAAATGACATGTCTTTCATTTCAAATGCACCCCATGATTTAATCAATTGAAAGGTAATAAGGGTTTGTCTTAAGAAAATACTTATTTGAAATATTAAATTTTAAAACCCACACTGCCATCTATTGGACACCGGCAAACACTATTAGACTTTGCGAATAGATTCAAAATGCGGCGCTTGAAAAATCACTTCATAATAGTTCACGAATTTGCTAAGAGATGGCAGCACTATCGGATGTGAATGCTTCGGACTCACAAATTTTCGATTTGTTCACCAACTGAAAACACAAATTTTAATTGATAAGGGTGTGCCCTACGCCCTTGTCCTTCCAGTATGTTGCAGAGGGGGTTATTTTAGACAGAATTTATATGTTTCGGTAAAGTTTCGTTATTTTTGCGATATCTCTTACCGTTTTCGAGTTATAAGGGTTTAAAGTTTTTAAAAGCAACCCTTAAAAAACTACCCTATTTTCAACTTTTCGAGAGTTTTTTCTCGCTGATCAGATAGAGCAACGCTGTATCTCGGGAAGGGTTTTTTCAGAGCCGCGATATCTCTTACCATTTCAGAGATACAGCCCTTATAAAAATAAATAGAGCAGTATGTACTTTATTTATTTTGAATAAATCCCTTCATAATGGTTCACAAATTTTCTAAGAGAAGGCAGCACTAACGGATGTGAATGCGACAATTTGTCGATTTGATCACATTTGAAACACACAAATTTAATTGATAAGGGCATGCCCTACGCCCTTGTCCTTCTAATATGTTGCAGAGGGGGTTATTTTAGACAGAGTTTATATGTTTCGGTAAAGTTTCGTTATTTTTGCGATATCTCTTACCGTTTTCGAGTTATAAGGGTTTAAAGTTTTTAAAAGCAACCCTTAAAAAACTACCCTATTTTCAACTTTTCGAGAGTTTTTTCTCACTGATCAGATAGAGCAATGCTGTATCTCGGGAAGGGTTTTTTCAGATCCGTGATATCTCTAACCATTTCAGAGATATGACCATTTGAATTTTAGTAGTGCACACAGGTTGGCTAGATCGCATTTTAAAAGCGAATTTCAGACTTCGTACCAGGGCAGCAGAGACTGGAAGAGCCCTCGGACAAGAAAATGAGATTAATTTTTGCTATGGTTGGCAACATTGATTTTTAAATGTTGCCAACTATAGCAAAAATTAATCTCAATTTCTTATCTGAGGGCTCTTCCAGTCTCTGTTGCCCGGATACAAAGTTAAAAATTCGAGTTTTCAGCCGAGTTGCCCAGAGTCTTCTGACAAACGTTACGTCATTTTTTCACACCTGAAAGACCTAAATCCTTAATGTAAAGGGTTTTTCAATAAAAAAAGGATAGTTAAGGATAAATATATGAAACACTAGCATCATTTTAATTATTTATTGCAATAAATAAAACATTACAACAAAATAATACAAATAAACATTAAATATTACAAACAATACAACACGGACATTTTTAATTTGTCAATAACTTATTAATCAACAATAATAAATTAACAAATGTTATATGTCCTAACTCTGCGACTAATTAAGGGATGAAAATTTCAAACTAGACCATTTTAGCTCAAATGGTTTCAGAATAATTAACAATAGAAAAATGGCCGACCAGATGAATAGACGAACATTTTTCTATTGCCTGTATCTTGTTAATTAACAATAATAAATTAACAAATGTTATATGTCCTAACTCTACGACTAATTAAGGGATGAAAATTTCATACTAGACAATTGTATCTCAAATAGTTTTCGAATTATTAACAAAAGAAAAATGGCAGCCATGACAGATAGACCAGCATTTTTCTGTCGACTGTATCTTGTTAATTAACAATAATAAATAAACAAATGTGATATTTCCCAACTCTACGACTAATTAAGGGATGAAAATTTCAAACTAGACAATTGTAGCACAAACAGTTTCAGAATTATTAACAAAAGAAAAATTGTCACGATAAATTAAATGGTTTATTTGTTATTGTACAACAGAAAATATTCTTCCAGGTGTGCAGACGCTGATCCTTGACGAAGATGCTGCAGGTGTTTATCTCGGGCCCGCGGATGTGTCGTCTGTTCTAGAAGTTAAGCTGCTGAAAATAGTTTTATCACCAGAGCTCAGCAGAATCCTGAGGAACCCAGCGTGCAATGTTGTTGTCATTGCGTCCTGAAAAGTAAGTATAAATTAAATGTTAATAAATACTTGAAAACATTTACAAATAAATATAGAGACTTGAAACAATATTTAAATTGATTTTTTATTAATACATATTGAAGTAAATGAATTACAGCATTTTACAGATTCGAAGAAACGGCAGAAGAATCTTCAAATTTGACAGCTGTTACTGGTGATGATTCTACATTTCAGAACCTGTAGGAAAACAGAAATCTAAGAAACAATAAATAA
This sequence comes from Poecilus cupreus, assembly GCA_963942605.1. NCBI lineage: Eukaryota > Metazoa > Arthropoda > Insecta > Coleoptera > Carabidae > Poecilus > Poecilus cupreus. The sequence continues at coordinate 41,837,880 of OZ012713.1, forward strand.
TATGGTTAAATATGTGTTTAGTTTTATTTATTTAATATTTTACAGACAATCAAGCAATATTTAGACAGACAAATCCTCTTCATTCAATTTCAGTTATGAATTCATCCTAAAGCAATAAATGAAATATGTTAAGTACTATTTGTTGTTTACTGAATGTGTGGGGTGTTGTAGCAGCTTGGGGCAGAGGCCAAAGGGGCCCAACGGCCCTAAGAAGTGCGAAGAGAACAGTAATTTATTTCTACAACTGTCAAAAAATTTGTGTCATTAAATAAGGAATAATTTCAATAGTTTCATACGTGTATAATGCAAATAAGTTGTAATGTATTATTGTAATAAAAATATTAATAATTACTTGTTTCTTTTAATTAATTTCTCACCCAAAACAGCCCTAAATTAATTAGAAAAATTAGTACTTCACTTTTGACAGCTTGTTTTCAGACAGTTTTTAAACAACTATTTTATTACAAATATGTTGTTTCTCTATTTATATAGTTAAAAGAAAGTCCAAATAATGTTTTACATACCTCAAAATCACTATAATTATTGCATAAACTCATTAAAAACTATATTAAAAATAATTAAAATTCATTGACATCAGCGCTACCAAAACCCTGGAACTAACCGATATAAACTATATCTATTAAATCGTGCTCGTGACGTCACACAATAAAATTTAATAAAAACAATAATATTAACTAGCTTAATGTTGATAATTTAATGTATTATTACTCTAAAACAATATAATACGTATAATTATCAACAACAAACTAATTAATATTATTGTTTTATTAATTTTTTAATGTGTGTGACGTTTCGATCACGATTTGATGGATAGAGTTTATATTGGCTAGTTCCAGGGTTTTGGTGGCGCTGATGTCAATATTTTTATTTAGAATTTTAAATATTTTTAATATGATTTTTAATGTATTTATACAATAATTATAGTAATTTTCAGGTATGTAAAACATTATTTGGACTTTCTTTTTACTATATAAATAGAGAAATAGCACATTTGTAATAAAATAGTTGTTTAAATAAAGCCTGAAAGCAAATGAAGTACGATCTGGTATTTTATTTATTTGTTTATTTATTTATTAAGGAAATGTCGATACAAATTGGATGAAAATACAAGTAAGTAATAAATAAATATCATTCTAAGGTAAGTAATCAATTAATTAAGGCACTACTTCATTAATAAATTGAAATAACTAACAATAAAATGAACAGTCAAACATGAAAACAATATCTTTATATTTTTATTGTGGAAAGTACAAAATTTAAGACAGTTTTCTTCCGTCTTCTATCTCTTTGACCATAAAACAATAAACTTAACCTAAATTCTATCTTAAACAGAAGCAAACGTACTCAGCAGCTGCTGGAAATGAACTCCACTAAGTTTAGTAGACTGTAAGTCAAGTGTTAGTACGAATATTTGAACGCGACAAAAAACATGTTGTTCGTCATAGTATAAACAACAAAAAAATTAAAGGCTAATACTAGTTGGACCCACCGTTGATTGTAGAAAAGTTTTCAAAGTTGAAATGGACCTCCAGTCGCTGTAGAGGTGCTCCAGGTGTCGTTTTGCGTCTCTGGAGGCTCTGTGGGGCCCACATTTATCCCCAACCCGATAATTTACACTTAACAATACTAATTCGTCGACTTATACAACAGTTAATCATTTGAGAGATGCAAAAATCTACAATACTTGTTGGACCATCTACAGCTGTTTTAATAGCAAAAATACACTAAACACACTAAATTTAACAATAAAACTAGATAATTTAATCAATATAACAGTTGTTTAATTGTTTTTTATTGAATTATTGACGAAATAAAGCTTAGAAAGCACAAAATGAAGTTTTGACAGTTCAAGTGGACGCCAGTGACATCTGTGTGCAAAAGCTTGAACTATATTGCAGAAGTGTTGCCAACTATAGCAAAAATTAATAAATTCTGCTTATCGCAAGGCGGGAAAATTCAAATTGATTTTTAAAAGTTTATTGAAATATTGATGATTTTAATTATTTTAAATTATAATTTTACTGCTATTCGTCAAAAAAACTAATAGATTACCTTTTGAAGTTAAAGTTTAAATAAAACTATGAAACTATTTGGGTATTTTATTTATTTACAACAAATTTAAATAGGTTATACATGTCACTTAACAATTATCACCATAAAGTAATAAAAATGTAACGAAAAGGAAATAAAAAATGAATTAAAGCTAAATGTTTCAACTATATTTAAAACATTTAAAATACAATTAAATATAAAATAATTCACAGTAAAAAATTGTTTCGAATACACAAAATTATAATATTTAAAATAATTTAAATACACAAATACTTATTCTATCTAGTTCTATTTGACTCTATGCTAAATTATAAGTCGCTATATACGTTTCATGATAACACGGAATTATTTAATTTATTAATTAAAATATGACGTTTCTAGTTGAAAATGAACAGTTTTACTCACGATGAAAGAACTTTATAATTACGTATCTACTTTTCTATATGAGTTTATACATTTAACATTAACTATAACATTAAAAAATCGCTCTCACATGAAATACTGATTTTTAAATCCCAAATAAACGCAAAACTTTCAATATCTTGATTCTTTTTTTGCGTTGTAGTGGCCTCCCTGATTAATTTAGAGAAAAATATTTCAGATAAAAACTGTAGAGGATTTTATCCTCTACAAGTTTTGTTTGAAACATTTTTCTCTAAAATAATTAGGAGAGCAAATATATTTTAAAAACTCTTCCAGACAAACCCAAAACTTTAAACAGCACTTTTTATTTTGCGCTGTAGTGGCCTCCCTGATTATTTTAGAGAAAAATGTTTCAGACAAAGCTTGTAGAGGATGAAATCCTCTACAGTTTTTGTTTGAAACATTTTTCTCTAAATTAATCAGGGTGGTAAATATATTAAAAAAAACTATGTTCCAGATAAACGCAAAACTTGAAATAGTTTTTTATTTCGCGCTGTAGTGGCCTCCCTGATTATTTTAGAGAAAAATGTTTCAGACAAAACTTATAGAGGATGAAATCCTCTACAAGTATTATCTGAAACATTTTTCTCCAAATTAATCAGGGTGGCAAATATATTAAAAAAAACTTTGTTCCAGATAAACGCAAAACTTGAATAGTTTTTTATTTTACGCTGTAGGGGGCGCCCCTAAATATTTTAGAGAAAAATGTTTCAGATAAAACTTATAGAGGTGTTTATCCTCTACAAGTTTTGTCGGAAACATTTTTTTCTAAAATAATTAATAGGGCAAATATATTTAAAAAAACTGTAACAGGTACCCAAAATATTTTTTGTCAAATTGGCAAAACTGCTGTCAAATGTTAATAATACACAATTTTGCTGAAGCACCCACTGAAATTGCACTATTTCCGAAATAATACAAACGTTTTGAGTGCATGTCAAACGGAATTTTGAGGTTAAGCATTTTCTAACCACAATAAATATAATACTGAAATATATTTACATATATGACGTAGTATAGTACCATATTTTCTATTTTAAAAGACCGAGAATGACAAAATATATACAGGAAATCAAAAATAATTTTGATATGTCAAAACAATTAATTTAAATCAAAGAAAACATATTGTTTCCCATCCATCGCACCTATGAACTCGCTGCCCAAAAAAAAAAAAACATCAAAAACAAAATCTAGACTTACGGAACTGCGTTGTTGTTTGGTAGCCCTGTGTACGGCCCCACAAATGGCGGAGGGGGCGGCGGGAAGCCCCCTGCGTTGTACTGATAGTCGTAGCCAGCTGCTGGCGCCCCCGGGTACTGTCCATGGGGCGCAGCTCCCGGCGGGGGGTAACCATACTGCGGAGGATAGTTTCTGTACTGTCCGTAAGGATCTGTTGGATATTGGTGATGAGCTTCCGGTCTGTGGAATGCGCTGTACATATTTGGGGCCCCGGGGTTTCCCGGGGGGTAGTTTTGATCGTATTGTTGATAAGGGGGTTGATAATTAGGTTGATTTGGATAAGGCAACCCTTAAAATCAAAATAAATGTAAAAACCTAACCTCAAAATAGTTTTAGAAAACATTTACCAGGATAATTCCCCCCGTATTGGTTTTGCTGACCATACATCATGTCGTAGCCCCCGTGGGGCGGTGGCGGCATGCCAGGTTGACCGTAAGGGGCGAAAGTGCCTCCAGTAGGGCCTCCCGGAGCTCCAGCAGCAGCGAAGTTAGCTGGGGGCGCATTAGAAGTTGCTGTAGATGTTGCAGGAGCTGATGGAACTGATGTTATTGGGGCAGTAGATGGGGCAGAAGGGGTTGGGGGTGGAATTGAGGGGGTGGTTTGAACTGGGGGTGTTGTTTGAACGCTGGTTAGGTCGGTTGTTGATTGAGGGGGCTCAGCCCGAGGTGGGGCACTGAAAACAGTTAAAAGAATTTAATGTTTTGAGTATAAAGTTTTAGGTTAGTTTATAAATTAACCAGCCGTCGAAACACAACCAAATTTGGTACACTTAGTAAATGGACTGTAGTGAATCCAGTGGTGCCAACAGAATTGAGCTATCTTGTCTAGTTACAAAGATATAACCCCGGAAAATTATTTGAATCAAAAACTTTTTCCAGTTTGCCTCATTTCACATTTTAATTAATCAATAATTAACCAGCCGTCAAAATGGGACAAAATTTGGTGACATTAGTAAATGAACTACGGTGAATACAGTGGTGCCAACAGAATTGAGCTATCCCGTCTAGTTACAAAGATACAAGCCCGGGAAATTGTTTATATCAAATACTTTTTCCAGTTTGCGTCATTTCACATTTTAATTAACCAATAATTAACCAGCCGTCAAAATAGGACAAAATTTGGTGACATTAGTAAATGAACTACGGTGAATACAGTGGTGCCAACAGAATTGATCTGTCTTGTCTAGTTACAAAGATACAAGCCCGGAAAATTATTTAAATCAAATAATTTTTCCAGTTTGTCATTTCACATTTTAATTAATGAATAATTAACCAGCTGTCAAAATGGGACAAAATTTGGTGAACTTAGTAAATGAACTACGGTGAATACAGTGGTGCCAACAGAATTAATCTAACTTACTTAGTTCCAAAGATACAGCAGTACATACCTCGGCGTGTTTACAACATTAGCTGGCGGTGCAACCTTCTCTCTCTCCTTGGTTTTATCCCCAAAGGGCCCCATTTCTGGGGCCGGGTAGTATCCTTGGGGCGGCGGGGGGTACGGCTGCACGGGGGGCCCACCATATCCATAGTAGCCACCGTAGGCAGCTGGAGGAAATTCTTGTTGTTGAGGATTTGAATGGGGTGGTTGTTGGGGGTGTATTGTTGACACTGGGGTGGTTTGTAAGGGTGGTGGGGGCTGGATGGGGCCCTGTAGGGGTGGTTGAGGCAGGGGGAGAGGTATTGGGGGCGGAATTTCTGGTTTGGGTTGAGTTGAAGTTTGAAGTTTGTTGGGTAAGTTCGGAGGTGGTTTTACCGAACTGTACATAAAACAATAATTTAATGTTTATTTTTTTTTTTGATAATATACAGGATGGTTCATTTAAGGTACGAATGCATTTAGTATTTAAAGTGTGAGGAATCCAAAAATGTCCTCAAAATTAAGCTATCTCATCTAATTCCAGAGATACAGCCCTGGAAAGTTGTTGAAATTTATTTGAATCCAATAATTTTGCCAGTTTGCATCATTTCACATTTTAATTAACAAAAAAATAACCAGCCGTGAAAACGCAACAAAATTTGGTGCACTTAGTAAATGGACTCCAGGGAATCCAGTGATGCCAACAGAATTGATCTATCATGTCTAGTTACAAAGATACAACCACGGAAATGAGTTTGAATCAAATAATTTGTCCAGTTTGCGTCATTTCACATTTTAATTAACAAAAAAATAACCAGCCGTCAAAACGCATTCAGTAAATGGACTGCAGGGAATCCAGTGGTGCCAACAGAATTTAGCTATCTTGTCTAGTTACAAAGTTACAACCCTGAGAAATTGATTGTATTATTTTGAGATATCGAGATTTCAAAATGCATTGGTACTTTAGATGGGACACGATGTATAAAGAGTTAAACTCACCTTATCTGTGATTTGTCGGTAATATCAGCTTCGTTTTTGTCGTCTAGATCGATGACAGTTTCTGTTTCGCTTTTTCCATCATTTGGGGGATTTCCATAGGAATTGGTGATGTTATCCAGACTTTCCTGGAAAGGTAGTTTATTTTCTCCAATTGATGAAGTAGTTTGTTCCAATTGATGGAGAGCTGAGCTCGTGGGAGCGCTTTTAGTTTGAGTTTTAGTAGCTTTTTGGCTCGCAAAATTATGCCTATAATTTTTTAAGCTCCTGTTGGTATTCCCGGATTCATGCACAATAGGCGAGGAAATAGGCATTGGGGGATTTTGTACTTGAAAGGTTGGTACAGCTTTTTTAGTTTCCACCAGTGGAGGAAGTTCTTTTTGCAGAATTTTCGGTGGAAATTTCTCAAAACTCTGGGGATATCTCTCCATCTGTTGGTAATTTTTCTGCTGTTGGCTGAACTGTTCCAAGCCTGGAAACATTTCCGGGTTGGAAAACTGGCTTTCCGCAACTGCGAAAGTGTCGTTACTTTGATAGCTTTCAGTGCTTGGTCGTCTGTCTTCTGAATTCTCTGAACAGTTTTCTAAGCTTTTCTCGCTTTCGGAAAACTGATCAGCTATTGGAAACGATTCAGAATCCGCGCATTCTGATGGAACAGGAGATTCTGGTTTCTTTTCTGATTCCTGGTGAGATTCTGGGGGAATTTCTTCGTCGGAGCTTGGTACAACGTGCGGTTCGACTTCAGGTTCGACTGGTTCGGATTTTATTTTTGCTGGATCGATAACGCTGGGGGAATCGATTTTGTCTAAGTTGTAGGGCTTTGCCTTTGCTAGTTGAACCTTTCGGTGGATGCTCTGGATTTTACCGGTGAAACGGGGCCCACCGAGACGCATTGGAACCTAGAAAGAATTTAATTTAAACGTGGTTTACAAAAACATCGATTTGGAAAATTGTAACTTTTTAGATTTTAATTAATAAAAAAATAATTAACCGAACAATTTAAAAAAAAAACTAGGGTAATTTGGTATTTAAAGTGTGGGGAATCCAAAAATGTCTTCAGAATTGAGATATCTCGTCTAGTTTCAGAGATACGCCCCTGGAAAAATTGTTAAAATGAAATATTTTTGCTATTTTGCATCATGTCAGATTTTAATTAACAAAAAATTAATTAACCGAACAATTTTAATAAAACTAGGGTAATTTGGTATTTAAAGTGTGGGGAATCCAAAAATGTCCTCGGAATTGAGATATCTCGTCTAGTTCCAGAGATACGCCCCCGGAAAAATGGTTAAAATGAAATATATTTGCTGTTTTGCATCATGTCAGATTTAAATTTACAAAAAATTAATTAAACGAACAATTTTAATAAAACTAGGGTAATTTGGTATTTAAAGTGTGGGGAATCCAAAAATGTCTTCAGAATTGAGATATCTTGTCTAGTTTCAGAGATACGCAGCCGGAAAAATTATTAATATGAAATATTTTTGCTAATTTTCATCATTTCATATTTTAATTAATAAAATATTAATTAACCTAAGCAAATTAATCAAAATACACTCAATTGGTTTTGCAAGTGTGAGGAATCCAAAAATGTCCTCAAAATTGAACTAGCTTGTCTAGTTTTAGAGACACAACCCTGAGAAGTTGTTGAAATAATCCAATAGCCTCGCCAGTTTGCCTCATTTTATATTTTAATTAATAAAATATTAATTAATCCACGAAAATAATTAAAAATATATTAATTTGGTTTTGAAAGTGTGAGGAATCCAAAAATGTCTTCAAAATTGAGCTACGTCGTCTCGTTCCAAAGATACAGCCCTGGAAAGTTATATAAATATTCGTAAATCATCTCACCTGTCTTCCAACTAAATTCGGAACAGGTTGTCGAATGCTCCTCATATTCAACTTCGTCACACCCTGTGTAAAGGGTTTAACAACCCTTTGTTGCCCCCCTTTGGGGATAACAGTAATGGCAGTGTTGTTTTTCAACGGCAGGGGGACATTACCACTCTTGGAAGTATTCGCCCCTTGGGGAACCTTTTTAAGTATTGTCGTTGGTGTTGACGGTTCTTTCGAGCCTTCGTCGCCCTTTTCGGGGGCTTTGCCCCCTCTGACCTTGAAGGCGGTTTTAATCGCGACGATTTTGCCGCATTCCAGCTGCATGTAAATGCCTTTTGGTGATTTGAGCACCAGGACCTTCTGCCCGGCTTTCAAGACGATGCTGCCTCTATCTGGAGAGTTAGTTGGAATTACGACGTCTAATGGGAGGGTCATCTCCTGCGCGGTCATCCCCTGCCGTTGCCAAACCTCTGCAGGAATCCACCGAGACCTCCCCGTAGCTCCTGCTCCACCAGGTCGACCTAAGTCTCGGACCATTTGCTCTGATTGCATCGGACGTACAGAAGCAACTGGTTTGTTTTGGAGGACTGAACCGTCGGCTGAACGGATGGCTCGGATCTGGAGGCCTTGGCCTGAACCTGGAGGACGGTTTCAGAGAGTTAGACATGAAAAAAACATGTGTATTTTTTGATAATAATTTGCTCAACAGTAACTATTTTATTTTGTTGGTATCACTGGATGCAACTAAATAAAAACATGGTTATTTACTCTATAAACTGCGCTGAATCGAATGGTGTGGGCCCCATTCGTCCAGCTAGTATAGATTCGAACTTACAAGGCCCCAAAGTTGTACAAACTTTCTAATAGCAATTTTTTTGATAAATATTTGTTCAACAGTAACTATTTTATTTTGTTGGTATCACTGGACACAACTAAATAAAAATATGGTAATTTACTCTATAAACTGCGCTGAATCGAATGGCGTGAGCCCCATTCGTTCAGCTAGTATAGATTTGAACTCACAAGACCCCAAAGTTTAACAAAATTTCTAGTGAAAATTTTTTCGATTAATATTTGTTGAACAGTAAGTATTTTATTTTGTTGGTATCACCGGACGAAACTAAATAAAAGCATGGATATTTACTGTATAAACTGCGCTGAATCGAATGGTGTGAGCCCCATTTGTCCAGCTAGAATAGATTCAAACTTATAAGGACCCAAAGTTGAACAAACTTTCTAGTGGCAAATTTTTTGATAAATATTTGTTGAACAGTAACTATTTTATTTTGTTGGTATCACTGAACGCAACTAAATAAAAACATGGACATTTACTATTTAAACTGAGCTGATTCCAATGGTCTAGGTTTCAGATCCGTATCTTGTCTAGTTCCGAAGATATATTCATTCAAAAACACACAAATTTCGAACAAAACCAAGTCCAATAAAAAATAAACATACCACTATTATAATAACTATAAGCAGGCCTACTGTTAATGTTTGCTTGCTTCTCCAACTCGTAGCTCCTCTTGGCGAGCCTCTTTTCCGCCTGCGAGAGCTTCTTCTCCTTCCGGTCAATCAAGAGCGACTCATGCTGAAATGGTTCCTTGCTCAATCGGGTGCTGAAAGCGTCCAGAACTTTCTGCATGACAACATCGATGTATTTGTCTTTGTTGGTGCTGAAATCCTTCACTTCCGATTCTTTCTCGTCGTCCCAACACAAATTCGTCACATCTTTCATCGAAAGATGCGCATCCGGATTACATTCATCCACAACTCGATCAGCCATACCTAAAATTGATTTGAAGCTCATTTAAAACGGACTTTAAAATTTTAAAACGCTCATACCTTGTTTGTTTATTTGTCTGTCGTATATTTTCTTCTCTAGACAATTATCCATTACGACTCTGTACACAAAACATGGTTTTTTCTGCCCGTATCTGAAAATCAACAAATTGATCAGGAACTTGAAAAAAAAACTCAATTTTAAATGTTCATAAAGTAAAAACTAGACACGCTATTGAAAATCTGATTAGACCATGAGATTCCCCAGACTTTAATTAGTAATTAACCATAGACTCATTACTACATTCGAACTATTACAGATTAGAGAGATAATTTTCTAAAGAACCACTTTGTCAATCAGCAACTCCAAAAATCCAAAACTTCACCAACTCATAAAACAAAATCTCGCCAAGCTATTAAAAATCTGAGCAGGCGCTGAGACTTCCCAGACTTTCCACAACAAAAGAAGCTATATTCTAACCTATAAACTCTGCAAACTGCCTGAGTGTCGTGGCAGGGATTCCAACTCGCGTCAAAGACGATCACACGATTTGCTCCAACTAAATTAATTCCCAAAGATCCAGCTCGAGTTGAAACCAAAAACAAATGAATATTCGGGTTGGAATTGTATTCATTTATCAGCTTTTCTCTTTCTAGGGCGCTTGTAGATCCATCGAGACCTAAAAAAAATCGATAGTTTTTTTTGAGCTGTACAGGCTTAGGGAATTTTTGCAGAGAAAAAAGTTTCAAATAAAAATTGAAGCTTGCACTTTAAGCTACTACTTTTGTCTGAAGCTTTTATCTGTAAAAAAATTTCCCTAGTCTGTGGAGCAATGAATACTTACGATAGTAGTGTTTATTTTTGGCCCATTTGTCTGAAGTTCCTGGAACGTCATATTTTTGTAAAAACTCTTCGATTAGATTCAGTGTGAATAGAGACTGGCTGAATAAGAGTATTCGGTCTCCTAAAGCCATACTTTCTTGCAGAATACAAAAAAATATTTCCATTTTCGCAGAGTTTTCAATACAACCCGGTAAATAACCTTTCATCAATTCTTGTGCCCAATCGTAGGGAATTCCTGGATCCTCCTTTTTGACCAAAGCAGCAGCTGTCAATTCCGCGTTTTTAATATCAACCTCCTTCATTTCTTTATCATCAATTTCATCTTTCAAATCTGATTCCACCTTTTTTTCATCCTCAACTGTATCAATTTTCATTTTGTCATCTGCTTTCAAATCTTTCCCATCCACTTCCGGTAGCTGTAGTGTTGGTACCCCTGCTTTATTATCAACATTCTCCAACTTGGTTTCTTGTTTTGGGTCTTGGTTGAAATCGTTGGGAAATTCGGTTTTGTTGTCGTTCCAGCCCTGGTTTTGAGGGTATGGTGCGTTGCTGTTAGGGTATAAATTGTTTTGTTGGTAGTTCTGATTGTATTGGTTCCATTGATTGTTATAGTTTTGCTGTTGGTAAAAGTCATTTTGAGATCCGTTGTTTTGGTAATACTGATTATTTTGCTGGTTGTTTTGCCAGTAGTTTTGTTCGTTATGTTGGTACCCGTGCATGTTATACCCGTCAGGTTTATTTTCTGGATAAAATCCACCACCATATTCCTGATTTGGATAATAATTCGGGTTGTAGTTATTTGGATAAGTTTGGTTCTGGTTGTAATATTCGCCATTTTGAGAATATTGGTTATAATTTTGCTGCTGAGGGTAGGGATATGGCGCGTTAGGGTAGTTTTGGTTCATTTGTTGGTAGTTTGGAGGGTTCTGGACAGGGTTTGGTGGTAGATTTGTCATGTTTGGTGGCGGCATTGCCTGATTGGGTTGGTTGAATTGATTGGACATTTGTGTGGGTGCAGGGATGTTTGGGGGGTTTGTGGTGGTACTACTGGTGCTATTTGATATTGTTGTAGTGGCATTAGTGTTTGGGGTGACTGATGCGGCTGGTTTTGATGATGAATTCGATGATTTTGATGCGGCAGTCTACAAAATACATCAAGAATTACTATGCGCTATCTAGAGCACCTAGCACGTTTGGAAACGCTGTTTTATTTTGGAAACAGTACTGGAGACGTTAATACGTATGCACACAGTGCTAGTAGATCTGCAATTGCAGATTTGGTACAGCGGAAACTATTCCTAAAAGTCTCTAAAAACTGTAATCTAACCTAACTAATTTTTTTGTTTATTTGCAGTTGTGTGCCATCTATACTACCTACAACATTAGCACACATACTAACAAAGCCAGCAGATCTGCAATTGCAGATCTGCGCGTGTCACAACTACTAGAAATATTATTTAAACCAAAAAGTAGTCTACAAAATACAACACGAATTATTATGCGCTATCTAGAGCACCTAGCACGTTTGGAAACGCTATATTATATTAGAAACAGTTCTGGAGGCATTAATACACATGCACATAGTGCCAGCAGATCTGCAATTGCAGATCTACGCATGTCAAAACTACTTGAAATATTATTTACCTTTTTTTCTTTCTTCCCTTTCGATCGGGAACTCCCTTTCTTGGGCGTCGTCTGCGTGGGTGTCGGCGCCCCAGGTACAGTCCCCGCAACCTCCTCCAGGTCCAAGTCGACAGCTTCTCCAGCGGTTTGCTTCTTCAGGAAGTAGTACAACACATCGGGATGATTCCAAATTTTGCAGCAAACAGCAAACGCCTTCAGAGGGTTCGGAACGGTCTTGGTTCGAACCACTTCATTCATAAAAGTGTCGTAGAGCTTCCTCTGAAACTCAGTCATTCGGACAAGAAGAACATATTCCTCTTTTTGTGGTAACGAAGTTTGTAACACCGCATGGGACCGCCTGAAATACAAGTGAGGTTTATTGACAACTGGAAAAATAAGCAAAGTTTGGAAAGTTATAACTAAAAAACTATAATAGTTAGAGAGCTCAAACCTACACCATTAAATTCAGCGCAGTTTCAAATATAAATACCCACATTTTTAATTAAAAACACCCAGTAGTATAATTAATAAAAAATTAATAGTGTTAAACCAAAAATTTTGATCATAAAAACAGTTGATTCAAGTTTAGATCTAAATATATCAAAAACTACTGAAGCTACAAATATGCGGTGTGAACCAATAGATTCAGCGCACTTTTATATACAAAAATCCAAATTTTCATTGATCTATCTGCTCAGATAAATTTTCTAGATCAGAAAATCTGAACCACGAGCATCATCTAACCCGAGAGCATCATCGGGAACACCATTTTAACCAGCTGTTTTCTCACGTTTACAAACTTCAAATATAATCAATCACACATCAAAATGATCGTTAAAGGATCAATAATCATTCCTACATTCATAAATTTAATGATTTATTGCTAATTAATGCCTAATTAACAAAAATAAATTGGTAATTCTAGGTTGAAAAAAGACCGTTCGTTTTGGCGCCATCTCTGAAAACGACCACGAACTATAAAGCTATCGTAGTTCATGGGCATTTTCAGAGATGGCGCCAAAACAAACTGTCAGTTTGCCCTCTGAAATAACCTATTTATTTTTATTAATTACTCATTAATTAGCAATTAATCATTAAATTTATGAATATATAAATGATTAATGAACCTTTAACGATCATTTTGATGTGTGACACGTTATATTTTAAATTAGTAAATGTGAGAAAAAGGCTGGTAAAAATAGTGTTCCCGATTTTGATCTCGGATCAGTTTTCTCGATCTAAAAAATTTATCTGAACAGATGGATCAATAAAAATATGAAAATTTGTTTTTAAAACTACGAGGAATCGAATGGTGTAGGTCCCATTTTTGTATCTCAACTAGCTTTAAAGTTACCAGCCGTCAAAAATATCTATTTTTATCGAAAAAATTTATCCGAAACATTATTTGATTAAATGACTGTACCTTTGTACAAACCCCTCCAAAAGTGAGTGCAGCACATGAGCTCGATACCGCATCAATCTGATATCCTGTGGAGTTGAATCTATACATTGACCATTCTGGATTGGTCGCTCAAACATGTTTGAGAACTCCGTTTTGGTACCTAAATAATTTGGTCGCACAAAGTCCACCATACACCTGAGAAAAACCCAAAAAATCATCATAACATAACCTCAAAACCGTTTTGTAAGCTCACCAATACTCAAGTAGATTATTCTGCAGCGGATATCCGGTTAAGACAATTCGACGTTTCGACCGGATTTGCTTCAAAGCTTGAGAGATTGAAGCATGAGAATTTTTAATTCGGTGGCCTTCATCACAAATTACCAAATCCGGGCCTGGTTTAACAAGAGCTTCGTGAATTTCCTCAAACATGCTTTTGTTTTTCTCTTCATCTTCCGGGGTTTCCGGGCGGTCCGGAGCGCTCCCAGCTGGTTTCTTCTTCTTCTTGCTTTTGGGGTTACGCCTCAAAGACAAAAGACGGTATAGCTCGTAGCCAATCAGAAGGACGCCGCCCTCTTTGCTCCACTCTTGGATCACTTTAGCTCTTGCTGCTAATGTTTTGTGGCTGTCATTCAAAACGTAAATGTTGAAATTGCGGGGCCGCACCTGAAATTTTCCGGAAGTGTTATATATCATTTTGTAGGGTTTTTCACGGGCTATAATTTTTATTTGAACTATTTTTTTGTATCGCTAATCATTCAAGAGATATTTTCACTCTTACCTCGCCATGACTCAGCAATGGGCTGTTCGATGGATCTTTTGGCAGCCACATGTTAAATTCGGCCATCCAGTTCTGAAGAGTGTTAATTGGCATGATGCAGAGGATGGTTTTTGCGTCAGTGTGTCGTAAAAAAATGTCGCTGAAGCAAACGATTTGTAAAGTTTTTCCTAAACCCATTGAATGCGCCAAAATACAACCAAACCCTAAAAATATATATATATTTTTGTATGGAATTCACTCTAGAAGCTTCAGAGAATCCAAATTTGAACTCGGATTTAAAATATCGCGGCTAGTTTTTAAGTTATAGACGCTCAAAAATGGGTGAACCACTTTTTCATCTTCAGCTCCTGATTTTCCAAGTTATCCAGTTCAATTATTATAACTCAAAACATAACAAAACTACACTAAATCACTCTAAAAGCTTTGGAGAATTCAAATTTGAACTCAGATTTGAAATATATTTGCTAGTTTTTAAGTTATATTCGCTCAATTATGAGTGAATCATTTTTTCATCTTCAGCTTTTGATTTTTCAACAGTTCCAGTTCAATTATTATCACTCAAAACTCAACAAAATTACACTCAAATACTCAAAAAACATCGCTAAATCCAAATCCAGAATTTATTTCTCAAAATAATCACTACTTTTTAAGATATAATTAAAAAAATAACAACAAACAAAAAACTCACCAGTAGAAGTACTAAATCGATCAGTGCTCTCAATAACGTTGTCAAACAAAAACCTAACGCCCCCAATTTGATGTGGCTTGATCACTCGAGCAATCTGAGGCGCTAAAAATATCTCAGCTTCGTTTTCAGGGTGTCCAACATTGATTAAAACACGGCCCTGTTCATCAGGAACATTGTACGCGTCATTAGTATGCATTCCACTGTTGCAGGGATCTTCTTCCGGTTCTGGTTCTTCCGGTTCATCTTCAGAGAGGACGATGCAGTCATCGTCAGAAGAACTAGAGATTGTTACGACGTCTGAAGATGAAGAAAAAAAAAAAATAGAGTGATCAGAAGAACAACAAAACATATTTTTAATTTTTGAGCTGTAAAAAGTTTGTGGATCATTTTAGAAAAAATGTTTCAGATAAAAAAGTTAGTTTAAAGTCAGGGCTACAATTTGTATCCGAAGCATTTTTCTGTAAAATAATCAGGGGGGGGGGCACTACTCACACCTTAAAATAGCACTAACACAAAAAAATAATCAGAAAATCAATAAATAGATATTTTTATATTTTGAGCAATAAAATTCTTGTGGATCGTTTTATAAAAAAATATTTCAAATAAAAAAGTTAGTTTAAAGTCAGGGCTACAATTTATTTCCAAAGATTTTTTCTGTAAAATAATCAGAGGGGCCACTACACACAACTAAAAAAGCACCATCACAAAAAATGTTAATAAGCAAAAATAAATTCCTTTTTTTGTAACTTAACTCTTGTAGGATCACATTAAACGGGGCAGACTATACACAGGACGGTTAGTAATAAGCATTTTTACCTTTAGGTTTACCTGCGACTTTTCTCACTTTTTTTTCTGAATCAGAAATTTCAGAATCACTATCAGACTCTATTTTGGGTTCTATCTTTTTTGAAACTGGCGCAATGGACACAGAAGGCGTTAGGTTGCCTCCTGAAGACTTTTTGATTGGAATTAAGTTTCTTTGGACCTTTCCCTACAAATATTTTTAATTATTTACTTTACGAAAAATCGATTTTTTTCAATTTACAAAACTTGAAAAATAAGCTAAGTTCGGAAAGTTATAACTAAAAAACTATAATAGTTAGAGAGTTCAAACCTACACTATTAAATTCAACGCACTTTCAAATATAAATATCCATATTTTTATTTAAAAGCACCCAGTAGTATAATTAATAAAAAATAAATAGTGTTAATCCAAAAATGTTGATCATAAAAACAGTTGATTCAAGTTTAGCTGTAAATATATCAAAAACCACTAAAGCTACAAATATGCGGTGTTAACCAATAGATTCAGCGCACTTTTAAATACAAAAATCCAAAT
The DNA here is from genome assembly GCA_963942605.1 of Poecilus cupreus. Classification (NCBI taxonomy): domain Eukaryota; kingdom Metazoa; phylum Arthropoda; class Insecta; order Coleoptera; family Carabidae; genus Poecilus; species Poecilus cupreus. The sequence continues at coordinate 41,854,268 of OZ012713.1, forward strand.
TTTCATTGATCTATCTGATCAGATATATTTTCTAGATCAGAAAATCTAACCCGAGAGCATCATCGGGAACACCATTTTCACCAGCTGTTTTCTCACATTTACAAACTTCAAATATAATCAATCACACATCAAAATGATCGTTAAAGGATCAATGATCATTCCTACATTCATAAATTTAATGATTAATTGCTAATTAATGCGTAATTAACAAAACTAAATTGATGATTCTAGGTTGAAAAATGACAGTTCGTTTGGCGCCATCTCTGAAAACGACCACGAACTATAAAGCTATCGTAGTTCATAGGCATTTTCAGAGATGGCGCCAAAAAGAACTGTCAGTTTGCACACTAAAATTACCTATTTATTTTTATTAATTACTCATTAATTAGCAATTAATCATTAAATTTATGAATGTATAAATGATTAATGAACCTTTAACGATCATTTTGATGTGTGACACATTATATTTGAAATTTGTAAATGTGAGAAAATGGCTGGTGAAAATAGTGTTCCCAATTTTGATCTCGGATCAGTTTTCTCGATCTAAAAAATTTATCTGATCAGATGGATCAATAAAAATATGGATTTTTGCTTTTAAAACTACGGGGAATCGAATGGTGTAGGTCCCATTTTCGTATCTCATCTAGTTTAGAAATTACCAGCCGTCAAAAGTCATCAATTTTTACAATAAAAAATAATGATCGAGATTTTGCTGTAAGTTCAGATTATTTTCTCTAGAAAATTTATCTGATCAGATGGATCAATAAAAATAACGACATTTGCTTTTAAAACAACGGGGAATCGAATGGTCTAGGTCTCATCTTCGTATCTCATCTAGTTTTGAAATTACCAGCCGTCAAAAATCATCAATATTTACAATTAAAAATAAATTTCCCGATTTTGCTGTCAATTCAGATTATTTGCTCTAGAAAATTTATCTGACCAAATAGATCAATAAAATTTTGTACATTTGCTTTTAAAACTATGAGGAATCGAATGGTGTAGGTCCCATCTTCGTATCTCATCTAGTTTTGAAAATACCAGCCGTCAAAAATCATCAATTTTTCAAGTTAAACTTTCCACATCTCCAAACAATTTTCTATCATTAATATGAGTCTTTCATACCTGTAGGGCCCCTTTCTGCAGCCGGACCACCTCAAACGGAGCCCCACTTTTCGTAATCCTCGTCATGGGTTTCGTTTCGCCGTTTGGTAATTTAACCAAAACTGTTCCACCAATTTTACCGCCAATAGTTCCAGCAGAAGTTCCTGTGCCCCCCTGGGACCCCATAGCGGAGACTCCAGCAGCTGTGGGGCCCAACGAGCCCGAGGATGATGCATCTTTAGAGGTACTAGTCCCGGGAATTTGTTTTATAAGAGTTGAATTTCCTTGAAGCAAAGAAATCACTCGATGTTGGGTTTTGTTGTTTTGACGGTTTAATGCGATTTGTCTTTGCACCTAGGACATCAAGAAATGTGTTAAAATAAATAAAATTAATGTTAAAGTGAGTTAGAAGTCTTGGAGTTGTGAGTTAAGAGAAAAAAATTTATAAAGTGAGGTTATGTTGTTACTTACTTCTCGAATTATTCGTTGCTGCTCCTGAACTCGCCTCAATCTTTCCATTTCTTGTCTTTGAGCTGCTAAAGTAGCTTCATCCAATTGAGTTTCATCCATAACTTCCCGAATATTTCGTCTCATATTGCCTATTGAAGAAAAAAAAATTTTAGGTTGTTTCCAAAGGTTTTTTAAACGTTTAAAATATACCAATTTTTTTCTCAGAGCTTAATTTATCTTCAGAATCACTTCCACTATCTTTTTTCGCTGGCACAACTGAAATTTCGTTCTCAGTTTCTTCGACTGTGTCAGATTTTCTCGGTTTGTCCCCTTTTTTGACAGTTTCCACACTGATTTCCCCCATTTCTTTTAATTTTTCCGTGATGTCGTAGTCATAATCTGAACTGTCAAGTTTCACATCTTCAGATTTCTCACTCGATTCCCCCAAATCGGTGATTTTATCAATCGGAGCTTCGATCTTCAAATTTGGATCTTCATTGTCACTGTCTTCTTCCGAATCGTACTCAGAATCTTCATTATCACTCAAATGAGTCCTAGGACTTTTACTTTCACTCAAACTTTTATTTAAATCACTATCAAGCATCATTTGTTCACTGTCACTATCACATAAATTAGTTTTCGTCTTTTTCGCGCCCGCACTGTCAGTTTCACAATCATTTTTACGTTTGACACTTTGAGTAACTGAAGAAATTAGTTGTGAAGAAGATGGAAGGTTTTTGTCGTCAAGATCAATGTTAGGTGGATCTAGATTAAGTTCATCTTCGGAAAGTAGAGTTTCTGAATCTGAATCGGTGTCGAAATTCATGATTGAGCTATCATCGTTTTTGGGATTTGGATCTAGAGAAAGCATTTTTAACTAAATCTAACCTAAATTAAAATAATTAGTAACTTAACCTACAATTAAAAACAATTGATAGTTCAAATGTTTGACAACTGTCAACTGTACAATTAAAACTAGAATTCTACGTAAAATAAAGCAAAAATAGTGCGGTAAATTTATATTTATTACAGAGAAATGCTGTAGAATTAAAAATCAGTAACATTTTTGACAAGTTAAATACCTGAAGTGGTGACTCTTTCTATAGTGACATCTCCGATTCGTTTAACAGGAGGCTCCATTTTCCCAGAAATGGGGAACAGCTGAAATTACACCTCTTACATTTGATTTTGGGTGAGAAAAATTTCTGTACCTGAAACAATTCAATTTAAAGTACACTTTAAGCTCTAAGTATTAACTTTAGCACATCAGATAAGCAATAAATCAGTATTAAAGTATAATTATCGATGTTTATATAAACAGTTCAAGAAACATTTCGAATTTGGCGCCAAGTATCTAGAAAACAACGCCGGGCCAGCGAACAAAACATAAAAATCTAGAATCTGGAGTCTTAAAACAGTAAAACATCAACTGTGTGCTAAAAAATACTTACATTTTCTACCCCAAAACTAAAAACGCCGAGCTTATAAGCGATTTGACACTAAGTAAGAATTTTGCTCTTTGTTGATTCTACATCACTAAACTCTTTAAACACACGATTTAGCAACAATTTCACACGATGACTTAAGTTGAAATAGTTGCTAGAAGAATCGGGCAACACTTCTCAATCACTCAAACTTTCTTAATCACTCAATAATCATTAATTATTTTATGATTTTAATTACTTGTACCACCAGCCATTATATACAAAATGGCATACATGGTATTTACGAAAACGTCCACAACTGGCGCTAGTTGAAATTTTCCGAGGAAATCTCAGACTTACGTCTTGATTTCAGCCCTTAAACTTTGGAAAAACCAAGAGAGAACGTTAATATTTAGAAGGCTATTTCCAATATTTCATTTTTAAAATCGAACAGTCGGTAAAACTAAAATCTAATCCATCCCAGTTCTTCAAATTTGTTTATTTACCTCGCCGCTGTCAAAATGACTTCAGAATTTAAAATAATAGTGAAATGGAGTGGAAAAGAATACGAAATTACAGACATAACTGAAGACGATACAGTTATCTGTCTCAAAAATGCAATTCAGAAGCAAACTGGGGTCAGACCAGACAGACAAAAGCTTCTCAACTTGAAATATAAAGGTTAGAAACATCTCTACGCATTTGTTTGTTCATTTTTGTTTTAATAAACAATATAGCAGCGAAATAAATTGTCTAATGCGCGAATTTACATTGCTGTCAAACTTTCGATGCGTTTTTGTTTAGCTAAAACTGTTCTAGCTAAACAACAACGCATCGAAACGAACCTCCAAATGGGGGAAGTAACATTGCTGTCAAACTTTCGATGCGTTTTTGTTTTTAATTAACAATATCGCAACAAAATAACTTTTCTGTCAAATTTTCGATGCTATTTTGTGTAAAATTGTTTAATTAACAGGAAAAATGCCTGATGACGAATGCAGCATTTCTCAATTAAAACTTAAACCCGGGTTTAAGCTAATGTTGATGGGGTCTCTCGAAGAAGATATCGCTCAAATTAATACCACACCAACGGATATACCGGAAGTCATCAATGATTTGGATATTGAAGAAGAAGAAATCGCTATAGAAAACCAGGAAGTGTATCTTTCCAAAATAGAAAAACGAATCAAAGAATACAACATTCGAATGATAAATGAACCAAGACCAGGGAAAAAATTACTGGTTCTCGATATTGATTACACTCTTTTCGATCATCGATCGACTGCTGAGACTGGCTACGAATTGATGAGACCGTATTTACATGAATTTTTGACAGCTGCATACGAGTTTTACGACATTGTGATTTGGTCTGCAACTGGAATGAAATGGATCGAAGAAAAGATGAAACTTTTGGGGGTTTCGACCCATTCTGATTATAAAATAATGTTTTATCTTGATTCTCTAGCCATGATTTCAGTCCATACACCCAAATACGGCGTAATTGACGTAAGTATAGTTGAAGTTTCAAACGAAATCGCATCGAAATGTCATTTTTTTCCAATTCGCAAAACTTGAAAAATTAGCAAAGATTGGGAGGTTATAACTAAAAAACTGTAATAGTTAGCGAGTTCAGACCTATACCGTTAGATTCAGCGTAGTTTCAAATATAAATGTCCATATTTTTATTTACAAACACCCAGTAGTATAATTAATAAAAAATAAATAGTACATAACCAAAAATTTTGATCATAAAAACAGTTGATTCAAGTTTAGCTCTAAATATATAAAAAACCACAAAAGCTACAAACCTGCGGTGTTAACCAATAGATTCAGCGCAGTTTTAAATACAAATTTCCAAATTTTCATTGATCTATTTAATCAGATAAATTTTTTAGATCAGAAAATTTGAACCGAGAGCATCATCGGGAACACCATTTTCACCAGCTGTTTTCTCACGTTTACAAACTTCAAATATAATCAATCACACATCAAAATGATCGTTAAAGGATCATTAATCATTTATACATTCATAAATTTTATGATTAATTGCTAATTAACGCGTAATTAACAAAAATATATTGGTAATTTTAAGTTGGAAAATGACAGATCGTTTTGGCGCCATCTCTGAAAAGAACCGTGAACTATTAGCTATCGTAGTTCATAGGTTTTTACAGAGATGGCGCCAAAACAAACTGTCAGTTTGCCCTTTAAAATTACCTATTTATTTTTATTAATTACTCATTAATTAGCAATTAATCGTTAAATTTATGAATGTATAAATGATTAATGAACCTTTAATGATCATTTTGATGTGTGACACGTTATATTTGAAATTTGTAAATGTGAGAAAATGGCTGGTGAAAATAGTGTTACCGATTTTGATATCGGATCAGTTTTCTCGATCTAAAAAATTTATCTGATCAGATGGATCAATAAAAATTTGGATTTTTGCTTTTAAAACTACGGGGAATCGAATGGTGTAGGTATCATTTTCGTATCTCATCTAGTTTTGAAATTACCAGCCGCAAAAAATCATCAATTTTTACATTTAAAAATAATGTTCCCGATTTTGCTGTTAGTTCAGATTTTTTGCTCTAGAAAATTAATCTGATCAGATGGATCAATAAAAATATGGACATTTGCTTTTAAAACAACGGCGAATCGAATGGTGTAGGCCTCATTTTTTTATCTTTTTTACTTTGAAAGTTAGAATCCGTCAAACTTGATTAATTTTTTCAATTTAAAAATATTCTTGATTATGCTATTGGTTGAGATTTTTTGCTGTAGAAAATTAATCTGATCAGATGGATCAATAAAAATATGGATATTTGCTTTTAAAACTACGGGGAATCGAATGGTGTAGGCCTCATCTTTGTATCTCATTTAATTTTAAAGTTACGAGCCGTCAAACTTCATCAATTTTCACAACAGCATCAAAACCTTTCTGTCAAACTTTCGCTGCGTTTTTGTTTGAATTTAAGACTTAAAGCAATTGTTTTGTTTCAAACTGACAAATATATTTATAGGTTAAGCCCCTGGGGGTAATTTGGGGTAAATTCGAACAATACAGCAGTAAAAATACAATCATGTTCGATGATATTCGTCGAAATTTTATTATGAACCCCAAAAATGGGTTGAAAATTCGCCCATTTAAACAGGCGCATCTTAATCGATCAAAAGATCGCGAACTTTTGCTTCTGAAGAAATATTTAGTGGATATTGCAAATACGGTTGAAGATTTTGCAATGATTAACCACAAACATTGGGAAAAATTCAAACCTAAGAATAAAAAATAATTTGTTGATATTTTTTTGTATTTAAATAAGAAATAAATGCTTTATAATTAAATAATACGTTTGTACTGTTGGTATCTTTTCATTTCCTTCCCCTAAAAGTTAAATCAATCATTAAAGTTGCCTTTAACTAACTATAATCGTTAAACATACCTTAATAAACGAGTAACTCAAACATCCAAAAATATTTAAACCAATTCCAAATATTTGGTTATGGTTTAAAATATCACCAAATATCAACCAATTTCCAACCAAAACCACCAAAAATTTTAGTTGAATTAGTATTGTATAGCTGTATAAACAAATTAAGATAAATATTAATTAGAATTGTCCTAAAAAAAATCACTAAAAAGGATACTTTAAAAGTGTATTATTCCCAGTAACTGTATTCGTAACAATATTGTTAAAAAAGCTTAACAAACACGAAAAAAACACTAAAACCTGAAACAAATTTAATAATTAATTAGTTTTAAACTAATCTACATTAATTACCAGTTGTAAAAATGTCCAATTTCGGCTGAAAGCATCAAAAGGTGGCTCAAAAATTGGTAGACAAACCGCTAAAAATATTGAAGAAAATGGTGCATAATAATACAACAATTGTAGCTTATTTATTTGTAATTCTGATTGTTTATGTTTCAAAATCTAAAATGACGTAAATTTAGAAGGTTTTTTGAGTGAAATTACACGAAATTTTCGTACAATTTCATACAAAACTGTTACAAAAACTGCTGTGGATAGAAATGTGCAACCTGTCAAATTTAAACTCGAATCGTTGCAAAATACCAAAATAGATCCACATAATATGAATGTCTACGAACAAAATGATTATTTATTGATAAAATAACAATTAGAAAATAGTTTTACAAGTACCAGAGCAGTATAAACGCTTAAACTACATTTTTGTTTATACAAAATGAATTGTAACACAATAATTATTGGTGTAACAACCGTTTTTGAAATTTGATACGTTCCTAAAGAGTTATACGATAAACTAAGGTTCATAAATGTTACTAAACTACAAAATAAAATCGCTGGAATGATTATTAAATCGAGATGCACTGATTTTATAGTAAAAATGTCGAGTTTTTCATAAATTTGTAACCCGATAAAAACAGACACGAATTGTACTAAAGTTAAAGTCAAAATTGGAGTGTTTTCTTTGATATACAACCATTTATTTAAAATAACTGTGCTTGTTGTAATTATTAAATATAATACGTAATTTATTAGCTGTTTTTGATGAGGCATTTTTGATAATTTTGTGAGGTTATGTTTACAATTTGTATGGATCATGTTATTTTACATACAGTATAAATAAATGGATAAATGTTTTATTTATTAATTGATAAGATAATGTCAATAATATTTAATGTATATTTAAATAAATAATAAAAAAAATTGATACTTCTCTCCAGGTGGCAACACTGCTGTTGACAAAACAAACACAAAAAAATGCTTATATTTATAAAATGTTATATCTCATAAAATAATAATAAATATTACAGAATAACTGATATTTATCGAAGATTAATTAGTGTTGTTGCTTTAAAAATATAGAAAACCTAAGAAACAATGACTGAAGTTACAGAAAAAGAAGACAAACCACAATGTAAGTATCTAACCTCAAAAACCAATAAAATATTATGAATTTTTTAATAATATATTATGATACAGCCCCAGTTTCGATAGTTCAAACGAAACAGTCTATTCGTAGACAAGTTTGGGAACATTTAGAAAAGAATAACCTTGTTAATTTTCCTCGACCTGTCTTTGGGCGTATCCCGAATTTTAAGGGCTGCGAAGAAGCCGCGATCAAACTTTCCGAGTTAAATGTCTTCAAAAACGCGTTAAATATACTTGTTAACCCCGATAAACCCCAAGAACCAGTTCGATTTTCGGTTCTTGAACATAAAAAAAATCTTTTTGTTCCAATTCCGCGATTGGCTTCGGGGTTGTTAAAACATATTGTTTTACCCGAAAATGCTTTAAAAGACGATATTAGGAGGTCGGTTAGCCGTAGAGGAATAGATGAGGCAGGAAAGGAGGTTGGGATCGAAGATGAAGTGAAGATTGATTTGGTTGTTCTTGGAAGTGTCGCAGTTAGCAAACAAGGTTAGAAATTGTTTTTATTTTGTGTATTTAGAGATTTAGTGAGGTTATGTCATCAGGGCTCCGCATAGGGAAGGGAAAGGGGTACGCAGATTTAGAATTCGCCATTTTGTCAAATTTGACAGCTGTCAATTCAAAAACAATTGTTGTAACAACAATACACGATTCGCAATTGTTTGACACATTGCCCCAAGAGTTATTTGGGCCCCATGATGTACCTGTTGATATAATTGTAACGCCAACTCAAGTAATTGAGGTGGAAACTCGTGGGGCGAAGCCCCAAGGGGTGATTTGGGGCCTTGTTAGTCAGAGACGACTAGAATTAATGCCAGTTTTAAAACATCTCTACGATTTGGATAAAAAATCGGGAAGAGAAATAACTTTAAAAGAAATCGACTCAGATGTTGAAAATCGCCCCCCAAGGGGGCGAAGCCTCCCTGAAAAGTCAGAAAGACCCCGCAGAAGAAGAATCGTACGCAGAAAACCTCAGGAAACCGAAATCCCTGTAAGTTAACCTCAAAATTTTTTTTCAAGTTTGATGTTTTTTTCCTCTTAGAGCGCCGCCCCAAAACGTCGCCCCCTCCGCAAAAATCGATCATCAATGATCGATTTTTCCCTCGTTGTTCGAAACATCGAGAAATCTGTTCGAGTTCGAGATTTAAAAGCAGCTTTAGCTGAACGGGGCATAAAACCTAACATTATTACCTGGAGAGGCATGAAAGGTTATTGTTGCCTTCATTTCTCAAAAACCAACCCTAGTACGATTTCTGACCCTGGTGTTGGCACCCATGGGGTTGACAACATCCTAGGGATGTTACAAAACCTGTCGATCAACAATGATCAATCAAAATTGAGCATTGAAATCATGAAACCAATTTCTCGAATTGAAACGACTGATGTGACAGCTGTTTAGGGTTTTTTCGCAACTGTAAGTTGGTGTTACTGCTTTGGTTTGACAGCTGAACAATTGAATGTTTTTTGTTTCTAGGTGACTGACTGTTTTAGAGATATTTAACTACAGTGAGTTGGTATTTTTGTTTTGACAGCTAAACAACTGAATGTTATTTTGTTTTTTGTTGATAACAACTGATTGTTTTGTTTCTCATATTGTTTATTGTTAGAGTTAAGTTTATTTTGTGATTTGTAAAACATTAAAGTGCAATTTTTCTAAAATATGTTCAACTGTGATAAATTATGCTTCACTAAAATTTTGCTATCATATTTTTGATAAAAACTTAGTATGCATTGGTAGTCATTAATGTTTTCGCTATTTTCTGCTAAATAAATAACTTAAAACCTATTTAATTGTTGTTTTATTTATTAAACATTCGTTTTTTCTTTTGAATTTCAATTTGCAAAAAGTGCAAAGTTTGTTAGGTTATAACTACAAAACTATAATAGATAGAGAGCTCAAAACTACACCATTAAATTCAGCGGACTTTCAAATATAAACATCCATATTTTTATTTAAAAACACCCAGTAGTATAATTAATAAAAAATAAATAGTGTTAAACCAAAAATTTTGATCATAAAAACAGTTGCTTCAAGTTTAGCTCTAAATATATCAAAAACCACTAAAACTACAAATATGCGGTGTTAACCAATAGATTCAGCGCTCTTTTAAATACACATATCCAAATTTTCATTGATCTATCTGATCAGATAAATTTTCTAGATCGGAAAATCTGTACCACGGGAATAATCAGGAACACTATTTTTACCAGCTGTTTTCTCATATTTATAAACATCAAATATAATAAATCATACATCAAAATGATCGTCAAAGGATCAATAATCATTCCTACATTCATAAATTTAATGATTAATTGCTAATTAATGAGTAATTAACAAAAATAAATTGGTAATTTCGGGGTGAAAAATGACAGTTTGTTTTGGCGCCATCTCTGAAATTACCCATGAACTACGATGGCCATCGTAGTTCATGGGTGCTTTCAGAGATGGCGCCAAAACGAACTCTCTTTCCACTCTGGAATTACCAATTTATTTTTATTAATTACTCGTTAATTAGCAATTAATCATTAAATTTATGAATGTAGGAATGGTTATTGAACCTTTAACGATCATTTTGATGTGTAATTTATTATATTTGAAGTTTGGAAACGTGAGAAAACAGCTGATGAAAATAGAGTGATTCAATACAATTTTGCTATTATATTTTTGATAAAAACTTATTATAAATTAATGTTTTCGTATTTTCTGTTAAATTAATAACTTAAACTTCATTTAATTGTTTTATTTATTGATACATAATAAATAATATTCGATGAACATTCGTTTTGTTTTCATCTACATTTATTTTAAACTTAAAGTAAAATATCGAACAATACAAATATTAAAAATACTGAAATGGGGTTTTAATTTAACGGCGCTTCTTCTTATCTTGTTTTCGGGCCCTATGATGGGGCCTACGGGGCGTATTTTGCGGAGTACTATGCTCAGAACTGTCATCTTCGCTGTCCGCATTCTACCGCAAAAAATACAACACTTCCAAATAAATATCTACTCAAAACTATTCTTTATACCCCTCCTTATAATTCAAAACGCAAAATACCTTGTTATTGTTGTAATTCAGCTCTTCAGAAGACGATTCCGGTAGAACAATACAAGCAAGTAAACAAATTATTTGAAACACTGCTCCAATGTACAAACCGTAACGAATTACGGTTGACATCATATCTTCAACTCCGATATTAATTGCCGCGTTCATTTTGTAGCGTTTTCAATCAAAATTAAGAGGATTATTATAGTTTTTCACCTTAAAATCAATATTTTTATCCGACACCACAAACAAACGTCAAAATTTGACAGGTTTGTAGTGATGCCAACTGTTTGATTTGAAATAATTATGTAATATTATTACAAGCTTAAAATAAATTAGTATTCAAGGAAACGGTGCTTTAAAGTGTATAATTAGTTAAAAAATATATTTAAATTAATTATCTAGCAAATATTGTGCCAATACAAACACTAAAAAATTATTTTGACAGTTTTGTTATTGGCAATACGTGTCTCCGGAAAAATCAATAAAACTCAATAAATCAGGTAAATTAATAAGTTTATTGCAACAAATACCCTACAGAAACATCAAATACACAATTATTTATAATAATTCCACACGTTTACGTCTAAATAATTTTGTAGCATTACATAACCTAACCTCAAAATGGCATCAAAAGCTACAAATATTTTCAAAACAACTACAGGCCTTACAGGGCTACAAGTAGCTGTAAATCCTCAACATACTCTTACAGTTCTCTACGGAAAAATTCTTAGAGCTTTGCAAAAAATGCCAGAAACTGCTGCGTATCGAAAAAATACGGAACAAATCATTCAAGAACGAGCTACTGTTGTTGAAGCTACAAAAGATGTGAAGACTATAGAACAGAAAATTGGTTGTGGACAAGTTGAAGAATTAATTGTCCAGGCGGAAAATGAACTAATGTTGGCTCGGAAAATGCTGACTTGGAAACCATGGGAAGCTTTGATTAGAGAAGCCCCAAATGGTCAGTGGCAGTGGCCCCCAGCAAAACTCAACTAAATTTGTTGTATTTTTTAGTTTGTGTACATAAATAAATAAATAAACTGTAGTATAAATTGTTTATTTCATTCATAAACCTTCAATTGTTTTTAGTAAAACAATTTCGCATCAAATATTTGACAGTTAACCTCTGAAATTTTTGACAGTTTGTTTCGATTCGAAATTGTTTCTTTAAACAAATGAGCATCGAAAGTTTGACAGCAATTTTGACATTTTATAAATTTTCATATGATTAAATAGCAATAATTTGTGATAGATATCAAGTGTAATTGTTTAAATAATTAATAAATGTTTCGCGGTAAAAATTCAAACATATTTTGCTTTCTAAAGTCGGTAGCTACTGCCACCTGGTGTTGCAAGGGTGAACTAAAACACCGGAAATAAAAGAGAGTCGAGACTTTCTGTCAGGGAAACGAGAGCTTCTGCCTTTGTTTTGTACAATAGCTATGGCCGCCATATTTGGATTAGAGCTATGTTTTCGAACTCAATCTAATAATTTGAGATTCAGTGAGTCTTGTAATATTATTAAATGTGAAAAAATGTGTGAATAGACTGTAATAGTGCATAGATATCAATAAAAACAGTGTGACAAACAGAGCATTTCCGTTTTTGGTGTAAAATGACAGTGTTTACATCGTCTGGTGAAGAATTTAGAGATTTATTTGACAATTTAAGGTAATATTTTCATTTTGACGCTGTGAATTTACATATTTTAATGCTTTTTAACCTTCCTGCTTGCTTGTGGATGTTTTTTCGTGCTTTTTAATTCAATATTCCTCGAAGTTTGGCACATTTTTGCTAAATTATGTTTGCTTTTTTAAATTTGAGGCATTTTTCTTTTTGGGTGTTTACTACTCAATCAAATATAGTTTAATCAATTGGTTGTATAGATTTTACAGCTTATTTAATTAATATTTCATTGAACAGTACAAATTTTAGCCTAATTCTGACAAACGATTCTACTACGCTTTGACTTAAACTTAAATAAGTTTAAACACTGACATTTAAACATTTTTGAAAGCATTTTAAGTTGTATTGATGCTTTTAGAACAATTATCCTTTCTATTTAGCTCTAAAATGAATTAGAACTTGCAAAATTAATTATTTGATTGTTTTATTGCTCCACTTAATTGAAGAGCCTAATAATATTTTACTTTGAGCTAATGTTTTTACTAAGGTTAATAACTTTGTCCCAATAAAATATTTATAGATTTAAGATGTTTAAATGCATATTTTCTTTTCTTATTAATTTGACAGGTTCAATTGTTTGTACAACTGACATTTATTTCGACATTCATTTTTTTATTGATTAAAATTCCATAGCCAACTATACAAAATTCCAGTGCAATTGTTTTGCGAGACGAAACAAATGAAAACGATACGTCAAAAATGTTTTAAACTGTTGTAAAACAATAAATAAATGTTTGAAAATGACAAATTGGTTAAGGGAACTGCATATTTTGTGGGTTAATTATAAAAAAATGCATTAACACCCACGCAATTTTTACAAATACATATAGATCAATAAATTATCGTTTGTGTCAAATGTACTCAACAACTTTGATGTATATGTGATAGATTTTTGTCAGACTAGTACTCTTTCCTCCTTTCTGGGCCTCTTGGTACATTCTGATCAACAAAGAATGCCTCTGTATTTTTTTTAGTCGATAAATTCTATTGTAGTTGCTCTATATCTATAAATATACTTACATTGCATGTAGATTACATAAAAATGCATTATAAATTATAATTTTGCAGAAACTTTTCCGTATTTTTGTATTTAAAGCCTCGGAAAATATTTTAATGAGGAGGTACTCAGTCGTAAGATTTATTTTACTGACTGTACTAGTTGCGCTTGCGCAGATGAATCAAGGACAATCGGATGCTATTTGTACCGCGTATTATTTTTATTTTATACAATTTTATAATTAAAAATGATGTATAATTACTTTAAATTTGCTATACTGCTTATAACCTAACTTTTTTAAATTTTGTTTTAAAACAATTTGGTTTTCACTTGTTTCTACCCCTCTATGGGTCAAAAGTTGTACTTTTTGACAACTGTTTATCTTTTGTTTGTAACCTATAAATCTGCGTGTGTGTTTCTTGATTAAAACAAGCTTTAAAAGGCTAAAATAGAGTTTATTTTTAGGAAAGGACTGTCAATTGTTGACAGTCCGCATATTTAAATATAATCACGTCGTTTCTAACAAGCGGGCCCCATTTGGGGCCACCATGCTATGGGGCGGCCTCTAATGCTACTGGGGCGCAGCACCCGGCTGATACAACCCATAGGAACATGAATGAAGCCATGCAAATCGGTAAATATTAATTTAATTGGCATTTTATTGGTTTTTAACTCTTTAAAATGACAGATCAATCATCGGTATGTAATTCAACCAATATTACGTCTCCTGCAATCGCAGAGGAGACGCCCTCATCCCCCGTGGGCCCCATGGTGTTTACAGTGGGACAGGGCTCAGCCCCAGTGCTCAAACTTGTCTCTCCAGTTGAGGGCGGAGCTCCGCAACTGATTAAAGTTGTTCCAGCTGTTGTTTCTGCTTCTGATGGGGCCCAACCTGAGGGCAAAGTCGCCGGGGGTACAGTTATGGTTCAGAAGGTGGATGATGGACAACAAACTGATGGAGTTGTTAGCCAAGTGAGTGATTTTTTGAGGTTATGTTGACGTTTTCTCCCGGTTTAGATTTTCGTGCCTAGTAAATTTATTTGATGAGATTTTTGAATGAAACTTTGGAGTTTTGTTTTTTAAAGTATGCGGAATTCAGTGGTACCAACCTCAATTGTCTAACTATTATAATTTCCAAGATATTTAGGCCCAAATTTGAGCCACTTTTTGTGTTGACGTTTTTATGAATTTGAGGTTATATTTGTCTGTATTTCCTTAAATAAATAATTAATTTCAATTGTTTATTTGTTTATAATTGTCATAATTTTTCAGAGAGTGTACAGCATTGTACAAAAACCATCTCATGTTTCTGGTTCAACCACAGTGACAAAATCAACTTATAACAATGGCCAGCAAAGGGTTCACAATTTGGGGGCTTTGCCCCCGAACGCAAGGGTTATTCCGGCAAGTGTTGCCACCACAGCGGCTCAAAAAGTACAGATTTTGTCCAATGTTGTTGTTTCAAAACAAAATATTGTCTTGAACAAAAGTTCTCTGCAGGTACATTTAAACTATTTTTTCGCTGACTGTACAACAATAAACAGTTGAGTGTGTGTTTTGATTTGCATTTTAAACGTCAGTTAGGGTTCCTGTTTTGTTTATAGTTCATTGGGAATGGTTGCTATGGAGTTGTTTATATTGCTTTTTGTAATTTTTGACTGACGTTTGAAAGTTCATTCAAATGATCCAAATTTGTGAAAGTTTTAACAAATTTCGAAGTTATTTTCGGTTATTATTGTATCCAGATCCGAATAAACCGAAAATATTGTTCATAATTCGATGAAAACTCATAAATTTGTAAGTATTTAAAAATAATCTTGTATTTTTTTTTAGGCTCAGCGTCAAATAATAACAACACCTTTAACTCAAAAACAACTAAACAACAACACCCAAAAACTAAAACCACAACTCAACAACGTGGTTTTAACCACAAACAGTATCAAAACCATTAAAACACTTCCCCCGCAATCGCCCCAAAGCGGTTACGCCCAAAAAACCGGAATCAAAACACTCTCGCCACAAATGAACCACTACAAGCTACAAAACCCGGTTAATAAAATGTTACCGGTACAAAACCAGGTTCAACCAAGGGTTGGGATTAAAACGTTAGCCCCGCAGCGCCCCAACAACAACAACAGGGCCCCAAAACCCAACTACATCGGCAAGCACGCGAGCCAAGCGCAAAAAGCGACGAAAAATAATTTGACAGCTGGTAAAAGCCGAAACATCGCGCAGAGAGCTGCCAGTGGGCTCAGCCCCACTAAGTATAATAACCAAAAAGGGGTAGGGCCCCCCCAGAGCACCCATAACCAATCTTTAACCGCTCAGATTTTGCAGAGTCTCCCAGCGAGTGGTAGAGCCTCCGACCCGAAGAACTACCCTCTACAGTAAGTACCAATTAATTTGAACCCCTCTAAACCTAGTACTAACTGTTGGGCCCCATTTAGAAGCCCTCCGGATGAGACAACTTTATCGGAAGATATCGGAGAAGAAGTGAAACCGGAATTCAACCAAAACGTTTCTTATATTTATCAAGTTGTAATGCTGGATCATAACTATGGTGCTCCGCCCCCGGCGTTATCCCCGCGACCTTCTCCAGGCGCTGGAGCCCTCAATGGGGCCCTGGCTACCGCTCGAGACACTTCTTCAACCTCAAAAAGTAAGTTTTGTTTATTTGAAATAAATCACTCTAATATATTTTTTTTAATTCCAAAAGGGGCCCAACATCGTCTCAACGCAGCATTGCCCCCTTCAGGGCATCTGGCAGTTTCTGTAGGGCCCCAAACATCCAGCCATGACGACGACGCCGCCAGCACGATCAGCAGCGAAGGCAACCCCCCGGATGAAAACGACGAAGGGGAGGAGACCGAAACGGCCCCAGAGGGCGAAGGCGACGAAGATGGTATCACGAGATGCATCTGCGACTTTGATCACGACGACGGTTATATGATTTGTTGTGATGTTTGCTCGTAAGTTACTGTAGACTTTCTCTTAAAATGGGGCCCACCAAATACAATTATTCTTCTTTCCGAAGGTCCTGGCAGCATGTGGACTGTATGGGGCTCGACCGGGACCACATCCCCGATAAGTACAGCTGCGTACGATGCCAACCTCGCCGAGTGGATCGCCAGCATGCTCGGGCGATTCAGCAACGAAAACGAGAGGAATTCGCGCGGTTAGGCAGCGTTGTGGTGGGTAGTGGGGCCCAACCTAACTCCCAGGGGGCTTTGGCCAACGCCCCGGGGCCAATTTCAGGGAATCAAAGTGATAGTAGCAGCGATTCCAGCACCGAAAGTGATGGACAGCAAGGAAGACATTCTGGTGAGTTTGACGGCTGGTAACTTTACAACCACAACAATTAGAAACTTAGGGATTTTTTAGATGGATTCACCATAGTTTGAAATATAAATATGCAAATATTTGTATAGATCTGTTCATAGGTACCAACAAAATAAAATAATTACTAAATCACCAAATTTTAGAGTTTCTGAACAACCATGTTACATTCGTCTGAGTTTGACGGCTGGTAACTTTCCAACTAGATCAGTTAGAGATCTAGGGATTTTTTAGTTGGATTCTCCATAGTTTAAAATATAAATACACAAATATTTGTATAGATCTGTCCATTGGTACCAACAAAATAAAATAATTACTAAATCGCCAAATTTTCCAGTTTTTGAACAACCATGTTACATTCTTGTGAGTTTGACGGCTGGTAACTTCCCAACTAGATTAGTTAGAAACCTGGGGATTTCTTTGTTGGATTCACCAGAGTTTAAACTACAAACATCCAAATATTTATCTTGATCAGTCCAGTAGTACCAACAAAAATAAATTATAATTGATATAATTACAAATTCTAGTGTCTCTAAACAACAACGTACCGAAGAAGCGCTCCGCCCCAGTGACCGTAACCGGTCGACGGAAAAGCGAACCAGTCCGCAGGGCCCCACTCGCGCATAAACGCCAGCAGCGCAGAGAATCCGCTGCAGCCGCCGCCTCAGCTGTCGCCAGTCGAAGAGCAGCTATGAAGAAACGAGAGAAAAAACAAGTTATGAAAAGAAAAGTAAGGCTGTTCATCTGCAATTGCAGAGCATTTTTAATAATAATTTCTTCCAGATGAAGTCTCGATCTTCAGTCGACGATTCTTCGCAGGACAGCTGGCCCTCGAATTACCCAAATCTGGGGACTTCGCTGCTTCAACTTCGACAGTGGATTGAAAACTACGAAGAGGCGGTGACTAATCATTATTCACCCGAATTGAGGGCTCGAATAACGAATATGCGAGCGAATGGACAACACCAGGGGGGCGACAAACAAGAGAAGGACGCGAAATTAGCTCCTGCAACTGCAGCTCAAGAAGTTCAAATGCAGAAATGTCGAATTGGAAATCAGCCGTTGACCGGAATTAAGGTAAGACGCAACTTTGAAGCCCTGTAAATTTAAAACTAAAAGAGGTAGAAGAATGGGGCCCACCCCATTAAATTCAGCGCAGTTTCAAAACCAAACATGCATATTTGTACTTTGTTTTGTCCAGTGGTACCAACACAATAAAATAATTACTGTTGAACCAAAACTTGACACTAATAATTTTGCAATTAAAATTTTTGTTAAACTTTGGAGTACTGTAACTTTATTATTATAATAGCTAGACGAATGGGGCCCACCTCATTAAATTCAGCGCAGTTTCAAAACCAAATATCAACATTTGTACTTTATTTCGTCCAGTGGTACCAACATAATAAAATAATTACTGTTGAACCAAAACTTAAAACCAAAAATTTTGCAATTAAAAATTTTGTTAAACTTTGGGGCCATGTAACTTTATTACTATAATAGCTAGATGAATGGGGCCCATCTCATTAAATTCAGCACAGTTTCAAAACCAAATATCCATATTTTTACTTTAGTTTCTTCAGTGGTACCAACACAATAAAATAATTACTATTATCCCACCAGATCGTCCTCGCATCTCAATCACTTGCGCCAAACACCCCAGTTATTGAACTCCGCGGCAAATACATGCTATCCACACAACACCGCTCAGCAGGAGGCGGTGCCTCGGGGGGGCTACTCACTCGGCAACATGCGCAGCGCCCGGGGCCATTCTTATTCTTCTACCGTTTACCGAGAGACGGAACAGAAGTTTGCGTTGATACTCGGACGTATGGAAACGACGCCAGGTTCATACGGCGAAGCTGCCGCCCCAATGCGGAGCTCCGGCATTTGGTGGAGAAGGTAAGAATGGTTTTTGGTAGTTTAGGATGTTGTTGAAAGTGGTTTTGTTTAGGGAACGTTACATCTGTATATAATAACAACATCACCGGTTGATAAAAACGTTGAGTTGACTCTACGACACGAGTCACACGATCTCGCAGCTGTGGCAGCCTCCATGGGGCCCACCCCCGCTCTAGTACCTTGTGCATGTGGAGGGGGGCCCACCACATGCGGGTTATACCAAAACCAGCACAGAAACAACGGGGCGGAACCGCAAGAAGAAGAAAAACGAGAAAGTGAAGTAGTTACGAATCGGAAACGACGGGGGCGTCGAGCTTCCTCCCCAAGAAGACTATCTTCGCCGTCTTCGCCCCCTGGGTCTCCACTACCTTCTCCAAGCCAGACGCAGCCCCCAGCACCCGCTGTCACTCAAACAGATGTCGCGCAAACTCCTCCGGCGTTGTCGACTAGACGCGCTAGCTCACACCAGACTAGGGCTGCGCCCCCGGTGGGCCCAGCACCTGAAACTAAAGAGCGAGAGGTCCGCGAAGTGCGGGAAACCAGAGATAAAGAGGAGGTCAGCACCAAGGAAGCGAAAGACAAAAAGAAAAAATTAGTAAGTTTTTTTTCAATTATAAACTTTGGGGCTCTGCATATCTATTACTATAATAGCTAGAGGAATGGGGCCCACCCCATTAAATTCAGCGCAGTTTCAAAACCAAATTTCCATACTTTTCCTTTGTTTTGTCCAGTGGTACCAACATAATAAAATAATTACTGTTGAACCAAAACCTAACAAATTTATTAATAAATATTTATCTGCAATTGCAGACCCGAGAGGAGCGTAAAATGGAAGCGATTATGAAGGCGTTCGAGCGACTAGAGAAAGCGGAACAACGGAAACAGGAAGTTCAAGCGAGACAAGCTCAACGACGAGAAAGCGATCCGCCTTTATTGGTGCCTCCTGTACATCCAGTGGGGCCCAACACACCACGTCCAGAAAATGGAGAAATCGAAAGGGAGAACATTAGAACTCGACGGAAAAAGTAAGTCGAGAAAATCCGTATCGATTGAAATTTTGTTAAAGTTTGACGGCTGGTAACTTCCCAACTAGATTAGTTAGAGACATGGGGATTTTTTTTGTTAGATTTTCCAGGGTTTAAACTATAAATGTCCAAATATTTATATAGATCTGTTCATTGGTACCAACAAAATAAAATAATTACTAAATCGCCAAATTTGAGAGTTTCTGAATAATCATATTACATTCTTGTGAGTTTAACGGCTTGTAACTTTCCAACTTGATCAGTTAGAGACTTGGGGATTTTTTTGTTGGATTCTGCAAAGTTTAAACTATAAATAACCAAATATTTGTATAGATCTGTCCATTGGTACCAACAAAATAAAATAATTACTGTTGAACCACACTTATTTGTTTCAGACGTAAGGGACGCGCCAGGACAGTTAGTACAACTTCCCAGGGCTCCACCCGTCGAAGAACCCGTCTAAACTCAACCGACAGCTACATGACTTCAGGAGATGAGTCTTCGCTGCTGTCGCCCCCTTTGCCGCCGCCCCCGGAGTCCTCAAACGACCTCCAACGCCACACAAGGTCAATGACCTCCCAGGAAGAAGAATGTGTTTCACCAGTTCCAGACAAAATGCTCAGCAACTGCGGATCGCAAGCCAGCGATATGAGCTCACCGGGGCAAGTGAACACCGCTGCAGGCCTCCTGTTAGCTTTAGCCAACGGTGGGGCCCAACAAACTCTCCCAAACGAGCCACAGAAAAGCCCTGAAAATGACGGAAACAGCAGCGGAAGTAACAGCTCTTTACAATCGAGCCCGAGTACCCCATTGAGCTCCGCTTGTTTGTTGGTGGCTGCGGCCGTTGGGCCCCTCGAACCCGGCTTTAAATTCCCGAAAACCAAAAAGGCGATCATGAACGAATGGTTGAATAAATCTCCGGAAAACATCGAAGAACTTTACACAAATAAAAGTCTTGCGACTTTAGTTCAAGCAGCTAGCTTATGTGATTCGCCCCCTCAACCCTTCGGGGGCAAAGCCCTAACGCCCACCAGCAGCGGAAACGCGAAAAAACGCTGGTTGAGACAAGCAATTTCCGAGGAATGTGATTCACCGAGTAGACCAGAATCGCCCCCCGGAAACTCCGAGATGGTTGCGCCCCCGAAAAAGCGGCGTCTCGCAAGAGAGTCTCTCTCATCGGAGCAGTCCTTCACCCCACCAACAACCCCCACAATGTTGGTACCACTGGAAAGTTTCCCCAACAATGATGAAGAGTTTTACGAAACACCATCGAATACTTTATCGGATAGTTCGCCCCCCAACATCGAAGACACTTCTAAGAATATTGTGTATAATTCGGGGCTTCCTGGGGGCCCATTCCACCATGAGTTAGATGCGGAGACTGTCCTGAAGGAGCAACTGGAGTTTGTAGTTGGTGGAACTAACAATAGCAGTTTGTTGGATCCTAGACTTGGTGGAGCACCCCGACCTGTCTTTAGAGACAGCGCCCAGTTGTTGGGGACAGTTGAGAAGACTATACGCTTCTATGAAGAAAGTTTAACTGGTTAGTTGGGCCCCATTTTATTGTATTTGTCAAATTAATAAAATCAATTGTTTAGGTCCAGTAACAGTGCCACAAATGGAGTCTTCGCCCCCGGTGGAACCTCCTAAACCATCTCCAGTACAGGAATCATCATCCCCCATGGCCCCATTGTCTCCAGCAACGCCACCGTTAGTACAAATAATTGAGGAGCCTCTTCCACCGGCGACTCCGCCCCAATCGAGCCCTGCTACGACACCGCCGCCCATACAAATCAAGGAGAAGACTCCAGTTGTGTCTCAACCGGAAGTAATCACTCCAGCTAAAAGAAAAGTAACCTAACCTCAAAAACCTTTCTTGGTGTTTTCTTCAACTGTTTTCTGATTTTCAGTTGTCAATTTCCGAGTATCGGCAACGAAAACAATTGAAAGCTCCTGATAGGAGCGTTTCCCCCACTCCAGACCGCTCAACTACCCCAGAAACGCCCCCACTAGCTCCCAGTCCAGCGACCATTTCCATGAGAACCGCTTCAGCAACTGTGATTGGCTGTAAACCACGCCCAAGGTCGAGATCGGCCAGTACGAGTAGCACTACCTCGTCGCTTAGCTCCGATGAGGAGATGCTGATTGGTGGACCGGCCTCTGGAGGGGGAAGCATTGATAATGGAGGGGAGAATTGCAAGGCTACAGTTGCAGAACCGCAAGGTAAAATTTTGATAAACTTTGGGGCCCTGTAACTCTATTACTATCAGAGCTAGAGGAATGAGAACAGCTGCATTAAATTCAGCACAGTTTCAAAACCAAATATCCAAATTTATACTTTGTTTTGTCCAGTGATACCAACATAATAAAATAATTACTGTTGAACCAAAACTTGAAAATTAAAATTTTGCAATTAAAAATTTTGTTAAACTTTGGAGCTTTGTAACTTTATTACTATAATAGTTAGAGGAATGGGGCCCACCTCATTAAATTCAGCACAGTTTCAAAACCAAATATCCATATTTTCAATTTGTTTTGTCCAGTGGTACCAACATAATAAAATAATTACTGTTTAACCAAAAAGCAACTAGATGTCACATAGCGATATTAATAGGTTTTTCGTTGTGATTGGTGCAGTTGATGGCACACAAGTATATTAATAGATTTTTCAATTGTTTTAGTGGCAGTAGCGTTTAACTCGGCCCCAACAGCAGTGGAGCGCCAACGGGAAAACGTTGAACGACTCAAAAAAGCTTTCGGTTTATCTCTGGACGACGAAACCAGAAGAAACACCAATCGTAAGTTCTATTCTCAACAACTAACCTCAAAAAATTAAATGTAATATTAATTCTAGCCCCAAAAACGCTACTATCTCCAGTGGTGCCAACCCTAACAGAACCAGCCCCAAAATTCATTTTACCCCCCAAACATTTAGCAAACAGTCCTGAACCTAACAGTGGGGCCCAACAAGACCCGGAGGAAGAGGAAGCCAAACCGGAAACGTACCCCAAATTCGAGGAAGTGACGAGTTTTATTCCTCCGTTTAATAATCCGGTTTATCCGAATTCAACCCAGTTTACAAGTTTTTCATCTGTGATTGGTGAGTTGGTACAAAATGGGGCCCACCGGCAAATGGAAAACGGTGATGTTTTTGTAGATTCTTCGCCGTATGAGGGGCGTAACCCCTCGCCGCCACCAGCGGAGCTACTCAAGCCCAGTAAACTAGCTTCGTACGCCAGCGCTCCGGTCGGCAACAAATAGGGGGCCCACCGGTAGACGGTTTGAACAGTGCAATTTCTTTATCAATTTTTCATGTGTAGCTTAGTATTTTTTGTAGGTTAAGCGTGTAATCGGTTCGATTGTTTAGCTGTAAATATTCCGTACTTTTATATATAAAAAAAGAACTTTGAGGTTAGAATTCGCCATATCGGAATAATAAAAAAGTTAGGTTAGGTTGAAGTTCCTAATTTGTTTTTTATCATACAAACAAAAAACATCACATTATTGCTTAGTTTTGACAGATCTGACAGCTTTGAGTACGTTTACACGGGACTGTTTAGTCCGGATTGAGTTTTTCGAATCGATTACAAATCGATGCAAAGTATTAATATATTTTATAAAAGTAGGGTTAATTCACTTGTTAATACTGTAAATAAATTCCAAACATAGCTTTTTATTTGATTATTTGTAAGTTGTGTGGGAGTAATCCTAGATGCGCCCTGAATGTCCCAGTGCAAATTATTGTACATACGTTTTTGAAATTGTATAGATAAGCAAATGGAGCCCGATGGTGTCCCAAGCAAAAATATATATTAAAACAAAGAGAAATTATATTAATTATTATTAATTATTAATTGAAAACAATGTATAAACAGTACAAAATTGGTCGGAAGCGCATTTGATCTCGAATTCACAGTGATTTAAATTATTAACTTTCGTTGCTTCTTGTAAGAAAATCTTGGAAAATTGGACGGAAAACAAGTAAGTAAAGATGCTACATTGTAATAGGTACTTTTATATTAGTCGATAGAATTTCTAGGAAAATCTAGAAGAAAACTCAAAAAAATATATTTAACGCTATAACCTATTCTATATCGTAAGTGTTTATCAACTGAATCCACATTCACGGTTGAAGTTTACTAGATTCTAGAAATAAATGTTGATACTTCTTGAGAATAAATGATCATTAAATGTTCAAATCATTCGAACAGTCAAGCAATCACAACGAAAACTATCCCTAACCTCAAAACTGTTTTGAACTAAATATTTTGTTAAACTTTGGGGCCTTGTAACTCTATTACTAAACGAGCTAGAGGAATAAGAACAGCTGCATTGGATTCAGCGCAGTTTCAAAACCAAATATACATATTTTTACTTTGTTTTGTCCAGTAGTACCAACATAATAAAATAATTACTGTTGGACCAAAACTTGAGACTAAAAATTTTGCAATTCAAAATTTTGTTAAACTTTGGGGCACTGTAACTCTATTACTATACGAGCTAGAGGAATGAGAGCACCTGCATTGAATTCAGCGCAGTTTCAAAACCAAATATCCAAATTTGTACTTTGTTTTGTCCAGTAGTACCAACAAAATAAAATAATTACTGTTGGACCAAAACGTGAAACTAAAAATTTTGCAATTAAAAATTTTGTTAAACTTTGGAGCACTGTAACTCTATTACTATAATAGCTAGAGGAATGGGGCCCACCTCATTAAATTCAGCACAGCCTCAAAACCAAATATCCATAGTTGTACTTAGTTTAGTCCAGTAGTACCAACATAATAAAATAATTACTGTTGGACCAAAACTTGAAATTAAAAATTTTGCGATTAGAAATTTTGTTAAACTTTGGGGCTCTGTAACTCTATTACTATAATAGCTAGAGGAATGGGGCCCACCGCATTGAATTCAGCGCAGTTTCAAAACCAAATATCCATATTTGTACATTGTTTTGTCCAGTGGTACCAACATAATTTAAACAAGAACTATCCCTAACCTCATTTTCCTACGTCATTAATTCATACATAACCTAAAAATCTGTCAAGTTACGGTATGATTTCTTGATTGTTCTGTGGATTTATCACTTTATTCAAAGTAGTACCCAGTGAAATTATGTTTTGTAGGAGAATGTACCGAATAATTGTTACGATTTGTTCGAAATATATGTTTATTTTATTATTTGTACTATGTATATAATGTTGCTAACATTTTTTGTCTGTCTTAAATGATAAGTTTAGGTGTGAAAAGTCCGGAAGAGCATAATTTTGTATATTTCAGTTAAGAGGCTCACAAAAAACACGAAAAAGATTTATTGGTTGGTTTAATTTATTATATTTCGATTATTTTTTGAAGAAATGTACAAAATAAATATAATTTTATTATTTATTTGTTTTTGTTTTGTTTCCTGCTTTGTTTATTGTATACACTTTAGTCCGGATTAAAAGAAGCAATGTTCAATCCTCTTTCAAGCGTCTTATGACTAGTAAATTAAACCCAAAAGATTGTACATTGTTTGTCTTTGAAATGTCAGTATTAAATTGTGAGATTTGTAAAAACAAAAAGGAGTTCCAGGAAAGATTGAATATATTTGTAAAAAATTACTATTTTAATAATTAGCACTAACTAATTATGTATATAAAATGTGTAGAATTGCTTAAAATGTGTTTAAAATAAGTCTTAACATCGATTTGGTTGTGAAATGATTGATGCTGAGTGTTTGAAAATATTTTTGTGAATGATAAAATACTTATAATAAAATTATTAATAGTTATCTAGGGATTTATTTCATTTTGCTTCTGTGCTAACTTCACGCGACAAACCTGAAACATCTGCGCGTCATAAGTGTGAAGTTGTTACAATTGTTGACAGTTTGACAGTTCTGTGTGAAAATGGACAGAAATAAGTCTAGTTCTAGTTCTCGTGGTGCAAAAAGCAAAATAACCCAATATCCTCCCGATATTTTTGCACTGGGTTCAAAACCAACATCATCTCGAGATGTCGACGCAAAACGATCAACCAATCAACACAAATCAAGCTCAAGTAGTCATCAATCAACAAGCAAATCATCATCGTCAAAATCATCATCAAAATCGTCTCAAATAACAACACCTAGTGACAGAAAACGCGACCATACTTCGTCAATAACTGCAGTTCCGTCAAAAAAACCTAAAGTTGGGGTTATCCGGGCTGTTAGTGTACCTTCTGGGGGCTCGGGAGGCCCTGGGGGGTCAAATACTGCGGGTAGTGCTGGTGTAGTGTCTTCGGAAAGGGATAGAAGTAGTGATCGGAGTGAAAAATTACAAATTGAGTTTTGGGAAACGATTGCAATTGAATGTGAACCTTGTGATTTAGTGAAAAGTGTGGTTAGTGCTTATGAAAACAACGATAGTGATAAAATAGTGAGTATCTGTCATTTATTCATAACATAACCTTAAAATAAATCTTTTTTAAGGTTGCTCTGATTACTGGAGCCGTCAAAACACTAAAAAATCAACGATATAAACCATGTAAAGTATTATTTTTCGCTCTGTGCTACCTGGCAAAGCTAAGGCCGTCTTTATTTGCTTCTGAACACGTAACTGCTTCTTTAGCAAGTATACTTCGTCGAAGCACAGGTGAAACCGCTGCACACAGCTTGAAAAGCAAAGGAAGTCCAGCAGTTCCAGTACTTTGTGCAAATTTATTACTTCGCGCTTTTATTGTTGAAAAAAATTGGCCGGAATTGTTCGTTCGTGTAAGTTTATTATTAAATCTTGTTAACAATTCAATTATTGTTAATTTATTGTTAGCTATACGTGGAGGACGCACTCGGGGATCGAATTTGGGTCGATCATGAGGAATGTAAACCATTTGTTGACAATATTACAACAGCGTTTAACACACGTATTCCTCCGAAATCTCTTTTGACTCCTGAACTTTCTGGAGCGTTGGGGAACTCTCGAGACACTACGTCATCTCCTGTGCCTAGCACTACTTCCGGGGGGGATGAAGAGGGGTTACGCGAGGGGCGGAACACTCCAGATGTCTCGATAAATATTTCAGAGGGCAAAGAAAATGTTGATGTACCAATTTTTCCTAGGTTTTCACAAAGCTATGAAATTGTTGAACAAATTGTTTTGGAAGCGATTAAGGACCAATTAAATCGCAGACAAGCCCCCGAAACAATCACTAGGAACTTTTTGAGGTTACTAAGTTCCGCTTGTGGATTAGTTGAGGTTAGGTTTGACAGCTGTCAAAACAATTTGACAGCTATCAAAAAAATTGTTTTTTTTTGTAATTTTTTCCGCAGATTCGAATGATAGCAGTGTCCAGGCTAGAAATGTGGCTACATAACCCCAAATTGATGCGGCCAGCACAGGAACTCCTCGCTTTTTTGTGCTGTAATTGTTTAAGTGTAACCCAACGCGATTTGGAAGTTCTTGCTCATTTAACTAAAATCAGACTTAAAACTAAAGCTTTAGTAAACGTTTATTTAAACTGTTTGCGAGAGTTGGTGACTGTTCATTCGGAAAATCTGCCTCCGATGTTGAAACACACTATTTATAACGAGCTGTCAAACTCGAGGAACCCAAATAATATGCCGATGATTGCAGTGATGTTTCAAGCTTCGCCGGAAACTTCCGCGACTGTTCTAGCGGAAATATTTCAGGTAGAGTGTTTTTAAATCGTTTAAATATGGTTTAAAGTTGTTTTAAAAAATAATTGAGGTTTAAATACGCCTTGTGAGCAACAACAAACATTACAGTAATCAGCAACTGGATGCAGATTTTTTTATCTATTTTTGGGAGGCTGTATCTTTGGAACTAGTAGAGATATCTCAGTTCTGTTGACAGTTTCGAATTCCTCACAGTTTAAATACCTAATATCCGTAGTATTAATTAATTTGGACGGTTAATTAATTTTGTGTTAATTAAAATGTGAAATGATGCAAATTGTCCCAAAAAATATATGATTGCTCCAACTTTCCGGGATCGTATCTCTAAAACTAGATGAGATATCTCAATTCTGTTGACAGTTTTGAATTCCTCACACTTTATATAATATTTAACTGTAGTATTAATTAATTTGGTCGATTAATTAATTTTGTGTTAATTAAAATGTGAAATGATGCATAATAACCAAAAAAGTATTTGGTTTCATCAACTTTCCGGGAGCGTATCTCTAAAACTAGATGAGATATTTCAATTCTGTTGACAGTTTTGGATTCACCACACTCTAAATACCAAATTTCTTTAGTTTGATTAATATCTGTACGGTAATTAATTTTTTATCAATTAAAATATAAACGACACAAATTGTCGAAAATATGGTTGATAATACACTGTTCTATATTTTGCGAAGTATTTTTTGTATTAAATATGTTTAAATTAAACTTAATTCATACATATTTCTATTAAATTAACATTAATTAATTGTTTAAAACAGTTTTAAATATTTAATTACGCCTTAAATGCCGCAACTAACATAACATATCTGTATAACTGGTTGCCTATGTCAAAGGGGTATTTTTTCGTAAATTTTTTTATTTTGAACAACTTTCTGAGGTTGTATCTCCGAAACTGGAAGAGATATCAAAATTCTGTTGACATTTTTGAATTCACCACACTCTAAATACTAAATTACCCTAGTTTGATTATTATCTGTTGTATAATTAATTTTCTATTAATTAAAATCTAAATAGCGGTTTTTTGGATTTCCTGATCTTCAAGATTTCCTGATTATCCAGTTTTTGGGGCGGCGTATCTCTAAAACTAGATGAGATAGCTCAATTCTGTTGACATTTTTGGATTCACCACACTCTAAATACCAAATATCTATAGTATTTATTAATTTGGTCGGTTAATTAATGTTGTGTTAATTAAAATGTAAAATGATGCAAATTAGCAAAAAAAAAAATTTTTTGGTTTCAACAACTTTCCGGGAACGTATCTCCAAAACTAGACGAGATATTTCAATTCTGTTGACAGATTTGGATTCAGCACACTTTAAATACCTAATATCTACAGTATTAATTAATTTGGTCGGTTAATTAATTTGTAATTAATTAAAATAAATATGCAGGACCTCCTAATCAACAAAGACGATTACCTCCGATCATTAAGGGCCCTACTCCGCGAAATAGTTCGGGTGCTCCGCTTCGACATCAATCTTTACGTTCTGTGTCGCTCATTGCTGCGCGAACGTAAAGAAATCTCAGTATCTTTACGAGATTGCGAGTACCGCGAAAGAGTTTTCCAAACCACCGCAGATTTATTAACTCTAGCAATGTTTTTGGGGATTTCGCCCCAAGTTAAGGAGGCTGCACAGTTGGTAGCAAGGGGGGATAAAAAAGAAGCTGCGGTTTTACAGGCCTACCAACTTATGGTAGCGAAAATACAGCGGGAAGCTGTCACTTGGATGCATGAAACTGTTTTGAGGTTAGTTAACCATGTTTTTGAGGTTAGATTGTTTGACAGCTGTCAAATTTGTTTCTTTTTAGGTTATATCGGCCACAAATGCAGGATTTCGCTCATGTTTTACACAAAATATTTTTTTTGGAACCGATTGAACAATATTATAAAGTCGATATGTGGCCGTCCGAATCGGACAGGAATCTACTTTATCGACTTGCAAGCGAGGTTCCTTTGCTTCAAGCCACTTTGATTCGTGTTTTATTAATTGGAATCTCTAAAGAGCATCCGCTTAATCCGGGAGATGCCTTAGAATTAACAGATCAATTAATCAAACGAGCAGCAGCTCTGCCCAATGATGGGTTTCCACCGCTTCAGGCAGAAAAATTAGATATTGTGGACTTCATTTTTAATCTAGCCGCTTATCATCATCCAGAAAACATGACTCTACCTCCAGGTATAATTGGTTCGCTAATTAATTTTGTATTAATTAAAATATGAAATGATGCAAATTAACCAAAATAATATTTAATTTTAACTATTTTTGCGGGGGCGTATCTCTGAAACTAGATGAGATATCTCAATTGTGAGGACATTTTAGGATTCCGCACACTTTAAATACCAAATAACCCTATTTTAATTAAATTCTTATGGCTAATTAATTTTTTATTAATTAAAATAGAAATTGTGATTTTTTGAGTTCCTGATCTTTAGGATTGGTTGCAGATAATTTTTATCTATTTTTGAGGGATCGTATCTTTAAAACTAGACGAGATATCTCAATTCTGTTGACATTTTTGGAATCAGCACACTTTATATACCAAATTACCAATGTTTTAATTAATTGGTTCGGTTAATTAATTTTTTATTAATTAAATTATAAAATGATACTAATTAGTAAATAAAAATTACTTCATCAACTTTCCGGGGGCGTATCTCTGGAACTAGATGAGATATCTCAATTCTGAAGACATTTCTGGATTCAGCACACTTCAAACCCTAAATTACTCTATTTTAATTAAATTCAGTTGGTTAATTAATTTTTTATTAATTAAAAACTAAGTTGCGATTTTTCGGATTTCATGATCTTCAAGATTGGTTGCTGATATTTTTTATCAATTTTTCTGGGGGCGTATCTTTAAAACTAGACGAGATAGCTCAATTCTAAAAACATTTTTGGATTCAGCACACTTTCAAAACCAAATAAAAATAGTTAATTTTTTTTTTTAGGTTATAATCCTCCACAGCTAGCGATTTCTAACCTATATTGGAAAAGCTGGGTAATGCTCTTAATGTTATCAGCTCATAATCCCTCAACTTTTGGAAACTTAGCTTGGAAAAAATATCCAATGTTGAGAACGTTCATGGAAATGTGTATTACCAATCATTTCAGTTATCCACCTCCTACGGTTGCAATGGGTGAGTTTCCGCACGATATATTGTAACATTGTTTTTCTACACGCGATACTAAAACGAAAAAAATTTTTATCAATGTTTGGAGGACCGTAACTTTAAAACTAGGCGAGATATTTCAAATCTGTTGACAGTTTTGGATTCAGCACTCTCTAAATACTAAATTACCCTAGTTTGATTAATATCTGTAGTTTAATTAATTTTTTATTAATTAAAATCTAAATGGTGATTTTTCGGATTTCCTGATCTTTTAGATTTCCTGATTATCCACTTTTCTGGGGGGCGTATCTCCAAAACTAGATGAGATATTTCAATTCTGTTGACAGTTTTGGATTCACTACACTTTAAATATCAAATTACCCTAGTTTGATTAATATCTGTACTTTAATTAATTTTTTATTAATTAAAATGTAAATAGCGATTTTTCGGATTTCCTGATCTTCAAGATTTCTTGATTATCCACTTTTCTGGGGGGCGTATCTCCAAAACTAGATGAGATATCTCAATTCTGTTCACAGTTTTGGATTCCTCACAGTTTAAATACTTAATATCTGTAGTATTAATTAATTTGGACGATTAATTAATTTTGTATTAATTAAAATGTGAAATGATGCAAATTAACCAAAAAAATATTTGGTATCAACAACTTTCTTGGGGCGTATCTCTAAAACTAGATGAGATATTTCAATTCTGTTGACAGTTTTGGATTCCTCACAGTTTAAATACCAAATGTCTGTAGTATTAATTAAAATTGCTCGGGTAATTAATTTTTTATTAATTAAAATATAAAATGACAACTTTTGAAATAATGAATTTTTAGGGGAAGTTTTTGAGGATTTAAAAAACAAAGAGCTACAAATTATCGCTTTAGAAAAGCAACAAATCCTAGAGTTTGAAAGTCATCTAGCTGCAGTTAGCACCAAAATCGCTATAACCGAACAAAACTCTTTGTTGATTTCTCAGTTGATGGAAATGAAACCGTTCGGTGAGTTTTCAAAATGGTTCATTTCTCATCAGCAACTCCTTGAGTGTTTTCTGGGTTGTAGGTGATGCCCGGCAGCCCCCGCAGCTGATTCTGGACCAGCTGCACTCTCTAAACAGCACCCATCGAATGGGGCACCTCCTCTGTCGATCGAGACACCCTGACTTCCTCTTGGACATCATCCAGCGCCAAGGAAGCAGTCAGCACATGCCGTGGCTCGCTGATTTGGTCCACAACTCCGAGGGGGCTTTGAGTCACCTTCCGGTGCAGTGTCTATGCGAATATTTGCTCATTTCCGGTTTAGAAAAAAACGAGAAACATAAAAAACATTCGTTGGTTTTGTCGCATTTGCAAAACGTTTTGACAGATGGCAACACTGAAGTCAACGCAGCTTATGAAATTTTGGAGTATTTCCTGCGTCGGTTGAACTCGTTGCACTTCGGGAGTCGAACCCAGGCCCTCCGGGGGCTCAAAATGATTTTGAGTCCGGTTCCAATTGATGATACTCTAGATGAAGATCTCTTGGATAATTTCTGGCTAATAAAACAGATTCCAGTGCTGCCACACTTCCAGGCAATACGTCCCCTAATAGTTAGTTCCCTAAGACAGGCTTGCCAAGTTGAAACCGACCCGGAAAATATCTCCAACTACATTCATTTCCTTTCGCAACAAACAATCAACGACTCTCTTTCCGATATGTCAGATTTAGTTCTGGATCTCGCTCAGTTAATCGTAGAGCGCGCCACCATCACAAACGCAGTGTTGCCAATACCCGAACTGGAAAATAAAACCGCGTTAAATACCCTACACTCGCTGATAAATATGTTTTGTTTGTATTTGAATAAAGTTAAAGAACCCAGACAGGAAACTTATCAGTGGTCGGAAAGTCAGGACCAGGTTTTGATCACGTGGTCTACAGGAGAAGAGTGTACCATACATATTTTAGTGGTACATGCCATGATCATTCTACTTACTTATGGACCTGCTAATGGTAACAAAACAAACAAAAAAGTCACTAGAAACTGTTATTTTGTAAAACTGTGTACTCAAATGAAAATTATTTTTTTATCAATTTTTGGAGGGCCGTATCTCTAAAACTAGACGAGATATTTGAATTCTGTTGACAGTTTTGAATTCCTCACAGTTTAAATACCTAATATCTATAGTATTAATTAATTTGGTCTGTTAATTAATTTTGTATTAATTAAAATGTGAAATGATGCAATTTATCCAAAAAAATTTTTGGTTTTACAAGTTTCCGGAGGCGTATCTCCAAAACTAGATGAGATATCTCAATTCTGAAGACATTTTTGGATTCACCACACTCTAAATACCAAATTTCCCTAGTTTGATTAATATCTGTAGTGTAATTAATTTTTTATTAATTAAAATCTGAATAACGATTTTTCGGAGTTCCTGATTTTCAAGATTTCCTGATTATGCGCTTTTCGGGGGGCCGTATCTTCAAAACTAGACGAGATATTTCAATTTTGTTGACAGTTTTGGATTCCTCACAGTTTAAATACCAAATGTCTGTAGTATTAATTAATTTGGTCGGCTAATTAATTTTTTATTAATTAATATATAAAATGATGCAAGTTAACCCAAAAATATTTGGTTTCAACAACTTTCTTGGGGCGTATCTCTAAAACTAGATGAGATATTTCAATTCTGTTGACAGTTTTGGATTCCTCACAGTTTAAATACCAAATGTCTGTTATATTAATTAATTTGGTCGGCTAATTAATTTTTTATTAATTAAAATGTGATGTGAAATTTACAATAAAACCAGTACAAAAAAAAATATTTTAACCTCAAAAACCCACTTGCAAAAGTGCAGTTTCTAGTCTAGCGATACAAATAATAATTTTCCAGTACTCGTCACTATTTTTTCACTATTTTTTTTGTGGTAGATCCCGAATTATTCAACGTGTTACTCGATACCTGGTTCCCAATTAACAACGAGCCCCCAAAAGCTTTCCTTGTGGACACTTCCGAAGAAGCTTTACTAATTCCTGATTGGTTGAAGCTCAGGATGATTCGTTCAACCGTCGCCCGATTGGTCGATGCAGCTCTTGTTAATTTAGAACCGCCTCAACTTGTGCTGTTTATTCAGTCGTTTGGAATTCCGGTTTCGTCTATGAGGTTAGTCAAAGTTTAAATGGATGTATCTATGGATCTAGATGAGATAGATAAATTTTGAGGACATTTTTGGATTCCGCACACTTTAAATACCAAACAACCCAATTTTAATTAAATTCTTATCACTAATTAATTTTTTATTAATTAAAATATAAATTGCCATTTTTTGGAGTTCCTGATCTTTAGGATTGGTTGCAGATAATTTTTATCAATTTTTGAGGGGGCGTATCTTTAAAACTAGACGAGATATCTCAATTCTGTTCACAGCTTTGGATTCAGCACACTTTCAAAACCAAATTACCATTGTTTTAATTAATTTGATTGGTTAATTAATTTTTTATTAATTAATTTATAAAATGGCGCAAATTAGCAAACAAAAATTACTTCATCAGCTTTCCGGGGGCGTATCTCCGGAACTAGATGAGATATCTCAATTCTGAGGACATTTCTGGATTCAGCACACTTCAAACCCTAAATTACTCAGTTTTAATTAATTTCTGTCGGTTAATTAATTTTTAATTAATTAAAATCAAAATGTATTTTAGCAAACTTTTGTCAATGTTGGATTCGGCAGTCACCATAGACCAAAGCTCAGTTGGTGAAGCAGTTTTAGACAAATGCTACATGGCACAGTTGGTAGAAGTGCAACATCGCAGGGGTGCCACCGGCGGAAACACTTTCGTGCAGGTGTTGCAACTGCAAGAACCAAAATTACCAGGTTGAGGATTTTTTTTCTTGAAAATGTTTTGGTGTTTTAACGGTTTTGTTTTTAGATGATACAATAATTGAAACGGGGACAACTAGACAAAATTTCCCTAGGAATCTCCCTAGAATTGATAGGGGAAAAAGCAGTGATACCAACTCACTGATTATGCTTTTAAATGCCATATTTTTAAAGACGAATTTCGAGGGGGATTTGGATAAAGATTTCGGGAATTTATTAAAGGTTAAATAATTAATAAAAATTGTAAAAAAAAAAATTAGTTTCTCATTTTTTTTTCTGCAGAATTTATCTCGAGAAATTAATTTTGAATCTGGGCCTAAAATAATTTTAAAAACAGTCCTGGAATATTTTATTTCCAGTCTACAAAGTTCTGAATTCATTAATTGTTTATTAATTAATGAATCGTATTCCGCCACTTTATTCCGCCTGATTTTATCGAGCAAAACAAACGAACAAGACTTAATGGAGTTGGCCAAAATGATCCTCAATAAAATTGGGGACAAAAAACAACCATTGGCCGCAATTTTGTCCCAGTTTTTAAAGAAACAACAAAAGATAGTTTCTGGACAAAATAAACTGGAAATTTCAACAAAAAATACTCTGGAAGGTAAAAATTAACTCTCTTTGAGTTAAATTAACCTAACCTCAATTCATCAATTGTTTTAGTGTTGAATTCCACCGATCTAGTAAGCCTAGAACGAACTACCAAATGTCTAGTTGCAAAGTCACTAGAAACTGGGGGAAACTCGCTATTGTTGGACAGCCTGGCCAGGTTATTAATGGAAGACCTCAGGAAGAAACGTTTGGAGAGAACTGGATTATTTGTTGACTGGATAGCGGAACTGGAAATGGAAATTGTTGGGAACTCTTCTGATCTGCAGGTGAGATTTTGTTCATTTTTCTAAGGTTGTATCTCTGGAACTAGATGAGATAGATCAATTCTGAGGACATTTTTAGAATCAGCACACTTTAAAAACCAAATAAACATAGTTTTATTAAAATTGTTCTGTTAATTAATTTTTATTAATTAAAATATGAAATGATGCAAATTAGTGGCAATATTTTATTTTAATAATTTTTGCGGAGTCGTATCTCTGGAACTAGACGAGATATCTTAATTCTGAAGACATTTTTGGATTCCTCACACTTTCAAAACCAATTTACTGTATTTTTGTTAATTTTTGTAGGTTAATTAATTTTTTATTAATTAAAATATAAACGACCCAAATTGTTGAAAATATGTTTGAAAATACACTGTTTTATATTTTCTAAAGTATTTTTTGTATTAAATATGTTAAAATTAAACTTAATTCATACTTATTTCCATTTAATTAATATTAATTAATTGTTTAAAACAGTTTTAAATATTTAATTACGCCTTAAATGCCGCAACTAACATTACATATCTGTATAACTGGTTGCGGATGTCAAAGGGGTATTTTTTCGTAAATTTTTTTATTTTGACAAACTTTCTGAAGTTGTATCTCTGGAACTGGAAGAGATATCTAAATTCTGAGGACATTTTTGGATTCCTCACACTTTCAAAACCAAATTTGATTTACAGATGGAGCTACTTTTTTCCAAAAACCTCCAAAATTTGGACGAAAACTCTTCCAAATCATCTGAAACACAAATGTCATGTCGTCCATACTTATTAACTCTACTAACTCATCGAGTTAGTTGGAGGGCGCTTCACTCTTGCGTGTCAAAGCTCCTAACGCAACCATCCGTCGAAAAGTACGACCCGGAGGCAGTCCTTGACTTCCTGGGGGCGTTAACTTGCAACCCAAAACTTTGGCAGGGGAGAGACAAATTTACACCAAAAAATTACACACCAGAAGATGTTCTTCAACTGTTTAGAGAGCAGATTTTGGTGTTGGTGGATTATATTCTAGAGGAAGCACAACAAGCGACCGAAAACTCCCTAAAAAACGATATGAGCTCAGTGCAAAAAATTGAAGATCGACTTCCGCTTTTATTGCAGTGTTTAGCGGATAAAAATGAGGTTATCTCGACTGTGATTCAACATTTGGTTGGTATTACTCAAAATCGGGACAGTCCAGATGAAAAAATGGACATTCAGGTACAAAAATCTTTCGGAATTACTCCATGGAACAATTGCTAGTTTGTAATGTTTTAGGTTATAAATTTGGACGATTCTTTTGTTGAAGAACAAAAGAAGACTAGGTGTGAAATGGCGGAAGAATTTTTGATCTTACTGTATATGAAAATCCCTAAAATAATTCAAATAATCCCTGTTAGGGATCAAAAAGAAATGAAGAATCTGTCAAAAATAACTGGTATGTATTTGACACAGTATAACTCGTTACACAATTTTTTTATGAAAAAATCTTTCGTATAAAACTCGTAGAGAATTTAATTAGCTTTTTTTTGTAAAGCTACCCAGAAAAAAGTTACACCTTAAAAACTACCCAGTTGCCAAACAAAATTTTTTTGAAAATTCTGGTTGGTTATTTGACGCACTATAACTCGCTTGTCGATTGTTTTACGAAAAAATCTTTCGGATAAATCTTGTAGGCAATTTAATAAGCTACAATTTTTATTTGTAGCTTTTTTTTGTAAAGCTACCCAGAAAAAAGTTACACCTCAAAAACTACCCACTTACCAAACATAATTTTTTTTTTGAAAATATCTGGTTTGTCATTCGACACACTATAACTTGCTTGTCGATTGTTTTACAAAAAAATCTTTCAGATAAAACTTGTAGCCAACTTAATAAGCTACAAGTTTCATCTGTAGCTTTTTTTTGTAAAGCTACCCAAAAAAAAGTTACACCTCAAAAACTACCCAGTTACCAAACATAAATTTTTTTTTGAAAATATCAGGTTGGTTATTCGGCGCACTATAACTCGCTTGTCGATTGTTTTACGAAAAAATCTTTCAGATAAATCTTGTAGCCAACTTAATAAGCTACAAGTTTTATCTGTAGCTTTTTTTTGTAAAGCTACCCAGAAAAAAGTTACACCTCAAAAACTTCCAGAATTCTCAACTTCAGTCATCGACAAAATAACACACAGTCTCTTTACGGCCTTGGCTTCAACTCCAAGAAACAAAGACTGGCCAAGGAAGTCCCAGGAGTTCGAACTCCTGGCCCGGAAGATGGCAGCCACGCATTCGTCACTTGTTTTGCGGCAATTGTCCATGATCGCAGCCAGCTTGAAAGGACGAACTCACCTGGACTTTTCAGTGTTTAAGTCCAGGAATCATATGAATTTATTCGTGCAAATTCTAGGGATAGTTGAGCTTCTCCAGCCGACTATTTTCCACCAGGAGTACCGCGATGGCCTCGAAGGAGTCTTAATGGCGTATTTTTCTTTGTTTCGGGTGAGTTCACTGTTTAAAACTAAAATCCCCAAAATGATGATTACTTTTTTTGTTTTGTTAGTTTCATGGACATGTGAAGGAACTCCAATCAATGCTTGGGAAATTTGTAAATTTACTGCAGTCGTATATATCGTACGATGCCAACAGGGCGTTAAAATATCTTCAACAACATGCTCATCTATTGAAGTAAGTTGAAAATTTTATTAAACTTTGGGGCCCTGCAACTTCAAAACTATTCTAGCTAGACAAACGGGGCCCATTCCATTCGATTCAGCGCAGTTTTAAAACCAAAAATCCAAATTTTTACTTTGGTGTGTCCAGTAGTACCAACAAAATAAAATAATTACTGTATGACCATAATAATAACTGTTTCCTCAAAAAAATTGTTCCTAATATTTTTATTAAATTTTGGGGCCCTGAAACTTAAAAACTATTCTAGCTAGACGAATGGGGCCCACTCCATTCGATTCAACGCAGTTTTAAAACCAAAATTCCAAATTTTTACTTTAATGTGTCCAGTAGTACCAACAAAATAAAATAATTACTGTTACCTCATAAATGTTGTTACTAAAATTTTTATTAAACTTTGGGGCCCTGAAACTTCAAAACTATTCTAGATAGACAAACGGGGCCCACACCATTCGATTCAGCGCAGTTTTAAAACCAAAAATCCAAATTTTTACTTTGGTGTGTCCTGTAGTACCAACAATATAAAATAATTACTGTTATCTCAAAAATTGTGTTACCAAAATTTTTATTAAACTTTGGGGCACTGAAACTTCAAAACTATTCTAGCTAGACAAACGGGGCCCACACCATTCGATTTAGCGAAGTTTTAAAACCAAAAATCCAAATATTTACTTTGATGTGTCCAGTAGTACCAACAAAATAAAATAATTACTGTAGGACCATAATAATTACTGTTTCCTCAAAAAAATTGTTACTAAAATTTTTATTAAACTTTGGGGCCCTGAAACTAAAGAACTATTCTAGCTAGACAAACGGGGCCCACTCCATTCGATTCAGCGCAGTTTTAAAACCAAAAATCCAAATTTTTACTTTGGTGTGTCCAGTAGTACCAACAATATAAAATTATTACTGTTATCTCAAAAATTGTGTTACCAAAATTTTTATTAAACTTTGGGGCCCTGAAACTTCGAAACTATTCTAGATAGACAAACGGGGCCGATGCCATTCGATTTAGCGCAGTTTCAAAACCAAATATCCTTAATTGTATTGATTTATCTGATCAGATCAATTTTCTAGATCGAAAAATCTGTAACTGGAACAAATCTGAAGCATCATATTCATTAGCTGTTTTCTCACATATAACAACGTCAAATTTATTGTTTCACACATCAAAATGATTGTTTAAAGTTCAATAATTAATTGTTCATTTACAAATTAATTGATTTGTTGCTAATTATCGAGTAATTAACAAAAATAAATTAGTATTTTTAGCATAGAAAAGTTACAGCTGACTTTGCGCCATCTCTGAAGAAATCCATGAACTATCATTTCATTTTAGTTCACGGGTTTTGGCGCTGCAGTCAGCTGTCAATTATTTTCTAACGTAATTAGGTATTTTCGATAATTACTCCATAATTAGCAATAAATTCATGTAATTATGAATATATAATTGATTTATAGACTTTAAATAATCATTTTGATGTGTGTTTTATAAAATTTGAAGCTTTTAAATGTGAGAAAATAGCTGGTGAAAAATGGTGTTTTTGATTTGTTCGCTGATCAGATATATGAGTGAAAATGTGGATAATTGTTTCTAAAAGTGCGGTGATTTCAATGGTGTGGGCCCCATTTGACTAGCAGGTAACGTTTTTAAATTACATGGCCCCAAAGTTTTAACAAAATTTTGAATTGCAAAATTTTTAGTTTCAAGTTTTGGTTCAACATTAATTGTTTTATTATGTTGATACCACTGGACAAATCAAAGTACAACTATGGATATTTGGTTTCTAAACTGTGCTGAATTCAATGCGGTGGGCCCCATTCCTCTAGTTATTATAGCAATAGAGTTACAAGGCCCCAAAGTTTAACAAAATTTATTTAGTTTCAAGTTTTGGTTCAACAGTAATTATTTTATTTTGTTGGTATCTGTGGCCACATCTAAATGAAAACATATATTTTTGGTTTTGAAAGTGCGCTAAATTCAATGCAGTGGGCCCCATTCCTCTAGCTAGTACAATTTTTCCAGTAGAGCCCCTCAAAAATGACATATTTTTTGTAGCGATCTGCACATGACCTACTCAAATTTGCGGTCATTACGAACGCTAATGTCCAGCATATCCCTTCCAAAAGAAGAGAACCCTCTTATAGAGACTTCCAGTGAAGGAGGCGAAGTCCTAGTAGCAGTAGCGAGAGCCCCATCACCAGAACCATTTCCGATAAACTGGAATAATTTAGTTACCGCTCTTACTCGTTTACAAGACGATGGTAAGTGCTCAAACTACCTCTCCTGGGATCTGCAATTGCATGTTTTTATATTTCACTTCCAGAGCTACCAACTGTCCTCCAGGAAATCGACCATTTAACCAACCGTCGCCACAATTTACTCGACAACATAACCTCACTTTTATGTCCTTTAATTTTGTCTCCCTCCAGTGCAGTTCGTCAACTAGGCCACGTGTTGCTGCTGCGGCACCTCAAGCACCGCCCCGGGGTGGTCAGTGGGGCTCCCCGCGCCATCCTGGGGGCTATTTTGCAGGGGCTAGACTCTCAGAACGCTGACGTTGTCAACGGCGTTTTGGAGCGATTAAGCGAATATGTTGTTTGTTTGCAAGGTATTGTTGAGTTCGG
This sequence comes from Poecilus cupreus, assembly GCA_963942605.1. Lineage (NCBI taxonomy): Eukaryota > Metazoa > Arthropoda > Insecta > Coleoptera > Carabidae > Poecilus > Poecilus cupreus. Next base: position 41,894,976 of record OZ012713.1, read on the forward strand.
TGGGCCCCCCAGTGCAGTGTTTTATGGGTGTGTTGTTGCAGAGAGCGCAGTTCGAATCCTGGAAAAGGCGTTTCTGCTCGGGGTGAAATCGAACATCAACACTGTTGCCAATATCACGAAAGCCATTTCGGTTTTGAATGTTCAGTCGTCTTCCAGGTAATTTTTAATGCTTTTTTTAAATAATTGAGGTTAGATTTTGTACGTATAAAGTTTATTTAATAATAATATTGTACATTGCACAAAAATAAAATGTTTTCCGATGTATAAAAATAGGCAGTTCTTCGCTGGTTATTTTGAAGTTTCCCGGAGTTCCTGATTATTTTTTCAAAAAAAGTTCCCGATAAAACCTGCAGAAAATCAAATTCCCCACAAGTTTTATTTGAAACTTTTCCCTCTAAAGTAATCCACGCACCCAGAAAACTCACTAACAATTTCAGTCGCATCCCTTAAGCGTATTATTTGCTACACAAACTCAAATAAATCTACAAATTTTCTTACAAACTAAAATTACATAAATATTGAACGAAAAATAGCAACTAATAATTCTGGCCCTAAACGTAAAAAAATATAAAAATATTGTTTGAATGCAATGCATCAAGTAGCCTGTGGAAACAAAACAAATGATTGGCAGTTGTTTTTTAGTCCTAGGAAACAATTGACGATCAGAAATCAGTCGATAAATAATTGACAATCGAACAAAACAATTATTGAGAGCATCGAATTTTGTTTCTGTTGATTGATTGTATAAAATAAACATAAACAATTGATTGTCAATTGTTTTTTCATCCAAGAAAACAGTTGGAAACAATTGACGATCAGAAATCAGTCAAAAAATAATAATTGACAGTCGTGCAAAACAATTAAGCACTGAATTTTGATTGTTTTTTGTTGCTTTATTTTATTAAGTAGGAAAAAAAATATAAACAATTGATTGTCAATTGTTTTTTGTTCCAAGAAAACAGTTGGAAACAAATGAGAGATCTCAAATAATAATAATAGTAAAACAAATGATTGTCGATTGTTTTTTCATCCAAGAAAACAGTTGGAAACAATTGACGATCAGAAATCAGTCGACAAATAATTGAAAATCTAGTAAAACAATTGAACATCGCATTTTGTTTCTTTTACAAATATGAAACAAATGACTGTCAATTGTTTTTTCATCCAAGAAAACAGTTGGAAACAATTGACGATCAAGAAAATCAGTCCACAAATAATTGACAATCTAGTAAAATAATCGAGTAAAACAATTATTGAACAATTGAATTTTGTTTCTGTTACAACAAATATAACAACACAAGTGATTGTCAATTGTTTGTCCAGTCGCAAGAAAACAGTTGGCAACAATTGACGATCGGGAAAATCAGTCAGTTTATTTACCCAAATTAGAAAAATACCGTTTGCTCGGCGTCGACGCATAAATACTCGGACTCCAATCCTCTTCTGCTTCTTCGTCTTCCGACATGATTATGTCCTCCTCCGGATCTGCAATTGCATCGCCTTTGGTCAAATTCGACTTGTCGCTCAGCTCCGTTTGGTAGCCGGTGTCCTGCGTGAGGTTCTCGTCGGACTTGGGGGTCGCCGCCCCATCGCATTTCGCGTTGGAGAATTTACGGAATTTCGGTTGTTCAAAGTTGAGGATTTCCTCGTCGCTGAAACTTTCGTTGAACTTGAAACTGTCGGAGAGTTTCTTGCGCTGGCTGTTGATTATTTTCGATTTCGGTGTGGTTAGGTTGGAAATGTCCATTTTCTCGGTCAGGTGGCGGGATTCGAACAGGGAGCGGCGCGTTGGACGAGCGGTTATTGTGTTGTACTCCAGGTCCCAGTTGCACGAACTCTCCATAAACTCGTTGCTTCGAACTGGAGACTCTACAAAGTTAGGTTAAAACAATTGACAATCGGAAACAGTTGAACAAATAATAATTGACAGTCGTGCAAAACAATTGATCGTTAATTGTTTTCCGTTCAAGAAACAATTGACAATCCAGAAAATAAATCAAATAATTGAATAAAACTATTTGAAGTACAAAACAAAAATAATAATTGTTTGTCAATTGTTTTCTCATCCAAGAAAACAATTATAAACAATTGACGATCACAAATCACAAGCAAAATAATTGAATAAAACAATTGAGCAACGAATTTTGTTTATATTTTAACTAGAAAACAAAACATAAACAATTGATTGTCAATTGTTTTTTCCGTCCAAGAAACAGTTGATGATCAGAAAATTGGTTGAGAAATCTCAAAAAATAATTAATAATAGTAGTAAAACAATTGATCGTCAATTGTTTTGTCATTGATTATCGAATTTTGTTTAGTTATGTTTTTAAATAAACATAAATTATTGTTTCCGCGTCTAAGAAAACAATTGATAATTCGGACAGCAAATAAAACAATTGGTCATCAATTAAAAGTGAGGTTAGTTATGTAAATTCCTACCTGAAAGGTTGGTAGTATTGCCCGGAACGAATTCGTTTTCCGGAGCCAAATTAAACGAATTATCCACACTCATATGTCCGCTAAAATCCACCCGGAGTCCAATCGGAGACAAGGAATCCTCCGGTGCTGGGTTCGTGTCCCGGCACTGAATATGTTCCATATTCGCAGTGATCGGCGACATTGTACAGTTACTTAACTTCCTAGGCGTTGAAGAAGGTATCGGTGACAGTTCTGGAGGATTAATAACATTTTCCGGCGACGATTCATAATTCCGCTTCCGCTTTTCCGAATCCTTCTGCTACCAAAATGACGTCATCACTTTTAACCTCTAAATAAATCATGAACTCACCTCCATTACTGGAGACCCAAGGCACGAAATCTCCGAATGAATCGATGATTCCTCGGACTCTGCCCCCGATTCGAAATGGAACAGGCGGCGGCACAACGACGAGTTTAGGTCGACGGTCTGGCGACGCTGGTCTTCGGTGAACGAAAAATAGGGCAGGAGGGCGGTTTCTACAGATTCCGGGAGCTTGGGGGGTAAACTCAACACCGTTTGGGTCCACACTATGACATAATATGTGTAAAACAAATGAATTGTTATGTAAAACAAACGAATGAAGCATTTAAAACAATAGATAGTCACAGAAACATAAAACAATAATTGTTAAAACAATTTAAAAACACAATTGAAACAAGCAATGTTCATTCACAGACAAAACAAATGAATGAAGCAGTTAAAACAATAGACAGTCACAGAAATATAAAACAATTGATTGTCAGTTGTTTTTTAGTCCAAGAAAACAATTGACGATCAGAAAATCTGTCAAAACAATAATAATTCACAGTCGTTCAAGCTCAAAACAAACGAATATAACAACTAAAACAACAGACAGTCACAGAAATATAAAACAAATTGATTGTCAGTTGTTTTTTAGTCCAAGAAAACAATTGACGCTCAGAAAATCTGTCAAAACAAGAAAATAATTGACAGTCGTGTTAAACAATTTCACATCACGCTCAAAATAAACAAATGAAGCAATTAAAACAACAGACAGTCACAGAAACAATTGAAACAACCAATAAACACATTCAAAACAAACAAATGAAGCAATTAAAACAATAGACAGTCACAGAAACAATTGAAACAACCAATGAACACAGACAAAACAAACAAATGAAGCAATTAAAACAATAGAGTCACAGAAATATAGTATTTTATGCTCCACTCACAATCAAATTCACACAAAACAGAATAAAAGAAACAAATCCTCACCATTGCACATTTCTTTGGGCCCCGGGGGGCCCTGAACCACCGGAGACACCGTTTCACGTATGAGGGGGGCCTGTTTGGTGTCTTGACCGAAGGGACTGGGCACGATATGAGTTTCGTTGAAATACCTTAAAAAAACAACGAAAAAATAACCTAGAACTTCACAAAACACATCCATTCGTACTTTTCAATTTTCGCTTGCACCTGGACGTCATCTTCAGAGGTTGACTGCTCAAAAAGAGCGATCGTGCTCACATCGATTTGAGCTGGCCTCAAATTCGATACATCATCGATTGTCCATTTGAATTTGTCGCTATTTCTGGGGTTTTTCACCTCGGCGAACACAGAAGGGCTGAATTGGCGATTATTAAAACAATTTTGAGTTAGAAATAATTTGTACTTACCTAAAAATGTGTTTGTGAAGTTGTTCGTTGATAGCCGCTTCAAAAGGGTTTCGAATTTTGATAAATCGAGATGGGGGGGTGGTATGATTATTTGGGAGCAGATATAAAGGGCTGGATTGTTGATTATTTCTTTTAGAAACACTTACAACTTCTCTTTGGAGATTTTCAATAAATTTGGAGGGAGTTTTGCCTGGAGTGCCTAAATTTTCCATTTTTAGTTAAAATCTCCACTAAATATTAATAGATTATTAATTATAAAGTACTAAAAACACTTTAAAATAACTTTAAACATTACATTTATCACAGAAATGAACAGAAATCAACTGATCTTCAAAAGACCGTTATAATGTTTTGTTGGTTTTGAATTGATAGTTCAGCGACATCTGACGTTTAATTTCTGTGTTTACATTGATCTGTAACGGTTGTTAATTCGAATCACTTTAATCGGATTGACTCTGAAGCTGTTTTCAAGCCGAAGCTGTCAAAAAAGTCTGGATTGTAAGTAAATATCAAAATTAATGCAATCTTTAACTAGTAATCCTTAAAAAAGACTTTAATTAGTGATTAATGCACATTATTTTGTTAGTCTGGTTAAATCTGAAGCTAGTTTCAAGTCAAACTGAATGTCAAAAAAAGTCCTATGCGAATTGTCGTAATATCATAATCATAAACATTTTAATACAATTTTTAAGCAGTGTCAACAATTAATGATATTTTATACAATAGGTTGTAAATTCGTTTCATTTTAATTGAATTAACTCTGAATTTAGTTTCAAAACACTGGAAAATATAAACGCGCTGTCAAACGAAACCTTGAAGAAGTATTTTCTAATATTATGAATGAAAATACTAATTATAATCATTTTAATTGAATCATCAAACAATAAGCTCTTAAAAATACAACAATTAATGATGTTTTATAGTAATGTTTGTAAATTCGATTCATTTTAGTCGGATCCACTCTGAATCTGCTTTCAAGTCGCTGGAAAATATAAACGTGCTGTCATTGCTGTCAAAAAAATCTAGCAGTCGAAATATGTTTTAAGTCGTGTGTAAAAACTGTAATTATAAACATTTTAACGTAATCCATAACTACTAAACATTAAAAAACGCTATAATTATTGATATTCCATCAAATTGGTAACAAATACATCAATTGAAACATCGTTTATAGTATTGGAAGATTTCTAACCTAACATTTTATAAGTTATTTATAAACAGTCGTGCTTTATAATAAATTGTGTGTAGTTTTCAATGTTTTTGTGATAAATATGAGTGATCCATCTAAAAAATCAACAAATGGAACTGTTGATCAAATTATTGAACATATGACAGCTGATATTCAAAATTCTGATGGTCAATACATTCAGTTAGGGTTTACGCCTCCTCCTACACCAAATGATGCACATATTTGGTCAGAATATTCTCAAAATCAGCTTCCTCAAAATCCTTTTGTCCATTTTAACAATCGTAGCCCCGAAAATATTGGATTCGTTGATCCAAACTCGCGATTTGTCCCTCAAAATGTTGCCTACAATAATTTCATCCCTCAAAATCCTATTTTTGTCCCGGAAATACAAAACACCGGTTTTGAAAAGCATTTGAACATTGATATGCATGGAAACAAATATGTTTTATATCAAGGACAAAATCCACAATATGTAATGACCAATTCTGATATTTCTTACAACTATATGCCTGTCTATCCCGAAAATCGAGATTGTCCCCTTTTTCCCCAACAAATAAATCAAAATTCGAGTAATGACGATCAGATATACATGTCTGATAAGATTTTAATGCAACCGACACAAAATCGAACCCATTTGATTGACAATTTGGTCGGAAATTGGACCTCAAATACAAATGGAACTTATTCCCCATTTGGAAATTCAAATTTCTTTGAAAGAAAGCAAGAAATATCGCCCCAACAAATATCTGATCCAATCCAAGTGATTTCCGATAATTCAAACGAATTTTCCGCGAAAAAATCTGTAGTTAAAAAACAAAAACAAATCGCTGAAGTTAAACCAATGAGACCAACTTATTCAGATGTTTTAACAAAATCTGTACCGTTAACTACACCGAAACAAGAGAAAATCGAAACAAAAGAGGCTAAAAACAAAAGCCAGCTCGGGAAAAAGAACTCGAAAAGTGAGAAATTCTCCAAAACTAACCTCAACCGACAAATTTCCAACAACGAAAACAAAGATAATTGTCAAAAGTTTCCCGAGAAATCTGCAGATCAAAAAGTGAATTTATCCCGAAAATGGGTGTCATTAGATGATGTTAATGATGTACACTCAAACTCAAAAGACTTTTTGAAGTCGGATTTAAACACAGAAACTACTAATGTTGCTTCGAAAATTAAGAAAACTAAGAAAATTGAAACTTCAGCTGTCAAAAGTGATTCAGTGCAAAATAAAAATAATTTGAAGAAAATCTTTCATGATAATAGTAGTTTAGGGTGCCAGTGGACGGAAAATGAGGAAAATAATGAAAATACCAAGAATGAAGACAAGAATATCAACAAAAATCCGAATAAAAAAGGTAGGTGTAGTTTGTTTTGAGGTTATGTTTTGTATTATTTATTTTTCCTGTTGAATTACATAATTTATTTTGTTGCAAACGGTTATAATTGTTTTAAATAATACAATTTTGACGTTACATTATTTGTTTTTAAATTAACACAGTTTAAATAATTGAAAAGTGAGGTTATGTTATTGGTTAATTATTTATATCATGTTTTTAACTCAATTAAACATTATTTATTTATTTTACAATATATTTCTTGCAAAATTACCCAATTTATTTTCTTACAAACATATTTTATTCGATAATAAATTGTTTAAATAATTTATACAAATTATCACACGATGATTTGACAAAATACCATAATGACGTTTCATTTATTGTTTCTAATGGTTTTTAAATAGTTTAAAGTCAGTTTTGTCCCTTAGTTAAAGAGCCAAGGGTTAATTCGGGTCGTCAAAATCGTTTTAACGAACGTTCGAATGAGAAACCGCCAAGTAGCGCAAAAAGGGCCCAAAGAATCCGAAAAAAGGACAACTCATCATCTCTAGGTAAATCTTTTGACCTTTCAGGACAAATTACCAAAGATAAATATATTTTTTTAGGTCTTTTTGGTCGAAACGTCCAACATTATGTCAACCGTTGGTCAAAAGTGATTTTAACTTGTCTCTTATGGTTTTTAAACCTAATTTCTGACATTTTCAGTATGAGTGCACATTTGGGCCGCGATTTGTAAGTACTACCAACATTATCCCGTAAAAATCTAGTGGGTAATTGTTTATTTCCGCAGGGGGACACTGTTATGGGCCAACTTTTTGATCTATTCAAAAAGTATCACACAAAATGTTCTAGCGCTTCTAAAACGGGTGAAGATCTTCACGAAGATCGCTTCGTACGTGGACAAAACCCTCGGGAACTCCCGGTGGGCCTTCTGGAATCGCTGGACGGGTTCTGGAAGCGATAGGGACTCTGGAAATGGGGATGGAAAGGCTTGGCTGAATTCGGGATTGGAGCATAATATTAATATGCCGACGACCGGCGAAGAAGCGATGAAGAGACTGTTGGCTTGCAAAGGAAAAGATCCTTACAGGTTAGGTTGTTTTAGAAACAAATGAATAACACTAGCAACTGTTTTATAAACAGTTGAATAACGCTTCAAGTTGAACGTTGAATGTAAATGAAATAACACTTGTAGTTGTTTCAGAAATGAATAAACTCTTGCAACTGTTTTAATAACAAATGAACTACACTTCAACTGTTTTCCAAACAAATGAATAACACTTTCAACTGTTTTTGAAACAGTTGAATAACGCTACAACTGTTTCAATAATAAGTGAACTACACTTCATCTGTTTTTCAAACAAATGAATAAAACTTGCAACTGTTTCAATAATAAATGAACTACACTTCAACTGTTTTACAAACAAATGAACACCACTTCAACTGTTTCAGAAGCAGTTGAATAACGCTTCAATTATTTTAAAAATAAATGAATAAAACTTGCAACTGTTTCAATAATAAATGAACTACACTTCAACTGTTTTACAAACAAATGAACACCACTTCAACTGTTTCAGAAGCAGTTGAATAACGCTTCAATTATTTTAAAAATAAATGAATGAAACTTGCGACTGTTTCAATAACAAATGAACAACGCTTCAACTGTTTTCCAAACAAATGAACAGCACTTTCAACTGTTTGTGTGCCTCAGCATTTTAGGTGTCCGGCCGGATTGTACGGACGACGACATCAAGCGCTACTACAAACGCCAAGCCTTCCTGGTGCACCCAGATAAAAACCCACAACCCGGCGCCGAGGAAGCGTTCAAGATCCTCGTCCACGCCTTCGACATCATCGGGGAACCAGTACGTACCAACCTTACACCATTAACAATCACTAACTTCACACTTATTTCAGGAACGTCGCCAATCGTACGACCGTAAAGTCGCCGAGTCGCATCAGGTGGAGCAAGCCTGGTCCGAACTCAACGATCTGCTGTCGCAGCTCCACCAGAAGATGGAGTACGCGGCCAACACCATCAGGTGTACCAACTGCACGAAGCGACACCGCCGGGTGGCGGTGGATAGGCCGTGTTATGCGGCCAGGATGTGCAGTCAGTGCAAGATACATCATTCTGCGAAAGAGGTAAATTCAACGAGGTGTAGCTGTGGAAGTATGATAGGTAGAGGAATGGGGGGGACTGCATTCGATTCAGCGTATTTTGAAAAGCAAATTTCCATGTTTTTAATTAGATTGGTCCAGTGGTACCAACACAATAAGATAATTACTGTTACCCCAAAAAGTGCTAAACTTTGGAGCCCTATAATTTTAAAACTAGACTAGCTAGATAAATGGGGCGCACACCATTCGACTCAGCTCATTTTGAAAAGCAAATTTCCATGTTTTTAATAATTAGATTGGTCCAGTGGTACCACCACAATAAAATAATTACTGTTACTGTTTTGGTTGAGATTTTTAATTGTTTTTGGGGCGCTAGGGGGACATTTGGGCCGAAGCCACCTGTTGGGGCTTCCTCTGGCACTACTACGCATGCATGGATGGGGCGGTGTACGACATAACCGAGTGGGCAGGCTGCCAACGTAAAAACCTAAAACACCTTCGACCAAACAGTCACAACGTTCAATACCGCATCGTTTTGGGTAAACAAGCCCAACAGGGCCCCGCACAGGGGCAAAGCCCTGGCCAGGGTGCTCAAGGAAGACGAAAAACCGGTGGAGCGAAGTAAATATTGAGATTTTTAAGAAACCGCAACCATAAAACAGTTTCTTCTTCCAGTGAACGCGAAGCAGATCTCGAGAATTTTTTAAATAATTTATACAGCCAATCGGATATGTCTGCGTCTTCCGGAACCGGAAACACCTCACAGCATCCGGAAACCGGAAATACAAGCGCTAGGAACCGGAAGAAAAACAAACGTAAGAAGTAAATAATTATTTTGTTTTTGGATAGGTTTGCTGTTGCTGCTGACAAACTTTCCGGATGAGCCGCATTTCAACTCGTTTCTTTTTATTATGTTGGACTTACTGACTGTTATTTTGGACTTGTTGACTGTGTTTTGGACTTGCAGCAAACACATCGCTTTTAAATGTGACGAAATAGTGTCAAATTCTCTTTTCTATTCATGTTGTGTTCAACTCTGTACATATTTTCATTTCGACCCCCCCCCCCCCCCCTATAGTAATTTGTGATAAATCGACGGTTTTAAGCTGTTTTCATCCTCTTACAACAACAACGTAGAGCTTAAGTGAGTTTGCTTTAAGTATTCGTGTAAGATTTTACTTAAGTTTCTTCTTAGTTTTACCATCGAAATATTTGTAAACTTATATCATCCCAACTCTGTATAACAAATAAAATGTACTACTTAGTATTATTCATTGGTTTCAGGCCCAGTCAGGTAAATGTTTTCATTTATTTTCTCATTTAAAATCATTTATTTCACCGACAAAATAAATGAATCACTGTTGACCCAAAAATTTTGCAGCTTGTAACTTTGTTCAACTTTGGGGCCTCGTAATTTAAAAACCATGCTAGTTAGAGAAATGGGGCCCACACTATCAGATTCAGCGCAGATTAAATACTAAATTACCTTATTTTTACTTTGATTTATCCAGTGGTACCAACAAAAAAAATTAATCACTGTTCACCCAGAAAAATTGCAACTTATAACTTTGTTCAACTTTGAAGCCCCGTAATTTAAAAACTATGCTAGTTAGGGAAATGGGGCCCACACTATTAGATTCAGCGCAGTTTAAATACTAAATTACCATATTTTTACTTTGATTTATCCAGTGGTATCAACAAAATAAATTAATTACTGTTGACCCAAAAATTTTGCAACTAGAAATTTTGAGGCACTCTAACTTAAAACCTGTACTACCTAGACAATTGGGGCCCACCGCATTGGATTCGCCGCAATCTTAAAACCAATCATCTATAATTTGATTGATTTATTTGATCAGATAAATTAGCTAGATTTAAAAATCAGAGGTTGGATAATATGTTTTCTCACATATTTAGGCTTCAAATTTAATGTTTCACACATCAAAATGATTGTTTAAACATTAATAATCAATTGTACATTCATAAATTAATTGATTTGTTGCTAATAATCGAGTAATTAACGAAAATAAATTGCTAATTCTAGGCTGAGAAATGACAGTTTGTTTTGGCGCCATCTCTGAAAACGTCCACGAACTATAAAGCTATCGTAGTTCATGGACATTTGCAGAGATGGCGCAAAAACAAACTGTTAGTTTGCCCTCCAAGATTACCTATTTATTTTAATTAATTAGCAATTAATCATTAAATTTATGAATGTATAAATGATTAATGAACCTTTAACGATCATTTTGATGTTTGAAACGCGACAGAATCTTAGTTCACGGTTTTTTTCAGAGATGGCGCCAGAGTCAGCTGTCAGTTTTCTCTTATAGAATAACTAATTTATTTTTGTTTATTACTCGATAATTAGCAATAAATCAATATATTTATGAATATATAATTGTTTTGTGACCTTTTAAGAATGAATTTAATGTGTGGAACATTTAATTTGACGTTTGGAAATGTGAGAAAACACTTGGTGAAAAATTGTGGTTTTGGTTCAGTTTTTTTCGTTTAATTTATTTATCTGATCAGTTATTTAAATGAAACTATACACATTTATAGTTTAAAATACGGGGTATCCAATGGAACACGTTTGATTTGTCTAGGTATAATAGTTTTCGAATTACAGTCAAAACATTTTTAGTTGTTTTTAAAATTGTTTTTTGGTGTATTTAGGAATTCACATTGTTTCAAAACACAATAACTTATTAAAAAATCACTTTATTAAACATATTTCCGTACAAAAATAAATATTAAAGCCCTTTTGACACAAAATCTAGTCCAAAGCGCCCTCCAAAAAACACATAGCATCAATATTTTCAACAGCAGCTTCGACGTCTCTTCGCTGAACAGTTTTCCGCTTGGCTTTCAATGTGTAAAAATAGGTTTCCTGTGCTAAATGTTTCAAAAACAGCTCCTGCAATATTTTAAACCAAATAAAAACGTTTATTAAACGTTATATTTATACTTACTGTTGCACGAGCGACCAGAAAAACAGATTCAGAGCTTGCTAGACTTAATTCCGGATCCATTTTCATGATAGCTTTTATTCTGGACAACGGTAGTTTCGTAGATTTTTCCAAAGACTTTTCCGCTTGATCTTCTGCGGGATTACTTGATTCTTGATCATTTTCTTCAGCCAATAGCTCGTTGATCAAATTATCTTCGTTATATTGAGGCGGTTGAAGATTTTCAGCCATTTTGAGGTTATGTTAGTTTAGCGCAATTTACAACCAAAAATTTTGCAACCCAAAATTTTTATTCTACTTTGGGGCCTTGTAACTTCAAAATTATAGTAGGTAGACGAATGGGGCCCGCACCATTCGATTCAGCGCACTTTTAAAAGCAAATATACAAATTTTTACTTGAGTTAGTTCAGTGGTACCAATATAATAAAATGATTACGAAAATCAGCTGGGAAAAATTTCACAAAATTTCACTTAAAATTTGGACTTTATTTTTATTGCGTTTCTATATTAATCAAGCTCTAAGGAACTCATTGCTGTAGAGCGCATCGTCATATCTCTTAAATTTGTTGAGATATGATAAATTTTTATGTTTTTCGAAGTGCAATTTTGATAGACTGTAACTCAAAAACTATGCGAGATATCGCAAAATAACTTCAGATTTGGGCTTTTGGTAACATTTAGAATAAATTAGGAAAATTTGAAAATTTTGAAAAATTTATGAAAATTTTCTGAGGACGTTATCTTGCAAAATAAAAGAGATACGGACTCGCGGTGGTCACCATTCGATTCAGCTCATCAAAATACATAAGTATGCAAAATTTCATAAAAATCGGCCGACGGGTTGCGAAGTTATAGTAAAAAATCTGAAAATGGCCTTTTTCGGCCCAAACGTCAAGGGGAACCCCTTGACGTTTTTCATGAAAACAGCCATTTTTAGACATTTTACTGTAACTTCGCAACCCGTCGGCCGATTTTTATGAAATTTTGCATACTTATGTACTTTAAAGAGCTGAATCGAATGGCGTACATCGCAGCTTCGTATCTTTCGTATTTTTCGAGATATCGCCTTTCAAAAATTTGGGGAAAAAATTCAAAAATTTTCAAAATTTTCAAAAGTTCCTAATTTATTTTAAAAGTCATCACAACGCCCAAACTGAAGATAATTTTTCGATATCTTGCATAATTTTCGTGTTTCAGGCCCTCAAAGTTGCACTTTTGAAAACATCAAAAATCGCCATATCTCCAAAAATATAAGAGCTATTACAGTGCGCTTTGCGCCAATGGGATTCTTAGAGCATATGTTATATAGAAATGCAATAATATAAATTTCAAATTTTAAATGAAATTTTAAGATTATAATTTGTCGAACGCTTCCATGATATTAGTAGCAAAATCTTCTCGTATGCAGTCGAGGCCATAATTTGAAAAGTATGCTACCTAGAGAAATGGGGCCTACATCGTTGGATTCAGCGTTGTTTTAAAACCAAATATCAGTAATTTTATTGATTTATCTGATCAGATAAATTAGTTAGATCGAAAAATCTGACACTAGAACAAAAGATATTTTCGCCAGTTTTATGGCTTCAATTTACAACAAAATGATTGTTTAAGCATTAAAAATCAATTGTACATAAATAAATTAATTGATTTGTTGCTAATTATCGAATAATTAACAAAAATAAATTTGGATGTTTCGTTGTAGTTCACGGGTTTTTCCAGAGATGGCGCAACAATCAGCTGTCATTTTTTTCACGGAAAATAATTTATTTTCTTTAATAATTCAATGAATTTTCGATTGATCTCCTGAGGGATTAGTTAATTTCTTCCGCTAAATTGATTAAATAATATAAGAAGTTAGTTTGAGGTTTGATTATTGAACGTAATCTGTCAGTTGTCAAAATGGCGTCAGCTGTGATTGATGTCACAACAGAAAATAAACAAATTACTTCGATTTCTTCGCAAGAATACGACGGAATGAGCACAAATAGTATTTCAATGGACAATTCTTTGGTAAAAACACAGAAATTCACTCATTCCTATACAAAATCACTAAAAAATCATCAACTCGAGATGTGATCTTATAAATATTTTAGGTCCAATCGCCAAGTATTGACAGTTTCTCAACATTTCAAGAAACTGAAAACCTGTCTGAGTTAAATATGGACGAAAATATGGACTTATGCGTCAAAATTGATAACCCACAAAAACATTTAGACACTTTAGAAACCTACATAACATTTAGGCTAACAACAAAAGTTGCAAGAATCGAATTTCCGGAAAACGAATATATAGTTCGCCGAAGATACAATGATTTCATTTGGCTGCGCCAGAAACTAATGGAAACTCATCCAAATCACATAGTTCCTGTAGGTTATTAAATTATTTTGTGTAATTGTTTCAACATATTTTGTTTCTTTCAGCCGTTGCCTGGCAAACATAGCCTCATCGGGCAACTTGATCGATATTCGAAAGATTTTATCTTGGCTAGAATGAAACTTTTGAATGTTTTCATGTCTAGATTGGTGGAGCACCCGATCCTGAGCTGCAATGAATACTTTAAAGTATTTTTGACTGCGAAACAAACAGTAAGTTATTTTTTACTATTTTTGACTTGAAATATCTTTGGAACTGTACTAGCTAGAGAAATGGGGCCCACACTATTAGATTCAGCGCAGTTTAAATACTAAATGTCTGTATTTTTACTTTGATTTATCCAGTGGTACCAACAAAATAAAATAATCACTGTTAACCCAAAAATTTTGCTGATTGTAACTTTGTTCAACTTTGGGGCTTCGTAATTTAAAAACCATGTTAGTTAGGGAAATGGGGCCCACACTATTAGATTCAACGCAGTTTAAATACTAAATGTCCGTATTTTTACTTTGATTTATCCAGTGGTACCAACAAAATAAATTAATTACTGTTGACCCAAAATTTTTGCAGCTTGTAACTTTGTTCAACTTTGGGGCGACGTAATTTAAAAACCATGTTAGTTAGGGAAATGGGGCCCACACTATTAGATTCAGCGCAGTTTAAATACTAAATGTCCGTATTTTTACTTTGATTTATCCAGTGGTACCAACAAAATAAAATAATCACTATTAGTTTTTGAATTACAGTCAAAAAATTTTTAGTTGTTTTTAAAATAGTTTTTTGATGTGTTCAGGAATTCACATCGTTTCGAAAAACTCAAAAAGTCTCTCTGAACAAAATGTCGGACTCCTTTCATAATTTATCTGGCATATCCACAATTAAACACAAAATGGTCGAATTCGAAAAGACCAAAGATTACTTAAACACTCTAAGTGAAAAGTTATTAATGATTGAGAAAATCTCGAATCGAATAAACAAAGAGCGACAAGACTACATGACCGAATTGAACAATTTCTACCCTATCTTGAGTTGGTGGTCGACTTCTGAGCCTCAGTTGGCACCCCTGTTGCAATCCATGGCCAACGCAGTGGAAAGAACATCTTTCGCGCAAAACGATTTGGTTTTGCAACATTCCGTCACCATTTCCAGCCCAATTCGAGAGTTTCTGATGTATGTTGACGTCGTCAAAGAGGTTTTGACCAAAAGGGACAATTATCAGATTGTTTATGAGGGATCTGTGGAGGAATTGGCCAAAAAACGCGGCGAGAAAGAAAATGTAAGTTTTTTCATTTGTTTTTAACCGCATTTTTTCAACAGGTGATTTCTCACATTTCCAAACTTCAAATTTAGTGTTTCACACATTAAATTAATTCTTAAAACGTCAAAAAACAAATATTCATTCATAATTATATTGATTTATTGCTAATTATTGAGTAATTATCGAAAATAAATTAGTAATTTTAAGTTTGAAAAGTGACAGCTGTTGATGAAGAAATCTTGAACTTGGGGGCTCTGTAACTTAAAAAGTATTTGAGATAGGCAAATGGGGCCCACACCATTCGATTCAGCGTAATTTGAAAAGCAAAAATCCAAGTTTTTAATTGGATTGGTCCAGTGGTACCACCACAATAAAATAATTACTGTTACCCCAAAAAGTGTTAAACTTTGGAGCCCTATAATTTTAAAACTAGACTAGCTAGATAAATGGGGGCCACACCATTCGATTCAGCGCATTTTGAAAAGCAAAAATCCAAATTGTTAATTAGATTGGTCCAGTGGTACCACCACAATAAAATAATTACTGTTACCCCAAAAGGTTTTTTGGTTCAACAGTATTTATTTTATTTTGTTGGTTCCACTGGACCAATCTAATTAAAAACTTGGATTTTTGCTTTTCAAAATGCGCTGAATCCAATGCGATGGGCCCCATTTGTCTATCTCTAATACTTTTTAAGTTACAGAGCCCCAAAGTTGAACAAAATTTTAAAACAATTCTCTCTCATGTTTAGTTGCTGTCCTGTTGCAATCAGGGCCCCAATCAACCAAATTCCAACTCTTTCTCGCTTTGGCGCCAACAAACCAACGACCAGAAGTTAGAAAAATTGGGTGTCCACATTCCACAGCTGGTTAAACAAGCGGAAAACTACCAGGATCGACTGGAATGCGCCAATGAAGCGCTGCGAAGCGACATCGCGCGCTGGCACCACGAGAAGAGGTCGTGTCTGAAGAAGATTCTGCTGGAGTTCGCGACGAAACAGATCGAGTTCTACGAGAAGACGGTGTCTGCGTGGGAGAAAGTGGCCAGCGAGTGCTCCTGCTGAAAGATCTCTATAATATTTATTTATGTTTTATGTTGTTTTTGTTGTACATTCCAATAAATAAACGCTTCTTTGTTGCTTTGTTTTGTTAATAAATGTGAAGAAATATTAAATAATGTTTATTGTGATAGAAAATCGAAACTCAAATATTGGTTCATTTATGAACCTCAATATTTTACAAACCACAATAGTTGTGCAATTTCTGTCTGTTTAGTTGGATTCACCACAATTTTAAAAACAATAATCAATAATTTCATCGATATATCTGATCAGATTAATTTACTAGACCTGAAAATCTGAACTGGCACCAAATTACAAGCACTGTATTCATTAGCCATTTTCTCACATATAACAGCTTTAATTTTCATGATCACACATTAAAATGCATCTAGAAGATTCAATAATTAATTCTGTATACATAAATATGCCGATTAATCGTTAATTCATGAGTAATTAACAAAACTAATTGTGTTAATTTTGGTTAAAAAGTGACAGTTGTTTTGGCGCCATCTGTGTAAAAACCCGTGAACTATGATGGATCATCGTAGTTCACGCATATTTGCAGAGATGGCGCACGAAGCGGTAATCAATGTACCAATGTTAAATATGCCAACAACTCAAAAGAAAATAATCATCATTCTGACCCTTAAATACATGTACAATAAGGGTCATTGGCTTAAACTAAGCATTCTTGTAGATCGCTTATATCTCTGAAACTATAATAGATAGCGAAAAACTTAACATTGACGAGTTGTAGAAAACAAAATTTTCTATCTATTCTACATTTAACATTTTCCTGTAGCCCTTATGGTTTCCGAGATACCGGCCGTCAAAATTGGACATAGTTGTAAATTTAAACTGCGATTACTCAAAAACTAAGGCCCGTAGAAATTTTTGGCCGCCAGTTTCGGAATCTGCAGGTCCGATTTAAGGGGATAGCGTTCCTAACTCGAAACTTTTTTCCCGCCAAAATAAAAAAAAAAACATGGACTAACCCCTTGATGTTTTTTTTTGGCCAAAAATGGTTTTTTCGTCAAATCGAGCTGAAATTCTGCATACTGCTTCTTTGGCACTGGGGCTACTGACTTCTGGGGAGAAATCCCCAAAATTTTCACTATTACCGAAAATATTTCACTTTTTCGGGCGATTTTTGGAACGCTGAAATTATGGGTCTTAGAGAAAAATGTTTCAAGTAAAAGTTGTAGAGAAAATTAAAAGAAAAATGTTTTATTTGAAACATTTTACCCAAATGTGCCCAGATTCAGAGAAAAATGGGAAAGAAAGTGTAAAAAATAATTTCATACCTTGAAGTGCATCAAAATGCAACAAATCAATTTTTATTAATTAAAGCGTATTTTTTGGCACAATTTAAGTGTATTTTTGTTAATTAATTACGTTAATTAGATATTGTTTTGAATTTTTGAATTGTGTTGCGCCAGATTGCATGCAACCCGCATTGCAGAAATGTAACAATGGTTGCAGGCATTGGGCGTAACTAAATAAAAAAATTCAAAACAATATATAATTAACGTAATTAATTAACAAAAATACACTCAAATTGTGTCAAAAAATACGCTTTAATTAATAAAAATTGATTTGTCACATTTTGATTTATTTCAAGCCATGAAAATATTTTTTGCTTACATTTTATTAGTTATTAACTATTGTAGTTTGTAAAATTGCAGTTTTTGTCTGCACCATTAAATTCACCACAGTTTTAAATACAAATATCCATAATTTCATCGATATATCTGATCAGATTAATTTACTAGACCTAAAAATCTGAACCGAGTACAAATTGAAAGCACTATATTCATTAGCTATTTTCTCACATATAACAGCTTTAATTTTCATGTATCACACATCAAAATGCATCTAGAAGATTCAATAATTAATTCTGTATACATAAATATGCCGATTAATCGTTAATTCATGAGTAATTAACAAAACTAATTGTGTTAATTTTGGTTAAAAAGTGACAGTTGTTTTGGCGCCATCTGTGTAAAAACCCGTGAACTATGATGGATCATCGTAGTTCACGCATATTTGCAGAGATGGCGCACGAAGCGGTAATCAATGTACCAATGTTAAATATGCCAACAACTCAAAAGAAAATAATCATCATTCTGACCCTTAAATACATGTACAATAAGGGTCATTGGCTTAAACTAAGCATTCTTGTAGATCGCTTATATCTCTGAAACTATAATAGATAGCGAAAAACTTAACATTGACGAGTTGTAGAAAACAAAATTTTCTATCTATTCTACATTTAACATTTTCCTGTAGCCCTTATGGTTTCCGAGATACCGGCCGTCAAAATTGGACATAGTTGTAAATTTAAACTGCGATTACTCAAAAACTAAGGCCCGTAGAAATTTTTGGCCGCCAGTTTCGGAATCTGCAGGTCCGAATTAAGGGGATAGCGTTCCTAACTCGAAACTTTTTTTCCCGCCAAAATAAAAAAAAAAACATGGACTAACCCCTTGATGTTTTTTTTGGCCAAAAATGGTTTTTTCGTCAAATCGAGCTGAAATTCTGCATACAGCTTCTTTGGCACTGGGGCTACTGACTTCTGGGGAGAAATCCCCAAAATTTTCACTATTACAGAAAATATTTCACTTTTTCGGGCGATTTTTGGAACGCTGAAATTATGGGTCTTAGAGAAAAATGTTTCAAGTAAAAGTTGTAGAGAAAATTAAAAGAAAAATGTTTTATTTGAAACATTTTACCCAAATGTGCCCAGATTCAGAGAAAAATGGGAAAGAAAGTGTAAAAAATAATTTCATACCTTGAAGTGCATCAAAATGCAACAAATCAATTTTTATTAATTAAAGCGTATTTTTTGGCACAATTTAAGTGTATTTTTGTTAATTAATTACGTTAATTAGATATTGTTTTGAATTTTTGAATTGTGTTGCGCCAGATTGCATGCAACCCGCATTGCAGAAATGTAACAATGGTTGCAGGCATTGGGCGTAACTAAATAAAAAAATTCAAAACAATATATAATTAACGTAATTAATTAACAAAAATACACTCAAATTGTGTCAAAAAATACGCTTTAATTAATAAAAATTGATTTGTCACATTTTGATTTATTTCAAGCCATGAAAATATTTTTTGCTTACATTTTATTAGTTATTAACTATTGTAGTTTGTAAAATTGCAGTTTTTGTCTGCACCATTAAATTCACCACAGTTTTAAATACAAATATCCATAATTTCATCGATATATCTGATCAGATTAATTTACTAGACCTAAAAATCTGAACCGAGTACAAATTGAAAGCACTATATTCATTAGCTATTTTCTCACATATAACAGCTTTAATTTTCATGTATCACACATCAAAATGCATCTAGAAGATTCAATAATTAATTCTGTATACATAAATATGCCGATTAATCGTTAATTCATGAGTAATTAACAAAACTAATTGTGTTAATTTTGGTTAAAAAGTGACAGTTGTTTTGGCGCCATCTGTGTAAAAACCCGTGAACTATGATGGATCATCGTAGTTCACGCATATTTGCAGAGATGGCGCACGAAGCGGTAATCAATGTACCAATGTTAAATATGCCAACAACTCAAAAGAAAATAATCATCATTCTGACCCTTAAATACATGTACAATAAGGGTCATTGGCTTAAACTAAGCATTCTTGTAGATCGCTTATATCTCTGAAACTATAATAGATAGCGAAAAACTTAACATTGACGAGTTGTAGAAAACAAAATTTTCTATCTATTCTACATTTAACATTTTCCTGTAGCCCTTATGGTTTCCGAGATACCGGCCGTCAAAATTGGACATAGTTGTAAATTTAAACTGCGATTACTCAAAAACTAAGGCCCGTAGAAATTTTTGGCCGCCAGTTTCGGAATCTGCAGGTCCGAATTAAGGGGATAGCGTTCCTAACTCGAAACTTTTTTTCCCGCCAAAATAAAAAAAAAAACATGGACTAACCCCTTGATGTTTTTTTTGGCCAAAAATGGTTTTTTCGTCAAATCGAGCTGAAATTCTGCATACAGCTTCTTTGGCACTGGGGCTACTGACTTCTGGGGAGAAATCCCCAAAATTTTCACTATTACAGAAAATATTTCACTTTTTCGGGCGATTTTTGGAACGCTGAAATTATGGGTCTTAGAGAAAAATGTTTCAAGTAAAAGTTGTAGAGAAAATTAAAAGAAAAATGTTTTATTTGAAACATTTTACCCAAATGTGCCCAGATTCAGAGAAAAATGGGAAAGAAAGTGTAAAAAATAATTTCATACCTTGAAGTGCATCAAAATGCAACAAATCAATTTTTATTAATTAAAGCGTATTTTTTGGCACAATTTAAGTGTATTTTTGTTAATTAATTACGTTAATTAGATATTGTTTTGAATTTTTGAATTGTGTTGCGCCAGATTGCATGCAACCCGCATTGCAGAAATGTAACAATGGTTGCAGGCATTGGGCGTAACTAAATAAAAAAATTCAAAACAATATATAATTAACGTAATTAATTAACAAAAATACACTCAAATTGTGTCAAAAAATACGCTTTAATTAATAAAAATTGATTTGTCACATTTTGATTTATTTCAAGCCATGAAAATATTTTTTGCTTACATTTTATTAGTTATTAACTATTGTAGTTTGTAAAATTGCAGTTTTTGTCTGCACCATTAAATTCACCACAGTTTTAAATACAAATATCCATAATTTCATCGATATATCTGATCAGATTAATTTACTAGACCTAAAAATCTGAACCGAGTACAAATTGAAAGCACTATATTCATTAGCTATTTTCTCACATATAACAGCTTTAATTTTCATGTATCACACATCAAAATGCATCTAGAAGATTCAATAATTAATTCTGTATACATAAATATGCCGATTAATCGTTAATTCATGAGTAATTAACAAAACTAATTGTGTTAATTTTGGTTAAAAAGTGACAGTTGTTTTGGCGCCATCTGTGTAAAAACCCGTGAACTATGATGGATCATCGTAGTTCACGCATATTTGCAGAGATGGCGCACGAAGCGGTAATCAATGTACCAATGTTAAATATGCCAACAACTCAAAAGAAAATAATCATCATTCTGACCCTTAAATACATGTACAATAAGGGTCATTGGCTTAAACTAAGCATTCTTGTAGATCGCTTATATCTCTGAAACTATAATAGATAGCGAAAAACTTAACATTGACGAGTTGTAGAAAACAAAATTTTCTATCTATTCTACATTTAACATTTTCCTGTAGCCCTTATGGTTTCCGAGATACCGGCCGTCAAAATTGGACATAGTTGTAAATTTAAACTGCGATTACTCAAAAACTAAGGCCCGTAGAAATTTTTGGCCGCCAGTTTCGGAATCTGCAGGTCCGAATTAAGGGGATAGCGTTCCTAACTCGAAACTTTTTTTCCCGCCAAAATAAAAAAAAAAACATGGACTAACCCCTTGATGTTTTTTTTGGCCAAAAATGGTTTTTTCGTCAAATCGAGCTGAAATTCTGCATACAGCTTCTTTGGCACTGGGGCTACTGACTTCTGGGGAGAAATCCCCAAAATTTTCACTATTACAGAAAATATTTCACTTTTTCGGGCGATTTTTGGAACGCTGAAATTATGGGTCTTAGAGAAAAATGTTTCAAGTAAAAGTTGTAGAGAAAATTAAAAGAAAAATGTTTTATTTGAAACATTTTACCCAAATGTGCCCAGATTCAGAGAAAAATGGGAAAGAAAGTGTAAAAAATAATTTCATACCTTGAAGTGCATCAAAATGCAACAAATCAATTTTTATTAATTAAAGCGTATTTTTTGGCACAATTTAAGTGTATTTTTGTTAATTAATTACGTTAATTAGATATTGTTTTGAATTTTTGAATTGTGTTGCGCCAGATTGCATGCAACCCGCATTGCAGAAATGTAACAATGGTTGCAGGCATTGGGCGTAACTAAATAAAAAAATTCAAAACAATATATAATTAACGTAATTAATTAACAAAAATACACTCAAATTGTGTCAAAAAATACGCTTTAATTAATAAAAATTGATTTGTCACATTTTGATTTATTTCAAGCCATGAAAATATTTTTTGCTTACATTTTATTAGTTATTAACTATTGTAGTTTGTAAAATTGCAGTTTTTGTCTGCACCATTAAATTCACCACAGTTTTAAATACAAATATCCATAATTTCATCGATATATCTGATCAGATTAATTTACTAGACCTAAAAATCTGAACCGAGTACAAATTGAAAGCACTATATTCATTAGCTATTTTCTCACATATAACAGCTTTAATTTTCATGTATCACACATCAAAATGCATCTAGAAGATTCAATAATTAATTCTGTATACATAAATATGCCGATTAATCGTTAATTCATGAGTAATTAACAAAACTAATTGTGTTAATTTTGGTTAAAAAGTGACAGTTGTTTTGGCGCCATCTGTGTAAAAACCCGTGAACTATGATGGATCATCGTAGTTCACGCATATTTGCAGAGATGGCGCACGAAGCGGTAATCAATGTACCAATGTTAAATATGCCAACAACTCAAAAGAAAATAATCATCATTCTGACCCTTAAATACATGTACAATAAGGGTCATTGGCTTAAACTAAGCATTCTTGTAGATCGCTTATATCTCTGAAACTATAATAGATAGCGAAAAACTTAACATTGACGAGTTGTAGAAAACAAAATTTTCTATCTATTCTACATTTAACATTTTCCTGTAGCCCTTATGGTTTCCGAGATACCGGCCGTCAAAATTGGACATAGTTGTAAATTTAAACTGCGATTACTCAAAAACTAAGGCCCGTAGAAATTTTTGGCCGCCAGTTTCGGAATCTGCAGGTCCGAATTAAGGGGATAGCGTTCCTAACTCGAAACTTTTTTTCCCGCCAAAATAAAAAAAAAAACATGGACTAACCCCTTGATGTTTTTTTTGGCCAAAAATGGTTTTTTCGTCAAATCGAGCTGAAATTCTGCATACAGCTTCTTTGGCACTGGGGCTACTGACTTCTGGGGAGAAATCCCCAAAATTTTCACTATTACAGAAAATATTTCACTTTTTCGGGCGATTTTTGGAACGCTGAAATTATGGGTCTTAGAGAAAAATGTTTCAAGTAAAAGTTGTAGAGAAAATTAAAAGAAAAATGTTTTATTTGAAACATTTTACCCAAATGTGCCCAGATTCAGAGAAAAATGGGAAAGAAAGTGTAAAAAATAATTTCATACCTTGAAGTGCATCAAAATGCAACAAATCAATTTTTATTAATTAAAGCGTATTTTTTGGCACAATTTAAGTGTATTTTTGTTAATTAATTACGTTAATTAGATATTGTTTTTGAATTTTTGAATTGTGTTGCGCCAGATTGCATGCAACCCGCATTGCAGAAATGTAACAATGGTTGCAGGCATTGGGCGTAACTAAATAAAAAAATTCAAAACAATATATAATTCTCTCCAAAACTATTGTAGATACATCTATTTTGATGACATTTCTGGGTTCAGCAAAGTTTAGATACCCAATTTGGGTAATTTGGTGAAAAAGATGGGTTAATTAATTATTTATTAATTAAAATGTAAAAAATGGTAAAATAATCTCGTCACTTCTCAGAAAAAAAAAATTTCTAACTTTGTGAGGGCGTATCTCCAAAACTAATTGAGATACATAAATTCTGTTGACATTTCTGGATTCGCCAATGATTAAATACCCATCTTGGGTAATTGGGTGAAATTCGATAGGCTAATTAATGTGTTATTAATTAAAATGTAAAGTGGTACAAAATAAATTTGTCAATTTTAGAAAAAATAGTTTTGTAACTTTGAAGAGCCGTATCTCCAAAACTATTGTAAATACATCAATTTTGATAACATTTCTGGGTTCAGCAAAGTTTAGATACCCAATTTGGGTAATTTGGTGAAAACTGATGGGTTAATTAATTATTTATTAATTAAAATGTAAAAAATGGTAAAATATTCTCGTCACTTCTCAGTAAAAAATAGTTTTCTAACTTTGTGAGGGCATATCTCCAAAACTAATTGAGATACATCAATTCTGTTGACATTTCTGGATTCGGCAATGCTTAAATACCCACCTTGGGTAAAAGTCGATAGGATAATTAATGTGTTATTAATTAAAATGTAAAGTGGTACAAAATAAATTTGTCAATTTTAGAAAAAATAGTTTTGTAACTTTGAAGAGCCGTATCTCCAAAACTATTGTAGATACATCAATTTTGATGACATTTCTGGGTTCAGCAAAGTTTAGATACCCAATTTGGGTAATTTGGTGAAAAATGATGGGTTAATTAATTATTTATTAATTAAAATGAAGAAAATGGTAAAATATTCTCGTCACTTCTCAGAAAAAAAAGTTTTCTAACTTTGTGAGGGCGTATCTCCAAAACTAATTGAGATACATCAATTCTGTTGACATTTCTGGATTCGGCAATGCTTAAATACCCAATTTGGGTAATTGGGTAAAACACGAACGACTAATTAATTTGTTATTAATTAAAATGTAAACAGTGAGACACATCAATTTCGTTGACATTTTGACTCAGCAAAATTTGAATATTTTTCACATTTATTTATTTCCAGCACTTGAACAAATCAATAAATCGATATATACATATAATACTTTTGAAACTATATAAAAATCGACTAAAATATAATAATTTAACTAAATTAAAGAGTACCTAACTTGAAATTGTAGGTAGTTTTTAAAACGCTTTTAGTAGCACCTCTAAATTAAAATTCAGTCTCAAAAGAGATCCAAACGCTATAAAATATTTAAAATTTGTGTTCTATTTATCTATATTTAAATCTTAATCAGTAATATCATCTCTACATCAAACAATAAATAGTGCAACAACAATTTTAAACCCTAAATATGGTGTATAATACAATATTGTCGTAAAGCCTCGCAAAGTTTTTTATTAAAAATTATTTTAAAATCGTTTTTGGACAATTTCAACTGTTGTGCCTCAAAAACAAACGTCAACATATTATTTAGTATGTTTTCCGAAACAGACAAACAAATATAAAAATATACAAATTAAATTACAGCTTTCTGAATAATTCTAAACATTTTAGGAAACTGGAATGTTAATCATTATTAACTAAACATATTCTGTTGAGTTGCATCATTCTCGAACTCGTTCCACGCATTGTTGAGTTCCATGAAAATTAGTTTTGCGATTTTTTCATTCTCTGTACCCATTTGCTACAAATAACACAAATATTTAATCATAGAACATTTAATAAAACCTCAACCTGGAATTAAAAACACAAGCAGTTAGAAATGAGACATTTTCTCACCTTGTCAGGATGCACCGCAAGACAAGCCTTCCTATAAGCCTTCTTAACATCAGCAGCTGATACCAGCTGATGCATATCGCATTTATTCCATTTGGTTCCTTCCCACAGAACCGTATGAACCGAACATAAAAGTGCACGAATGTTGGTTCGTTTTCCTTCAACCTAAAGTGAAAATGTTACGAATATTTTACTACTTTGTGGTGTTGTATCTCAAAAACTAGATGAGATACATTAATTTTGTGGACAGTTTTGGATTCAGCAAGGTTTAAATACCCAATTTGGGTAATTTGGTTGAATATGATCGGCTAATTAATTTTTTATTAATTAAAATGTAAAATGTGGTAAAAATAAATTTGTCAATTTTAGGAAAAATAGTTTTGCAACTTTGTGGGGCCGTATCTCTAAAACTAAATGAGATACAACAATTCTGTTGACAGTTTTGGATTCAGCAAAGCCTAAATACCCAATTTGGGTAATTTCATTAAATATAATCGGCTAATTATTTTTTTTATTAATTAAAATGTAAAAAGTGGTAAAAAATAAATTTGTTAATTTTAGGAAAAATAATTTTACAACTTTGTGGGACCGTATCTCCAAAATTAAACGAGATACATTAATTCTGTTGACAGTTTTGGATTCAGCAAGGTTCAAATACCCAATTTGGGTAATTTGGTGTAAAATGATGGGGTAATTAATTATTTATTAATTAAAATGTAAAAAATGGTTTCCATACCCATTCCAAAATTTTAAGTTTATCTGGATCCATGTCTCTTGCAAGTTCTTCTTTCCGCATTTCATTGATAGTCCTAGGGAAATTATCACGTTTCGTAGCAAATTGGTATCCCTGCGATCCCAATAAATCCCCAAAAACATCCCCAGATTTCTTCCCTTTCGTCTCATTTTTATTTCCAAAAAGAGAATCAAAATGACTTCGACTATAATCGGGTCTTTGTTCCGAAGCAGGGCTCCGAGCATGAATGGGGGTGCTCTGGGGGGTTGTTGGAGGTACCCTAAGGGGCGAAGCACCTCCGCCATCGGAATTACTGCCACCGGAAGCGGGCGACCCCAAAGATAAATTCCCTAAGTCAGAAAATAAATCTGGTGTTTTTTGGGTGTTTGGTTTTGTCCACCCTGATAGAAAGTCACCCCCTCCGTTATTGTCAGGGGGCGCGGTTTGATTAGAGGGAGCTTGGGGGGCGCTTGGGGGCATAGCCCCTTCGAAAGGATCAAAAAACAACTCGGTGTTGTTAGTATTTTTTGGAGCAGTATAATCGGTGAAATTAGCCCCAAAATCCCCAAAATTTTCCCCCAAAAGGTCCACATTGGAACTTGGGGTGCGATTGGGGGTTGTCTGCATTGGAGGAGCAGAGTTTAAATTTAATAAATCCACTGATTCTTCAGTTGGTAGCTCTGCTTCTACTACCTGTAAATATAAATGTTACAAATTAAAAAATAAATGTTTGCCAAACTTTGTGGAGCCCTATCTTTAAAACTAAATGAGATACAACAATTTTGATGCAAGTTTTAGATTCAGCAATGCTTAAATACCCAATTGGGTAAATTGGGTAAAATACAATCCACGAATTATTTTTTTATTAATTAAAATGTAAAAACTGGTAAAACTTACTTTTTCCGGTTCAATTTTCGGCGATGGAGGTCTCCTAGGGGGCGCAACAGGGCGCTCCGGCCTTGTCATTGGTGGAGTTACAGGTTTACTAACTACAAGTAAATAAAACAATAAAAATATACAAATTAGAAAGGGGTACCTCACCAAAATTATCCCGAGTTTCGTCATGTTCAATCTGACTGCTAAATAATATGTTTGGGGCTCGTTGGGTGCTCTGGTCTGTCACCCAAGGCGGCGGCTGAGATGGACGACGCTCTGCGTCGCCTACGAAAACCCCTAGAGATAGGGCGAAGCCCTGGGGGTAGTGCTGCGCCCCAGGTTGTGTATTTTCATCCGCTAGACCGTCCAACTCGGATCTAGACGAATTAAAATAGTTTTAGCAAATTTGTGTGCTCGTATCTCAAAAACTAAACAAGATATTTTAATTCTGTTGACAGTTTTGGATGCAGCAAAGTCTAAATACCCAATTTGGACAAACTTGTCAAAATTGACTGGGCCAATTAATTTTAATTAATTAAAATAACAAAACTGACTTCGGAAATCGAATCATGGTATCTTCCTCCGGAATAAATCCGGTATGAATTTGAAATTGACAAATCCGGATTCCAGTGGGCCTCCCTTGATTCATAACACCCCCTAGGGTGTTCCGGGCATGGTATACCACCACACAAACATCCCCACAAACTGTTGCATTTAGGGGAATTACACACTGAAAAAAAACACCAAAATTTTTTTAAAAAGTTCAACCATTTTTTAAAGTGAATTATTTTGAAAACCAAACAAAATTTGGGGAAATGGTTCAAATAAAAGTTGTAGCCAACACTGTTACCAACATTTTAATGTGAAAAAATTTTTTTTTTAAGCCTTACCTTGCCTTCTACGATGCTGAAAAGTCTCATTCGCTCATATTCTTTCACAGTGCTCAAAATACATTTTTCCCCACTGTAAACCTCAACAAAGGGCCTACAACCGTCCCTCATTTTGGTAAAAAGGGGCACAGGCTGTAAGACAAGCTGTGTTAAAGTCAGAGGCTTGAAATGGGGCCCTCTTGCTGGAACTCTAACCTGAAAATTGTATTTTTACAATTGTTATTTTTAATTTTTTTATTTTGATTTTAAACTTACAACATCGCTTAAATAATACAGATATCTCAACTCCGAGGGCCTCATCTGAGGAGGAAGACGCTTAACAGCAAAGAGTTGAAGAGCATCTTCAGGAACGGCGAAGAAATGTGAATACAACAAAAGCGCGCAAACCAAAGTGCAACTTGATGCTTTGCCGTCCTAAAATTGAATATATAACTTTTGTTAGGTTGGTCCTACTGTATTAATCATCATAAGTAAAGTTGTTCAGCATTAAATTGCGCATTTTTCAAGACCTGCTTCAGTTTTGTATCTTTAATAGATTTCGAGATACAACTGTTGTGAAACTTAAGATTAATATAAATTAGATAGCTGTGAATATAAAAAAGTAAGAATGTTGTTACTAGGACAACAGACAATTGTAATAATAATAAAGTAGTGTCACATGCTTAATTTGTGTTCGTGTATGTTATTACTAACTAATAGAACAACAACACCAAGGAGCACCAGGAGATTCCACTTACATGTAAAAAAATGGTACCGTCGTTGCTATGGTAATTATAACTGCGGCCACAACCGTTAGATGGCACCACATGTAATATTTATAATTATTTTATTCAAGACAATAAAAATCAAAGTCATATATGTCAAAAATAAAATATATTTTGAAAGAATTAAGAAATAAATACAACATACAAATATCGAATGTATATTCGCTGATCCATTTGCATGATACATTTTATATCACTGAATTTAACAATCTCATTCTATCCACTATTCATCTAACATTTATATTTTCCATCATACACCCAGACCATGCTAACTTCGCAGAGAAAGACATATATTTCTTGTCGCATCTTTAAAAAATATTGAAAATATAATTAATAATTATATTCTATCGGATTGTGCATTGGAAATAGCGACAAATTTACCTATGGTCAAATTTAGTTTAAGTCTAGAATTCCATCACGCAATAATGCTCTATGAATCTTTCAATTTATTATTTAAAGGAAAATGATTGGTGGAAAATAAGATCTTCGTTTCGTATTTAATACATTAATGAAATTCGTATATACGTACTTCGCAGTTGATGGAAATCCACTGAAAATTAATATTCAATGATAATTACATAAATATCAATATTTGCAATTTAAGTACTTACAATAACGTACCATTGTACATCAATGAAATATTACTTCACATAACGATAAAATTCTAATTTTAAGAATTTTTCAATATAAACTTGTGTTTTTGGAAAAATTGTGACAGATGTGACAGATTTTGATTATTGTTTTAAATAAATCGTAGCCTACGTTAATATTCTATAAGCAAATATAAGTGCGGCCAGATCCGGCAGATGGCTCGCGCATCGCGAACCTAATTTTCCTATGCAAGTGAAATCTCCTGGTGCTCCTTGAACAACACTTTAAAATTTGGAAAGTAAAAGCTGCTGAAGAACTGACAAAAATTATTTTCGATGTGATAAAACCGTGTATAACTTTTGTTAGGTTGGTCCTACTGTAATAATCATTATAATTAAATTTGTTAAGCATTAAATTGCGTATTTTTCAAGACCAGTTTCAGTTTTGTATCTTTAATAATTTTCGAGCTACATAACCTTAAAGTTTGCTTACAAATATTATTTATGATGTGCTGAAAACAACTTACAGTACAATGGACAACAACAATGTTTCTTCTGTCTCCTTCCAGCCAATTATAAACGTCCACAGCCATTTGGTACATTGCGTTTAATAATGGGGCGTAGTACGGTCCTGGATAAGCAAAACCTAGCAAAACAATTAAGTTAATTAGAGAAACGATTAATTAAAAAAAAATAATAAGAATTTTATTTGTAAAAAAGTTTTAGCAACTTTGTGGAGTCGTATCTCAAAAACTATTTGAGATACATCAATTTTGTTGACATATTTGGATTCAGCAAACTTTAAATACCCAATTTGGGTAATTGAGTACAATTTGATCGGCTAATTAATTTTTTATTAATTAAAATATAAAAAGTGGTAAAAAATAAGTTTGTCAATTTTACGGAAAAATAGTTTTGCAACTTTGTGGGGGCGTATCTCCAAAACTAAACAAGATATTTTAATTCTTTTGACATTTTTGAATTCACCAAAGCCTAAATACCAAATTTGGGTAATTTGGAAAAATATGATCGGCTAATTAATTTGTTATTAATTAAAATGTAAAAAATGGCAAAACAACAATTTGTGTTTATTCTAGGACTCCGCAATTTTTTAAGCTAAATCCAAGGGTGATTTAACTTACCCACATCCACGACACGTATCTGGGGGCCCAACCTTGATGGGTGGTATGGCTTCTTGGACACATTATACACAGCACAGTGTCCAGGATGTCTCGTATCTAAGAAAGCGCGAACATCATCGATGTGATTAGTTCGGTAAGCGGATTCTAAGCCTTCACTAGGGTATGGCATCACCAGGATACGCGAGGTTATGTAGCTGATGTCCAAATCTGATCGCGCAATTGTCCTATGAAGGATATATAAGCGTTTAGTTAGCACAGAACTTCCTGAAAACAAAAAATAAACTTACTGTTGCATCGTTTGCATAACTTTGGAACTTGTGTCTTTAAGATTTTTTAAAAAGCTTCCAGCGCCTCCTTTGAAAGAACTAAAGAGTCCTTGCCCCCCTGCGGGTACCTTTTGGGGCCCAACAGGAACAGGTGGCGCCGGGCGAGTCGGTGGAACTTTCCCATTACTCTCTCCGGAATTATGTTCACTAGGTGGCGCTGGCGGCCTGCTAGGTGGCGCTGGACGAGCTGGTGGGCCTCCAGGGGGGCACCCAGAGGGCGCAGGCGCTGGAAGAGAAATCGGAGCCCGCAAATTAAACCCGAAAGTGTCTGAAATTGCAGCCAGACGTTCCAGGACTCCAGAAATTGTTAAACGATTCGTAGGATTAACAATTAAACATCCACCTTAAAACAAATGATATTGTGACGTCAGATAAGCTTAGAAAGTGAGGTTAACTTACGTATGATGTCCTGAAAACAGCTGAATTTGTCTTGAGCAATCGGTGGTAAAGTAAAATTTCCATTGACTATTCGAAGTTTCGCCCCATCTTCAAAGGGATGTTTCATGTAACATAGAGCATATAAGATGCATCCCAATGCCCAGACATCACTTTGGGGCCCAACGAAATGGTCGCTCCAAGTGTCTAGCAGCTCTGGGGCCCGGTACATTGGGGTGGTAAACCTGGCAAGCTACCCAAAACAAAATGATCACCATAAACCCTAAAGCAATTTAAACATTTATCAATATGTGTATAACTTTTGTTAGGTTGGTACTACTGTAATAATCATCATAAGTAAAGTTGTTCAGCATTAAATTGCGCGTGTTTTAGAACCTATTTCAGTTTTGTATCTTTAATACTTTCCGAGATACAACACTTTAAAATTGGGAAAGTAAAAGCTGCTGAAGAACTGACAAATATTATTTACAATGTGATAACACCATGCATAACTTTTGTTAGGTTGGTCCTACTGTAATAATCCTCACAAGTAAAGTTATACAGCATTAAATTACGCATTTTTCTAGACCTGTTTCAGTTTAGTATCTTTAATACTTTTCGAGATACGCCGCCTTAAAGTTTATGAAATAGAAACTGCTAACAAATATTATTACCAACAAAAAAAACTTACATTTTCCTCCAACATGGTCCTTTGAGAGGTGCTCCAGGTGGCATCCGGCTGGAAAGTATCTGTAGTTGCAGATCCAAAGTCACATAATCGTACACAACCGTCAGAACCTATTAGTAGGTTCTCCATTTTTAAATCGCGGTGTGTGACGGCAGGAGTTTGTTGGTGTAAGTGTTGGACAGCTCTGCAGGTCTGGTAGAACACTTTGGAGATGGTTTCCAAGTCTAGGGGGGTGCTACGAGAGTGGAGGAGCTCCACCAAAGAGCCTCCTATGAAAAAAACCACACAAAAAACATCATAAAAAACATGAAAAAATTTAGCAACTTTTTGGGGCCGTATTTCAAAAACTAGATAAGATACATTAATTTTGTTGACATTTTTGGATTCAGCGAGGTTTAAATACCCAATTTGGGTAATTTGATTAAATATAATCGGCTAATTAATTTTTTATTAATTAAAAACTAAAAATTGGTAAAATAATATCGTCAATTTTAAGGAAAAATAGGTTTAGCTAATTTGTGGGGCCCTATCTCAAAAACTAGACAAGATAAATTAATTCTGTTGACTGTTTTGGATTCACCAAAGTCTAAATACCCAATTTGGGTAATTTGGTATAATATGATCAGGTAATTAATTTTGTATTGATTAAAAAGTAAAAAGTGGTAAAAAATAAATTTGTCGATTTTACAGAAAAAAGTTTTGCAAATTTGTGGAATCGTATCTCAAAAACTAGACAAGATATTTTAAATCTGTTGACATTTTTGGATTCACCAAAGCATAAATACCCAATTTGAGTAATTTGGTACAATATGATCGGGTAATTAATTTTGTATTGATTAAAAAGTAAAAAGTGGTAAAAAATAAATTTTTCGATTTTACAGAAAAAAGTTTTGCAAATTTGTGGGATCGTATCTCAAAAACTAGACAAGATATTTTATTTCTGTTGACATTTTTGGATTCACGAAAGTCTAAATACCCCATTTAGGTAATATTGTAACATATGATCGGGTAATTAATTTTTTGTTAATTAAAATGTAAAAAATGGTCAAGAAATACCTGTGCACAATTCAGTAAGGAGTAAATATTCCGCCATTCCATGAGTGGTTTGGTTTTTTTCAATAAACGAAGCTGAAATAAACTGTATAATGTTTGGATGACCTGCAACGTGTTTTAAAATATTTATTTCCTGAATAATATTTTTTTTTGCCTCTTCATCTGCTGCTAGTAATCGCTGAAATAAATTAACAACTCCCAATATCAAATTTCACAATATGTAAGGAAAATAACTCACTTTTAAAGCATATTCTTTGCCTGTTGATAAATCTTGAGACACAAAAACTATGGCAAACCCTCCTAACAATCATTTTGAGTATTATTTGAGAATAGTTAAATAAATAAACTCAAAAACTTACCTTCTGCAATAACTTTTTTCACTCGAAGTTTGACATTTCCAATTTCCACAATTTGTCCCACAAAATTATTATCTAGTTGTCCATTACTCGGTGTACTAAAGTACCCGAAAGCTGATTTTAATAAATCACTCATTTTTATTGCGGTTTTTGTTTAATTTATAACATTTATAATAGAATTGATCATTCTTTTATGCTTGCTTTGACAACCACTGTGAGCTGTCAAACTGTTAGGGAATTTAACATTTTAGTAACTTTTAAATAATTTATTTAGTATTTATTTTACAGTATAAACAATAATTATTACATTACACAGTAGATAAATACACATATTTAAATAGGTGATTTATTTTTTACAAATTTTGTTATGAAACACAATCCCAACATAACCTGTAATTTCAAGGCTATATTTTGACAAGTTTGACGTTTCTCTTAAACAGCTTTTCTGTGTCTACGTATTTTTCCGTTTATAAAAAGTGTCAATTTGCATAAAAATGTCATCAAAATTACGTGTAAACCCAGTAGCAATCGTTAAACTACCACGTTTCAAATTTTTACGGAGCTAAAATGATGGGTGACGTTCCTAAATATAGTTATTGATTTTTCGTGTCAAAAGTTTACAAAATGTCACAGTCGTCTGCAACTGTCCAGCGCGTTTTACCCAAGAATGGATTGTTAATTTACGAAGAAAAGTCAGAGCTGGTTATGTGTAAACCTAGATTAATTCCTCTTAAAAGTTTGACGCTTCAAAAACTTGAAAATATGCAGAAAGAACTTAAACATTTACCGGTTGACACTTCGAATCAAAAATAAATTGTGTGTTAATGTGTTAATAAATTTATAAAAATGAGTGTTGGACCCTTAATTACTGAAATCGTGTTTGCTTTTGTGTTAGCAGCTAGTATTTTATATCGATATGGCAATTGGTTTCGACATCATATTTTTGTGACACTTTCTGTGTTGTTAGCGTGGTATTTTAGCTTTCTAATCATTTTTGTCTTACCTTTGGACGTCAGTTCTGTAAGTACTACAATTGTTAAACACTTTTAACTTTCTTAAACACTTCAATTTGCATTTTAAGACCGTTTTTCGACAATGTATCGAAGATCACATTCCACATAACAATAATTTATTTAACGCAACAGAAATTGCAAATACGACGGTTTCTCCAATTCCTTGTAAAGAACCATGGAGTAATGTTCCAGAAAATGTCTTTCCAAATTTATGGAGAGTCGTTTACTGGTCGTCACAGTGTTTAACTTGGTTAGTACGAAATTTTGTAATAGTTGCAATTTTTTGACGTTTTGTGTTATTATTTAAGGTTAGTTATGCCCATGATGCAATCATATATAAAAGCTGGCGATTTTACAGTTAAAGGCAAATTAAAATCAGCTTTAATCGATAATGCGATCTATTATGGATCATATTTGTTCATCTGTGGAATTTTATTGATTTATTTAGCTCTTAAACCTGACATTCATCTAGATGGGTAAGTAGTTTGCAGTTTTTTTTGTAACTTAACTTTATTAAAACCATTTTTACAGACAACAAATTAAAGCAATCGCTTCTACAGCGAGTAACACCTGGGGATTGTTCCTCCTGGTGTTGCTCCTCGGTTACGCTTTAGTGGAAATCCCCAGGAGTTTATGGAACAGCTCCCGACAGGGCTATGTTTTGAATCATAGCTATTTCAAAGCTGCAAAATTAAGGTAAATATTTTTTCTTTTTTTCCTAATTACAATTTCAATTGTTTACTGAGATTTAACCAACAGTTCCGACAAATGCGAAGCGGAAGAAACAGTCGACGACGTCTTGGAGTCGCTACAAGCTGTATGTGTAGCTATTAGACCTGGACATCATCTCCATGAGCACTTAGAAACAATTCTGCAAAAGGTTCCTACAGAATTACGCGACCGGATGGGAAGACGACAACTTCCGGATGACACGCCCACTGATGCACCAAGTGAGAAGGCTTTGGTTCGACTCCATCGACAAGTAATTAAATCGTTACAAACGTTGCAAAGAACCGAAACACAATGGAATATTCTGGTTGAAAAGATCTTCAACCTTGAAGATATTAACAAAAATCAATCTTCAAGAGATCGAAGATTCAAGCATACGTTTCAAAAACAACGGAGTTCCATTTCCCGTGTGATTTTTAATCCTACAATAGGTAATTTATCATTGAAATATATTATACTGGAACATTAACTGCGACCAAAAAAAAAACTTTAAATTTGGGTTTTAATATCTTGAAAACTATCATAGTTAGGCAGATGCGGTTTAAACCATTAAATTCAGCGCAGTTTGAAAAACAAATGTCCCTAGTATCATTCAGAAATCTGATCAGAAAAATTTGCTAGGTACAAAAATCTGAACCGGGAACAAATGATCTTCAACTCCAAAATGTGGTTCATATTGGAACCACAATATCTTTGAAACTATTATAGTTACAGCACTGCGGTTGGCGGCACTGCATTCAGTACACTTTAAAAAACAAATGTCCCTAGTATCATTCAGAAATCTGATCAGATAAATTTGCTAGGTACAACAATCTGAACCGGGAAAAAATGATCTTCAACTCCAAAATGTGGTTCATATTTGAACCATAATATCTTTGAAA
Source organism: Poecilus cupreus (assembly GCA_963942605.1). NCBI lineage: Eukaryota > Metazoa > Arthropoda > Insecta > Coleoptera > Carabidae > Poecilus > Poecilus cupreus. The sequence continues at coordinate 41,931,161 of OZ012713.1, forward strand.
CTATAATAGCTACAGTACTGCGGTTGGTAGCACTACATTCAGCACACTTTAAAAAACAAATGTCCATAGTATCATTCAGAAATCTGATCAGATAAATTTGCTAGTTACAAAAATCTGAACCGGGAGCAAATGTTCTTCAACTCCAAAATTTGGTTCACATTTGAACTATAATATCTTGGAATCTATAATAGCTACAATACTGCGGTTGGTACCACTGAATTCAGCACACTTTAAACTATAAATATTTATAGTTTCAAGTACTACAGTAGTTTTTTCCTAGCAACCACCAAACAAACCCATAGCAACCGATCTATTTACACAAAATAGCGTTCTAGATAAGTGATTTTAAGTGTTTTTAAGTGAATTTAAGTGATTTTAGTGATTGTTTTATGGGTTTTTCTTACAGAATGGTATTGTAAATGTGTAATCCACAGTTATTTACAAAAACTACTCGCAATTATTTGCGGAATTTTAAGCATAGCTGTTGTTTGGTCCGAGATGACTTTCTTCAACAAACGACCAGTTTTATCAATATTCGCTAACATTGTTAATGTTGCTAAGCTGAAATACGAGTATTTAACAATAGAGGTAAGTGTTTAACAATGTTTTATCAATAAAAATACTTCGTTATTTCTTTTTATAGGTTATGTCAACAGTAGTTATTGCTTATTTATGTTATTGTGCTTATTCAACAGTCTTAAAAATTCGCGTTTTAAACTTATATTATTTAGCACCTCACCATCAAACTAACGAATACAGTTTGATATTTTCTGGAATGATGCTTTGTCGGTTGACTCCTCCGATGTGTCTCAACTTCCTGGGGTTGATACACATGGACAGCCACATTATTAGGAAGCAATTTTTGGAAACTCACTACACACAGGTTAATAGTTTAATTATTTCAGCGAAACATAACTTCAAAAAACCATTATGTTTAGATTATGGGCCATATGGACGTAATTAAAATAATTTCCGATGGTTTCAACATTTATTTTCCGATGATGATCCTTGCGTTGTGTTTTGCGACGTATTTCAGTCTCGGATCAAGATTATTATCCATGTTAGGGTTTCAACAATTCATGGGAGAAGATGAACTAACGGCAGATTTGGTGGATGAAGGAAGAGAGCTAATTAAAAGAGGTATATCTTGGATACTATTATAGTTAGACAAATGAGGGTTGGATCACTTGATTCAGCACAGTTTAAAAAACAAATTTCCCTAGTTTCATTCAGAATTCTGATCAGATAAATTTCCCAGACACAAAAAACTGAACCGGGAACACATGTTCTTCAACTCCAAAAAGTGGTTCATATTTGAATCTTATTATCTTGGAAACTTTAATAGTTACAGTACTGCGGTTGGTAGCACTGCATTCAACACAGCTTGAAAAACAAATATCCTTAGTTTCATTCAGAAATCTGCTCAGATATATTTGCTAGACACCAAAATCTGAACCAGGAGCAAATGTTCTTCAACTCCAAAACTTGACTCAAATTTTTTGAGTTATTTTTATGTTAACTCCAAGTTTTTCTTCAGAGAAACGAAGAAGACAACGAGCTGAAGAGTCGATGACTCGAAGAAGAGAATTTCAAGAACGTTTTAGCACAAATGGCGGCAACAGGTATCGAACCATGCGCAGCAGCACCGACACAGGTCAGAATCATTTTATTTTAGTCTAATTGTTCGTTTTTTAGCCTTTTTTATAACTTTTGTATGGGGTGGGGGGGTATAGTTCGTCCTCATAGGGACCGAGACCTCCTGGGGGGCGAAGACTCCTCCCGCGCGGGGCTGCTGCGCTCTGCAGAACCCCTGGATTTTTACGCAGGGACTCGATTCACCGAAGAAGTTGATACTCGTCTCCCTGCAGGTCTAACTATTTTCTGGTTTCTTTCTTGAGGTTTTTTGGGGGGCGGAGCACCCTAACCTAGTTTTCTTCCACAGGGGACAACCTCAACGATATAGACGCTCGATTTGGGGCCAGCACCAGAGACCTAATCAACAGTTATAACTCTCAAGGCTATCAACTGGATGATGGCTTTGAGGTGCTGCGGGGCTCCGCCCGGGTTGGCCCCCCGCCCAGAGGGATATTTGATGATGTGTAATTATTGTTTGGACTGTTGGACCTTAGTTTATAAAGGGTTGGAATTTATATATCAATTAGTATGTACACAATTAATTTTTAACCTAAAAGTGAGGTTAGGGCTTAAATATTTAATCTAGGGCTAAATGTGTCATTAAATGGTACTAATTATGGTAATTAGGAGGTTTTATTGCGCTGTGAAACCATTGAATTAACCCCTGAAACCTTGAAGTTGGTTAGTTTATTTTTTTGGCGAAAGTTGGTAGACTTAGTTCATGAGTTTGTTCAGTGATGGCGCCGAAACCAGTTGTCAAATATTTTGTTTGTTGCTGAAAGTATGCAGTTTTTTGTGTAATTACTCACGAATTAATAGTTAATTAATGTTTTAATGAGTGTATAAGTGATTATTTAAGTGTACACGATGATTTTGATATGTTAAACGTTATATTTGAAACATTTAAATGTCTGTTTACACAAAAAGATGCATCAAATTTCATCTTGAACTTCAAGATAGGTGCATCGATTGGTAAGTTTTTAAAGAAAACATGTTAATATATTCAGGTTTATGTAATTTTTAAATGTTTTTTGAGGTTCTGTAACTCTGAACAAGTCTTCTAAATGTTTAGGCAACAAATAATTGAGTTTGGATTTCTCTGTTTTCTTCTGTGTGTATGTGATCAAGGCTTTAGGGGTTAATTCAATGTTTAGGCATAAAATAAGTGAGGTTTTGTAAGAATCAAACAGTGTATCTTCAAATAAAACACAAACATGAAGCATATTTATTTATTGCAACAACAAAAAATAATAACAATACGATAAAAATGGATTTGATTTATTTTGTACTTAGTTTGCAAAGTTAAGCTTTCAAGCGTAGTAAATAATGTAGAAAGTGACAATGGCAAGAATAAAAAACGCCAAAGTGTACGCAATAGTAATCCTAACAATTTTCTTGTGTTCCATAATTCTTAACCTAACTTTCTCGCTGTCAAACTCGTCTTCTTCTTTTAACAAAAGAGGCTCGAAGTGTCGGGGAAGGTCCTCTAGACTCCTAACCTGCAAATTACTCTCGATTTTTTTCCGGGCGAGTAAGATTTCCTCGAGTTCATGAACAGAAAGTGACGATAAATTTAGTTCGGAATCGCGTTTTAGGGGCGTTATTTTATCTAGATCGTTGTTGCTCGCCCAGATTTTACCGAATTTTCGTTTTGTTGGTACTCTGGAAATCCTATTTGTCATTTCAGGAAAATTCCTAACCTCAAAGTATTGTTGGAACGCTTCGGAACCAACTGAAATGATAGGGACGTAATTTTTAAACGACAGGGAATTAATTTCTGACATTTCAAAACATTTTGCATGAAACGCAGCTACATTCAGAGTGGTGCAATCAAACAGTTGACAGTCGCGTTTCAATATGGCGGAGTAGTCATTTGTTTTTCTGGTTATGTCAAAAATTGACAGGTGCGGGTTTTCTAGTGTTTTTTGTGTTTTAATGTAGCAGTGTTCCTGAAAATAATAACTAGGCACTAAAATATTGTTTTGTAGCTGCGTAAAGTCCCGGAAGTTTTTAACCACCCCGTTTAGTGTTCGATTAAACTTAAAATACCAGTCGCTGTAAATTATAACCTCAAATTGTTTGTTATCAACAACCAGATTTTGGGAAAACTGATAAGGTAAGTGTTCAGAGCTACAAAAAGACTTTTTTCTGCCCCACAATTTAAACATCTTTTTGTTGAAAATGTCTGGTTTGGTTTTTTTCTTGACCCCATAAAGGTTTTCCGCGCTGTAGCAGGGGAATTTACTGAATCTCGCGTGTGTTTTTTTGTTGGCACCCCTGGGTTTCTTGTGCTTTTTGAATTGTTGGTTTCTTCGACGCTGAGATGGAGAAACACACGCTATGCTGAGTCAGTACTCGGGGTTGAACATCACTGGCTCTTTGTCTTCGATTTTTTGGAGATCGAAAAGGACCTGAAATTTACCTCAAATTATCTTGGGAACTATAATAGTTGCAGACCTGCGGTTGGTAGTATTGAATTCGCCGCAGTTTAATAAACAACTATCCCCATCTGATCAGATAAATTTACTAGACACAAAAATCTGAACCGGGAACAAATGTTCTTCAACTCCAAAAATGAACCACATTTTGGAGTTGAAGAACATTTGCTACCGGTTCAGATTTATGTGTCTAGAAAATTTATTTGATCAAATTTCTGAATGAAACTAGGGATATTTGTTTTTTAAATTGTGCTGAATGCTATGCTTCCAACCGCAATACTGTAACTATTATAGTGGCCAACATATTACGGCTCAAATTTGATTTTTTTGAAAATGTGAAAATGGTTCAATTGGTTTTAAAATAACCTCCAAGATGCTGGCCATGCTCCAAGCCTGTACCCTGCAGCTACCGCTGCAGAAGGTGCCGTTGGAGTTGGTAAGCTCTGGAAGCCCTCTCCAGGGCGAAGTCTGCAGTTCGGTAAAATGTTTCGCCAAAACTAATTTGGTTTTTGCTACAGTTTTTCGCCGCTCTCCTGTTTCTGTTGCGAAGTGTAACTGGGCTCGAAGGAAGTACCCCAACGGCCAAAGCCATTCCTGAAAGTGATAAAAAAAAGCTTTAAAGATTTAGTAGAACGGTTAGTTAGTAGAGAACTTACTGGACCTTGGTGGTAATTAAAACCGTGAGCAACTTTCGGGTCGTTTGAATCGTTCGAGTTATCGTAATCGCCACAGTATGCCCAGTCTTCTGGGTCGAGGGTTTTCATACCCAATGGGCCCAACAGGAGGTGCTCCGCCCTTTGGAGTGCCGTCCATGCGTGGATGGGGTCAAATAACTCCGGGGCCTAACATCAAACATATCCAAATAGTATATTCAGGATTATGGTCATTATTCATCCGAGTGAAATATTTATGCTTACAATAACCATGGCAACTGGAAAATTGCACCGAAGTTGGTAATCCGCCCAAGGTTGGGTGGCCCCAAAACTGTCTTTGTAAATTCCGCGTTTGTTGACTAAATCTGGGCGTTTTTCTGAGGGCGCAGGCGCTGTAGGAATCCAGAAATGTTTTTCGAAATTTGATTGGATTTTATCCGACCATTGTCTGTGATAAAACACAATTTTATTGTAGTGTAGACCTGACTTGCAGTTGAGAGTAAGTCTCAACTTTAGATTGGTGTAAACCTGGCTTTATAAACAACCTGAAGTTGGTTGGAAGTGTCAATTTTATTCTGTTGATTTTGGTTTGAGATAAATAATAATTTTAGTGTGGTGTAAACTTGGCTTTCTGACCAACTTGAAGTTGAGCGCAAGTGTTAACTCTACTCTGGTGTAAATCTGGCTTTGTAATCAACTTTTTTACTGTTAGGGTTGGCATTAACTGGCTGTCAATTTAGTGTGAATTTTTTTTTATTACTTACTTGAATGTCCAAGAGGTAATAGACCCATCCCGATGTTTTCTCTGCACTCCTTCATAGGGGTAGCGACTCCTGGAGTTCATCTCCGCTAACCAGGAAACTGTGGCTTTACACAGTGCTACCAACTCAACAGCTGATCCATCCCTAGGCGTAGCTGGTTTCCCCCGATTCCCAGCTCTTTCAGAGCTCCCCATTTTGTCCATCCAGGTGCCACAATTGGCCTCGTTCCCCCCAAACACAAACCCTTCATTAGGGGATGAAAAATCTGCTCAAATATCACCAAAAACTCACCAGTTTCTGGATGAACCCCAATTTGGTTATTAAACCCCCTGTCGCTCATGTGCTCGTCGATTTTCCTTCCAGCGTTGCGTTCCCTGAAGACGAGGCCCTGAAAATGAATGTTTAATGCCTCTTGCATGACCTGGTGCAAGGGTTGCTCCACGGTGCCGACGTCCACGGGTAGAGAGTCATCTGTTGGGAATAACCGGGAGACTTTGTCTTGGAGGATGTGGACTCCATTTGGGACTTCATTCACGTAGACTTGGATGCAGTACAGCCACCACCAGACTGCGTCGCGGCAGTTGTACCTGGTTGACATCGTCAGAGAGGTAAGATATTTTTAGTGATATCTTGCGAACTATTATAGTTACAGACCTGCGGTTTGAATCATTTGATTCACCACACCTTAAAAAACAAATATCCCTAAATAAACTAACCTAGCATTTTTTCCTCCATCGAGTAAATTCGGAATTAGTCCATGCCTTAAACAGGCCGCATATCCCAAGATATGATGTCTGGCTTCTTCACCTCTTCCGGTCAAGACAAGCAGCCCCCTTAGGGCTATAAAAGTGTCTCGGCCCCAGCTCCGCATGTACCCCACTGTAAAATGCGGAAGCCCCGCACTTAGAGTCACAACCCCTTCTTTATTTGCTTGTACAATTGGTGGATTTAAATTCGGAGACAAGGCAGGTAAAGCCGCTGATTTAACCACCGAACCACACTGGATTGAACCTAGGGCTAGGCCCCGGACAAAGGCGGAGCCCTGCCGTACAAAATCCCCCATTTGATTATACGATTGCTCGATTAATAACAGATAAGTTCCGGTTATTAAAACATCGAAATAACATGGAATTAAATATCTGGGAAGTTCTTTTAATAATTTTAAATTGGTCTCAAGCCACTGCCCCAACTCTGCAGTAGTGGGGCCCACCTTCAGGCGCTGCCAAATGTAATCTGTACAACAACAAAACATCAGAAATTATTTCAATCATTAACTGAAATAATCCCTCACCAATCATCCAATTTCCTTCGCGTAAATTATTACATAAAGGATGTCCCAGATCGTTGCTAGGTCTAATAGTTGCCAACAACGATAAAAACCCTAAAACCAACCATAAAGTCACTAACACGCCACCTAAAAACAAAACAGTTACCTTGTAAGCCGCAATAAACCAAAGGGCCAAAATTCGGAATATTATAAACTCCAAAACCTTTTCCCTCATCTTTTTCTTCTTCGTCGCATCGGTACAAAGCCCGGTTTAAACCCACCAAATCCATCCTGGCCACGATGTTTAGTAGCGTTTGATCCAGGCTTATAGGGTTTGCAAAGCTTGTGATAAGCTCGCGGAGCTTTATTATTGAATCTAGGACTGGCTTTTGTAGATTTACTCTGTTAAAATGGAAAAAACCAGTGAGGTCAATAATAGGTGTATTATATAACTAGTGTTATAAACATCTCTTTAGTTACCAGTGCGCAAAAACACTTCTTTTAACACAGCCAATAACAAAGCTTGTGGTACCAGCAATTGAGATCAATAATAGGTGTATTATGTAACTAGTTTTTAGTGACGAACATCTAAATATTGTTTTGAAATATTGAGGTTGATAATAGGTATATTATGCACCAAGTTTTATAATCATCTCTTTAGTGTCGAGTTAATAAAATGAGCAACCACTGAAATACAGTAATACTGGAACTGTATCTAGTGGGTTTTTAAGAATCTATGCAACAATAAAGCTAAGTTTACAGTAGAAAAACAAAGTGTCTTACTTGATAGCAACAACATTTCCGGGTTTGAAGTTTTTAAAGTCCAGTTGGGTAATTTTCGAGTCTCCCGATTCACCCAATTGCAACATTTCCGATTTATCAACAGAAATGTGTTCTTTAAACTCCACAAAATACTCGGAAAGTCCATTGATGTACTTGTCATTTTTTTCATAGTTTTTATAGCCTTGGAACATATTTCCACCAGTTCTAGATGATGCAAAAGTGGTTAGAACTTGAAAAAAGTGTCGGTTTGTTTCCGGAAGCTTACTTGACCACCTGGTGCTGTAGCGACGCTTCGAAGATTACGTCCACGACTGTACCTTCTACCCGAAGTGGTTTGATGGGTCTTTGATGATGGGCGTCATCTTCAGGGTGTTTGAAAGCTGTGAAAGCAACTAGGATGACACTCTGGTGGGTTTCCGGACAATGTCGAGTCACGGCGACGATGTCCTGGTCTATTTGGTCCACAAACACCTGGGTGTAACCTTCAGAGCCTAAATAGAAATGTAGCTTGTTTAGCGCTCTCTTAGCGGGGATTATGCCCCAATGGGGCCCACCGTCCGACCATTCTACATATTGTCGTGTTTCGTCCACGACATGGATCTGCAATTGCATTATTTGCTATAATATTGTGCTGAAGTGTATGGGGGTACTCTTACGTGATGTGGCACTAATTCGTCGTAGCCCCGGTTCGAACCCGAGGCACAACAAGCCATGGAGACGAGCGCAGCACTTGGTAGCAGATCAAAAACTGATCTTTTATCGACTGGACTCGGGTTATCGTGAGTTTGGTCCATGAATAAAGCGTGGGCTATGCCGGGAGCTATGGGGCGTACGCTCGGCTGGTAGAAAGCCCCAACTGGGGCCCCACCATACCTATAAACTAGTCTGCCTAGTTCATGAGCGTCCCAGGCTGACATGGCTTCTGGAAACCATTAAAAACACCTTCAAAGTCTGATTAACACTGTTTTTTTCGTTTAGGTTAATAATGGGTGTATTATGTAACTAGTTTCATAAACATTTCTTTAGTGACGAACCTCTAATTAAGGAAGTAATTCCCAGCCGATTCACAAAAATATTATCCTTTTGATCCGAGTTCGTAAACAACTCGGCAACAACGTACAAATCCGGTCGAACTTTACGAGCGCAGTCCAGTAAATACTCCGCGACCTGTAACAGTCACATTACAACCCTAGGTCATAAAAAAACCCCAATTACAACATACAACAATCGGCGTCGAATGACAATTGTCCAATCGAACTCCATCGAATATTTTGGCGGTTTGTTCAACGTAACTTTGCATGTGTTTCCACAAAAACGGACAATCTTCTGGTTTATCGCCATATCTGCAATAAAAAGCGATTTTTCAAATGTGGGGGGGGGGGGGGGGTTTGCGTCACTACTTACTTTAGTTTGACGCTGTCGCCCCAAGCGATTAATTCTCTCCGGATGTAAACGTTTGAATCGCTCGCTGCAAAGTTTTTGAGCGGGTCCGCGTTTATCACCCAGCCGTTATGAGCCATCAAGTATTTTCCGTCAGAACTGTACATTAATTGTTCGTACTCCAGCATCGAACCTGGGGCTCCGTAATCGGTGAAGTATCTCGGAACTAAAGGGTTTTTTACGGAAACTTCTTTGATGCGGGGACCATCGTCTTGCACCCGGAAGTAGCGGATGTTTGCGATGACGTTGTCCACGGCGGAAGTCAAATGACTATGGACCTCATCGTAAGCGAGTTTATTGAGGTCCTCCAGGTGCTTTTTGAACTCTTCGGAGCAGCGTTTCAACCGGGTTTCCTCATCGAAACAATCAATCCTAAATTTTGATACATTTTTATCATAACTTACAAAACTAAAAACCCTAGAGATTTTTTGTACCTGTAAATATTATAGAGTCTTAAAGCGAGCTCCATGTCTACAGTAGCTTTTAAGCGTCGGTAAAACGGATCCCTGTTTAGTTTCAATTGTTCTGTTTCTTCCGGAAGCCCGGAAATTGGCGGAACGCGATTCCGGGCGAGAGTTAAGAATTCCAAAACTAGTTTTTGAACATTGCAGAGATATAATTCCGAAATATTGATGGTCGGAAGCACTTCCGTTAGCAATGCGTGACGAATTGACTAGAAAAAGTATTTTTTTTTAAGTTAGGTTAGGTTAAAACAATTTTTTTTCAATAAAAAATGGTTTAATTAAGTTGTTAGTTAGTTACCTGAAGGTGTTGTTCTGTGTAGACTTGGGGCGGAACGCCCTTACTTCCCCAGTCGCCCCTTTCGACGGAAAGAGTCGCTAGATGTAGAGCAGCATCCAATAAAAACGCCGGACGCAAATGAGGTGAATTAAAACAATTGAAAGTCGCTTCCGGATGTTTCAACAACCAAGCGCTCTCATTGGCTGTATGGTTCAAAACAATATCACATATTGACGTCATCTACAACAATCAAATGTAAGTACCAATTGCTCAACTTTCTTCACCCGAAAAAGTGCGGAAAATGTGTTTTTTTCTATTACCTTCCATTCGTGTCTCATTTTGGAGGTTAGTTTTTCCACAGTGGTAAAACTCGCTTCCGAAGCGCCTTCACTAAACGCTGGGTTTAATTTTAGTTGGTCGCTAAGACTGTAGGCGGAATTAGACAAGCCTAGTTGCTAAAATCAGGTTTAATTTCAGTTTAAGTCAGGTTTACAATCAACTAAATTTACTTGAATCGGAGTGAAATGAATCATATTGTACCCAGATTCTTTAGAGACTTTCAGTTTGTTCTCCCAAGTGGAAATGGGGCCCAACTGCTTGGAGACAACCGTTTGACATTGGATGCAATCCAGAGGGAGCTCCTCGTTCTTCCCGTATTTTAAAACGGGATCTACGAGGAAAAAACCCGAGCCTTGTGGGCCACAAACTTCCCTAAAAAATTAAACAATTTTTACTGAGTGTATTGAGGTTGCTATGGGTTTGTTAAGAGGTTGCTATGGATTTGTTGAGCGGTTGCTATGGGTTTGTTGAGCGGTTGCTATGTAAACATAAACGCGTTGTATAGTTTGTTCAAAAGTGATGCCGGGACAGATTTTTGTGTCTAGTAAATTTATTTGATCAGATAAACGAATGATAATAGGGACAATTGTTTTTTGAACTGTACTGAATGCAGTGCTACCAACCGCAGTACTGTAACTATAATAGTTTCAAATATATTAAGGTTCAGATATGAACCACTTTTTGGAGTTGAAGAACATTTGCTCCTGCTTCAGATTTTTGTGTCTGGCAAATTTATCTGGTCAGATAAATGAATGAAAATAAGGATATTTGTTTTATAAAGTGTGCTGAATGCAGTGCTACCAACCGCAGTCCTATATCTATAATAGTTCAAGAGATACAACATTTAGAAAATTATATAAAATGTGTCAGTCCTTACGTTTTATCATAGGTGAAATAGTAGTGAAAACTCCCGGCTTTTCGTGCTTCAATTTCACAATACGCCGAAGTATCATCCGAATATTTGCATCCGTCATCGTGGTACCACTGCAGAACCCGATATTGGTTCCTGACAAATTCCTCATCGTCAAAATTAATCGGATAATTCGTATAAATGTGAACTTTCTTCCCATAGAGGCTCGGCCCCAATCGAAATTGGACAATCCAGTTCTTTTCCACTCGAAAAAGCGACGAATCTAAATGTTCGTTATCATTTAAAGTCAAAATTCTAACCTCAACACTCCGCAGAGAATCACTCGACGGCATTTTTAAAGCTTCCTTTAAATATTCGTCTTCAAAGTCGATGTCACTTGCATTGGTTGAAATATATGACGAAGTTTTGTGTTCTATGTAAGTTTCTCCACTAGTTTTCGTCGTTTTTGAGTCGTCATCTGACAATTCAAAGGTTTGTTTGACAACAAAAGAATCGATTTGGTCTTCTGTCAAATCGTTTAACGATTGTTGACTACTTGTTTCCGAGTCTGAATAATTTCTTCCGGTGATCTACACACAAAATAAACACTTTTTTCACTAAATTCTACGATAAAAACATAACAACAATCAATAACGACAATTAACAACAATATAAATAACCTAGCAACTCAAAAATGAAATTTGCTTACTCGTAAAATATTATTTTGAAGCGTCCTATAAATAGTTTTGACAATAAACATACCTCTCTTTAGTAAACAGTAGTAGAACTACAATTAAAAGCATAAAAGAATAGCAGCATGCTTTTAAAAACACCGAAAGCCGTCAAGCATAACCTCAAAAACTCGTTTTTACACAAAAGAAACATAATACTCACATATTTCACAAAGTTATACGCATGAAACCTTCTAAAAAGTTCTGCTATTGTTAAATTGTAGACAACCAAAGAATATTGTCTGCAAAAAACGTAAAAATTGTAAGAGAAACACGCAATTTTACGCAATCTTTCCTTCATATTTGCAACTTTTACTAACAAAATACACGAAGTAAATGCGTGAAAACATTAAAAACAAGCTTAAAATGATAACACTTATCAGAAAAACTATTAATAACCTTAAAAAATTAGGGCACTTTGACACAAACAACACAAAATATGTAACGAACAATTAATAAAACTTACGATACTTTGTTGTTGTTGTTATTTTATGTCTAAACTGTACTTTTACCCAATTTGTGCCCAAAAAAATATAATTTTGTTTTGACAGATTTTGACCTCCATTATTTTTGACAACAGCGGTCAAAACAGTCAAGGTAAGGTGACATTGAATTTTTAATTTAAAAATGCCGCTACTATTTGGTAAATAATAAAAAAAACTGTTTAAAATCGTCTAATTGTTGCTGTCATTATTGTTGTATAATTATTTAAAAAATACTGTAATTTGTTTATAATTTTGTAGGTTTTGTTTCATTTTGATTAATTAATAGGTTTTGGATACAAATTTAATTATTTTAAGGGCGGAATTAATTGTTTAAAGCTTTTTAAAAATGTATTCATTTTCGAATCTAGGGGAATTTGAAAATGAATAGTCACTAGTGTCATCAACTTTAGGTATAGTTTTAAATAATTAATAAGTTTTAGGTAAAAGTTTAATTAATTTAAAAGCGGAATTAATTATTTAAAGCTTTTTTTTAAATAATATTAATTCTTGTTTTGATTTAGGGGAATTTGAAAACGAAAAGTCACTAGGAGTATCAGCTGTCGTATGTTTGTGAACGGAGCAAGCATGTCGATTGAAAATGCCAATAAAAAGGTAACAAAGTGATTGATTTAATGATGAAACCAGTAAATTTAAAGTTATTTCGTGCCGGTTCAAGTTAAAATAATATATTTTCACCGTAATTATAGTGGATTTATTAAAAAAATCAGTGAGTTTAGTGTAATTATGGACGAAACAATGAAGAATATTTCTCATAGCTACGAATGTGATACAATTAGCCAAGAAAAAACTAAAACCGAGTTTAGTGATAGTGAAAATATCGAAGTTGATAGTAATGAAATAGAAAAGAATGAACTTGAGTTAAATAACAGAATATTTAGTGTCGACAGTATTGAAGATCTTAACAATCCCGATACTTCTGGCCCCTGGCCGAACGATTTTGACTTCCACGACGCTAATTTGTGCTTTCATCGAGTGGATAGTGATCAAATTATTTATGAAACCAAAAAGAAACGTTATAAAAAAGTGGGGAAATATATAATGGGTGATTTGTTAGGGGAGGGTTCGTACGGAAAAGTGAAAGAAATGTTAGATTCGGAAACTCTGTGTCGACGGGCGGTGAAAATACTGAAGAAACGGAAACTCCGAAGAATTCCAAACGGAGAACAAAACGTTGAAAGGTAAACTCACCATTGATACCGATGTTTTAAACCAATTTTTAAACGTTGACATTATCTGAAACAAAATTCTAACCTCACTTTTATGTCAGGGAAATTAAACTACTTCGTTCGTTGTGTCACAAAAATGTTATTTCGCTCGTTGATGTTCTTTACGATGAGGACAAACAAAAAATGTACCTAGTTATGGAATTTTGCGTGGGGGGCCTTCAAGATATGCTTGAATCCACCCCATTGAAAAAATTCCCTCTTTCACAAGCTCATGGCTATTTTTTACAACTTGTTGAGGGCTTGGAATATTTACACAGTAAAGGGATTGTTCACAAAGATATTAAACCTGGAAATCTTCTTCTTACCTTGGATGGAACTTTGAAGATTTCCGATTTAGGGGTAGCTGAGGTGAGTTCAACTTTACACTGCACAAACTGTTTGAAAATTCAACAATTCTTGTTGGTTCTGGTATGAAATCAATTAATTATTAAAAAATCAAAAGATTGGAGGGGTTTTCTATAGTTTTGGGGCTTTTTTGAGGGACAGGCTCTCAACATTTTCGCGGAAGACGACACCTGTTTTACGGGGCAAGGGTCTCCGGCATTTCAACCCCCGGAAATAGCAAACGGCCATGAGTGTTTCGCGGGGTTCAAGGTTGATATTTGGTCGTCTGGGGTGACTTTATATAATATTACAACCGGGAGGTATCCTTTCGAAGGAGACAACATTTATAGGTGAGTCAGTTGGGCCTCATTATTGAAATATTTTAATACTGGAACGAAACTTGCGAAAAAAATGGTTGAGTTAGTTTTTTGTCTGTAGCAAACTTGTCTGATTAGATTTATGAATGAAACTATGGATAGTTGTTTTCTAAAGTGCGGTGAATTCAGTGGTACCAACCGCAGCACTGTATCTATTATAGATTCGAAGATATTAAGGTTCAAATATGAACCACATTTTGGAGTTGATGATCATTTGCTCCCGGTTCAGATTTTTTTGTCTAGCTAATTTATCTGAGCAGATAAATGATTGAAACCAGGGATGTTTGTTATTTAAAGTGTGCTGAATTCAGTGGTACCAACCACAGCTCTGTATCTATTATAGATTCCAAGATATTAAGGTTCAAATATGAATCAAATGTTACAGTGTCCGAGATATTTAAGTTATCATTCCAGTATTTTATTATTTCAGTGGTGCAAGTTTACAAATTTGTTTTTTAGGTTATTTGAAAATATAGGTCGAGGTGAATACACTATCCCGAATGAAATTGAGGACCCTTTACGGGAACTCCTAAGCGGGATGCTAGAAAAAGATCCAGAAGCCAGGTTCACACTGCAGCAAGTGAAAAGACACCCGTAAGTTGAGCTATTACCAAACCGTTTTAGTTTCTAACCTAAAAAATGTGCAGGTGGTTGAATCGTAAACCAGCGCGAACTCAAACGCATGTCCCCATTCCTCCGTTGCGAGGGGATGAAATTCATGCGATGACAGTGTTGCCATATCTCATAGAACACCACTATGAACCTAGCGATACTTCAGCTTCTTCGTATTACACAGAACACCAACTGAACGGTGAGAAATAAATGTTTGTTTTGCCAGTTTGAATTTTTGTGGTTTTTTTCCAGAAGAGCGCAAACAATTCGAGGCGAATTCTTCGGAGAAGAACGGCGTTGGGCCCCACACCTCCAAAAGGCGGTGGCGGAAGCCCATTTCATGTATAACTGTCAAAAAATTTCCAGGTTGTAAGCAATCCTGACTTTAATTATTAAAACTTTCGATTTTTTGAAAGTTTTAATCAAAGTTTTTTCATACTTTTATATTTTACAAATATTTGTTTTCGTACTTAATTTGGTTCGTGCAATATTTATTTTGAAATCTGAACAGTTTCTGGTTTTTTTGGGGCGAATTTTGGGGCTGTAAATTAATTTGGGGCGGAAATAAAAGTATGAAATATTGTTATTGTATATTATAAAATTTTTATTGTGAAATATATTATTAATAGTGCCATACATAAAATATTTAGAAAGAAACATGTTTAATTTGTAAATAAACAATTTAAATAAATGCTCCATTTAATGCACATCATAAAACAGGAACCCGAGGGCCCACTGGGGCCCACCTTCACTGCCATCGAAGTTCGACGTGTCTCGGATGACATTACAAGTAAGTCCACAGCAGTCCTAGATTTTTTTAGGGAGAAATACTTCAAACAGAGTTGCAGAGCATTTAATTCTCTACACTTTTTGTCTAAAACTTTTTTTTCTAAGCCGTCAAACTCCAAAGATATTCGAGAAAATATTAAAAAAAAACAGAAAAATACCCCTAGTTGTTAGGCAACCAAAGTGACATAAATGTATTGCAGGACAATTGCACATCAGGCGATTAATGTTCAGCAATTGTTTTAGGGGAAAATACTTCAAATATATAATAAAATTCCCTACAATATTGTGAATCTGTTGTAAGCATTTTTAAAGATAGTATATTGCAACTGTCTATTTGGTTATATTACACTCAAAATTCGTACCCCAATTAAAGTAATAATTTATTTAATTACAGTTAAAACTATGAGGAACAACATGTTTTTTGTTGCATTCAAATATCTCTTCTAGTTCACGAGTTTTAGGCCACTAAATTTAATGATACACTAATAGGTTGAAATTCCAGAGCACGGGATATCTATTTAGTTATTTTGCCCTCAAAATTTTATTCGTGCCCCAATTAAAGTAATAATTTATTTAATTACAGTTAAAACTATGAGGAACAACATGTTTTTTGTTGCATTCAAATATCTCTTCTAGCTCACGAGATTCAGGCCACTAAAGTTAGTGATACACTAATAGGTTGAAATTCCAAAGCACGGGATGTCTATTTAGTTATTTTGCCCTCAAAATTTTATTCGTGCCCCAATTAAAGTAGTAATTTACTTAATTACAGTTAAAACTATAAGGAACAACATGTTTTTTGTTGCATTCAAATATCTCTTCTAGCTCACGAATTTTAGGCCACTAAAGTTAGTGATACACTAATAAGTTGAAATTCCAAAGCATGGGATGTCTATTTAGTTATTTTTGCCCTCAAAATTTTATTCGTGCACCAATTAAAGTAATAATTTATTTAGTTACAGTTAAAACAATGGGGAACAACATGTTTTTTGTTGCATTCAAATATCTTTACTAACGCATGAGTTATAAGCCACTAAAGTTAATGATATACATCGATTGGAATTTTCAACACCTCAATAATTGTTTTATTGTGCTGGTACTACTGGAGGAAACTAAATAAATGACTGGATATTTATAATTTAGAATTCACTGTATCCACTGGGCGAAGCCCTAACTCTCTATCTTGCATAATTTTTAAGTTACAAGCTCTCAAAGTTACACATTCCCTAGCAGAATGACAGAGCAGAGAAGTTGTTCATTTTTGCTATCGTTGGCAACACTGAAATGGGTAGTAGTCAATGCGTCATCTGTTGAAATATTAATTAACTACTATATAGTAATTGGTATTATTATGTTTCTATATTAACAAACAGTTTATTTAGCAATAAATAACATTGCTAATTTTAAATAAATTGTTATAATGGTACATTTATAGTGACAGTTTGTTTTGGCGCCATCTGTGCAAAAACCCGTGAACTATGATGAAACACTTCCGGTTTATAGCATTATAAAATCATTTATTACATTTATTTAAATTGCTATTTAATTATTATCATTCATATTTGTATGTGTTTAGTTGATTAATTAATTCAAAATATTATTTAAAAAATATTTAAGGAAATTTGTCAGCTAAAACCGGAAATAATTCATTGTAGTTCATGGTTATTTTCAGAGATGTCGCAAATGGTCGCAAACACGAACTGTCACATAACCGTTCATCTACTGATTTATTTTCTTGTTAATTACTCAATAATTATCAACTATTGAACTTATTTATAACAATATAAGTGAGTATTAATATCTAGACGATCATTTTAATGTGTGACACATAAAATTTGATAGTTGTAAATGTGTATAAATTAGAAGTAATAAAAGTGTTGTTTGTAATTTTGATTTTTATTCATAGAGAATTAATCTAATTGTTTCTATTGATAATTCTACGGTTATTGGTAAATAAAGCTGCAATAAATCCCGTGGAACAAGTTTCAATCATTCAAATTGTATAGATTTTAAGTTATTTAATGTTAAAGTTATAGGTTAAGTGTTGAACACTATATCGTTGCAGTTGATTGACATTTTATGTGTTTTAAGTGTATTTCTATACGTTTAGTATTTTAAAAGTGTTTTAATGATATGCAAGGACCTCCAGAACTACTTAGAATATAGAACATATGTCTTAATATACTGTTAAATAAATATATCACGTCATTCATTCAAGTGTTAATTGTTGCAGGTTTGCAACTACGAATCTCGATCAACAACATATTCTAGCAGGATCAACAGCTACTAGCTGTTAAATTGCAGCCTCCAGGATGATGAATGCAGAGGATTTAAGCTGTTTAAACATTGTTTGACTGTCTGTCAAATATCAAGAGGACTCAGGTAAATAAAACAAAACACATATTTAACTAAACTATTTATTGATACAAACACAAAGTAATTTTCTGTTCTCTTACAGTTTCTAGTTTGTGAGATCATCTGCTAGATCATTTATAGCCGTGATGATCCTTTTAGATCAACTTAAAATCATCACCAGTAGCAGCTGTCAAATTTGACAATTCTTCTGCCGTTTCTTTGTACTTGAAAATGCTGTAATTTATCTATTTCAATAAAAACCATGAATTTCAATGTTGTTTTAAGTCTCTATAATTATTTGTAAATGCTTTCAAGTATTTATTAATCTTTGATTTTCACTTTTCAGGGTTTAATGACAACAATATTGCTCGCTGGGATTCTGCTGAGTTCTAGTGATACAAATAGCCAGCCGGTGAACTTCTAGAACAGACGACACACCTGCGGGCCCGAGATAAACACCTGCAGCATCTTCGTCAAGGATCAGCGTCTGCACACCTGGAAGAATATTTTCTGTTGTACAATAACTCATAAACTATTTAATTTATTGTGACAATTTTTCTATTGTTAATAATTCTGAAACTGTTTGAGCTACAATTGTCTAGTTTGAAAATTTCATCCCTTAATTAGTCGTAGAGTTAGAAAATAACACATTTGTTAATTTATTATTGTTAATTAACAAGATACAGTCGATAGAAAAATGCTCGTCTATCTGTCTTGGCAGCCATTTTTCTTTTGCTAATAATTCTGAAACTATTTGAGCTACAATTGTCTAGTTTGAAAATTTCACCCCTTAATTAGTCGTAGAGTTAGAAAATAGCACATTTGTTATTGTTTATTATTAAGTTATTGGCAAATTAAAAATGTTCATGTTGTATTGTTAGTTATATTTATTGTTTATTTGTATTATTTTGTTGTAATGTTTTATTTATTGCAATAAATAATTAAAATGATGATTGCGTTTCATATATTTATCCTCCATCATCCTTGTTTTATCGAGTAACCCTTTGAATTAAGGGATAATATGTCTTCCCGTTATGAGAAAATGACGTCACATTTGTCAGAAGACTCTGGGCTACTCGGCTTAAAACTCAAATTTTTAAATTTGTATCCGGGCAACAGAGACTGGCAGAGCCCTCGGATAAGAAATTGAGATTAATTTTTGCTATAGTTGGCAACATTTAAAAATCAATGTAGCCAACTATAGCAAAAATTAATCTCTTTTTCTTGTCCGAGGGCTCTTCCAGTCTCTGCTGCCCTGGTACGAAGTCTGAAATTCGCTTTTAAAATGCGATCTAGCCAACCTGTGTGCACTACTAAAATTCAAATGGTCATATCTCTGAAATGGTTAGAGATATCGCGGATCTGAAAAAAAGCGTGCCTAGATACAGCCCTGCTCTATCTGATCAGCGAGAAAAAACCCCCAAAAAGTTGAAAATAGGGTAGTTATTTAAGTTTTGCTGAGAAAATTTTTAAACCCTTATATCTCTGAAACGGTAAAAGATAACGTGGATCTGACGACAAAGTAGAGGGTGAAAAACCCTGCTCTATCTGATCAGCGAGAGAAAACCCCCAAAAAGTTGAAAATAGGGAAGTTATTAAGGGTTGTTTGAAAAAACTTAAAAACTTTAAAGCCTCATATCTCAAAAACGGTAAGAGATATCGCAAAAATAACGAAATTTTGAGCGCCTTCGTGCATCCTGTCTTAAATAACCCCCCCTTCAACATATGTGAAGGACAAGGGCGTAGGGCACACCCTTATCAATTAAAATTTGTGTTTTCAGTTGGTGAACAAATCGTAAATTTATGAGTCTGAAGCATTCACATCCGATAGTGCTGCCATCTCTTAGCAAATTCGTGAACTATTATGAAGTGATTTTTCAAGCGCCGCATTTTGAATCTATTCGCAAAGTCTAATAGTGTTTGCCGGTGTCCAATAGATGGCAGTGTGGGCATTAAAATTGAATATTTCAAATAAGCATTTTCTCAAGACTAACCCTTATTACCTTTCAATTTATTAGATCATGGGGTGGATTTGAAATGAAAGACATGTCATTTTAATAATAAATATTTATTTTATCGTTTATTATATTACATTCATATTTATTAGTTTTAAACTTATTTAAATATACAAATACATTTATTTATTGATACAACAATAAAGATATTCTTCCAGGGGTGAAGACGCTGGACCCACGAGCAGCAGGGCACGCAGAAGATGCCCTCCAGACGATGATGATGCAGCAGCAGAAGATGGTTCCAGGTCCATGGAGGCTCTATATAAACATACAAAACATGTATTAATATAATTGTGTTACTGTTACGATTTCGTTGTAAATAATTTGCTTCGCAGCTGATATCGGCTCCGGAGACACTGTTGAAGGTGATCTAGGCTCCGGTGACGTTGTCCACGTGTCGCTAGTGACATAAAAACAATGTATTAGATAAAAGAACAACTGGGAACTTTATAAAACAGCTCAGGAATCCATCAGTTTGCTAAAGTGTATTCAGTCGTTAAGTTCAATGTGTGTACGAAGCTTTATTCATTACCTACTTGCTAAATATTAAATAAACAATAATAATGTGTACATAGATTTGATTTGATCACAAAATTGCGAATACTCGTGAAGCTAAACATAAATTCATTGCTGTCTAATGAAATTACGATAAACATTGATATATTTGAATGAGTTTGATTAGAAATTCTGAGCTACATAAGCACATACCGCATAAAATTCCATTCCCAGGAACTGTCTGCTTGAATCCAATGCATTCGGACCTGCAGGTTCCCAAACTGACGTCCAAAAACTTCTACGGCCGCTTTCTATGGGTTTTACTATAATTAGATGTAATTACCAGCAGTCGGTGTGTTTGTATGTTCCCTGGGGATTGTAGCAAGAGCCGCTGATGACATTTAAGTGGCTGAATGTACTTGAATTGCATTTCAAATGCATTACATACAAAACTGAGCAGGGAATCTATGATGCTTGTTGGACATCTGTTGTTGTTCTCATAACAAAAATACACAATCTATCACTACACACACTCAAATAAACGATAAAACTTGATTATTCAATCATTGACACAGTTGTTTATATGATTTTTACTGAATTATTCACGAAATAAAACTATGACAGCACAAACTGCAGAGGTGACAACTGAAATTGAATGCTAGTGACATCTGTGTCAAAAGGCGTGAACTACGAACTGTCATTACTATTATTTTAAAATATAATAATTATTTCTATTGTTGTAAATATGTATATTAATTGATATTATCGAGTAAATAAAGAAAAAACAGTAAGATATTGTTTGCATATTTAACATTGGTATTTTGATTATCGCTTCGTGCGCCATCTCTGCAAATATGCGTGAACTACGATGCTCAATCATAGTTACAGGTTGCATGCAATCTGGCGCAACACAATTCAAAAATTCAAAACAATATGTAATTAACAAAATTAATTAACGAAAATACACTTAAATTGTGTCAAAAAATACGCTTTAATTAATAAAAATTGAATGGTTACATTTTGATACACTTCAAGGTATGAAAATATTTTTTTAAATTTCTTTTCCGTTTTTCTCTGAATCTGGGCCAAATTGGGTAAAATGTTTCAAATAAAACTTTTTTCTTTTATTTTTATCTATAACTATTACTTGAAACATTTTTCTCTAAAACCTTTAACTTCAGAGTTCTAAAAATCACCCGAAGAAGTGTAATATTTTCTGTAATAATGACAATTTCGGGGATTTCTCCCCAGAAGTCAGTAGCCCCAGTGCCAAAGAAGCTGTATGCAGAATATCAGCGCGATTTGGCGAAAAAACCATTTTTGGCAAAAAAAAACCCCGAGGGGTTTTTGTTTTGATTTTGGCGGGAAAAAAGTTTCGAGTTAGGAACGCTATCCCCTTAATTCGGACCTGCAGATTCCGAAACTGGCGGCCAAAAATTTCTACGAGCTTTAGTTTTTGAGTAATCGCAGTTTAAATTTACAACTATGTCCAATTTTGACGGCCGGTATCTCGGAAACCATAAGGGCTACAGGAAAATGTTAAATGTAGAATAGATAGAAAATTTTGTTTTCTACAACTCGTCAATGTTAAGTTTTTCGCTATCTATTATAGTTTCAGAGATATAAGCGATCTACAAGAATGCTTAGTTTAAGCCAATGACCCTTATTGTACATGTATTTAAGGGTCAGAATGATGATTATTTTCTTTTGAGTTGTTGGCATATTTAACATTGGTACATTGATTACCGCTTCGTGCGCCATCTCTGCAAATATGCGTGAACTACGATGATCCATCATAGTTCACGGGTTTTTACACAGATGGCGCCAAAACAACTGTCACTTTTTAACCAAAATTAACACAATTAGTTTTGTTAATTACTCATGAATTAACGATTAATCGGCATATTTATGTATACAGAATTAATTATTGAATCTTCTAGATGCATTTTGATGTGTGATCATGAAAATTAAAGCTGTTATATGTGAGAAAATAGCTAATGAATATAGTGCTTTCCATTTGTACTCGGTTCAGAATTTTAGGTCTAGTAAATTAATCTGATCAGATATATCGATGAAATTATGGATATTTGTATTTAAAACTGTGGTGAATTTAATGGTGCAGACAAAAACTGCAATTTTACAAACTACAATAGTTAATAACTAATAAAATGTAAGCAAAAAATATTTTCATGGCTTGAAATAAATCAAAATGTGACAAATCAATTTTTATTAATTAAAGCGTATTTTTTGACACAATTTGAGTGTATTTTTGTTAATTAATTACGTTAATTATATATTGTTTTGAATTTTTTTATTTAGTTACGCCCAATGCCTGCAACCATTGTTACATTTCTGCAATGCGGGTTGCATGCAATCTGGCGCAACACAATTCAAAAATTCAAAACAATATCTAATTAACGTAATTAATTAACAAAAATACACTTAAATTGTGCCAAAAAATACGCTTTAATTAATAAAAATTGATTTGTTGCATTTTGATGCACTTCAAGGTATGAAATTATTTTTTACACTTTCTTTCCCATTTTTCTCTGAATCTGGGCACATTTGGGTAAAATGTTTCAAATAAAACATTTTTCTTTTAATTTTCTCTACAACTTTTACTTGAAACATTTTTCTCTAAGACCCATAATTTCAGCGTTCCAAAAATCGCCCGAAAAAGTGAAATATTTTCTGTAATAGTGAAAATTTTGGGGATTTCTCCCCAGAAGTCAGTAGCCCCAGTGCCAAAGAAGCAGTATGCAGAATTTCAGCTCGATTTGACAAAAAAACCATTTTTGGCCAAAAAAAACATCAAGGGGTTAGTCCATGTTTTTTTTTTATTTTGGCGGGAAAAAAAGTTTCGAGTTAGGAACGCTATCCCCTTAATTCGGACCTGCAGATTCCGAAACTGGCGGCCAAAAATTTCTACGGGCCTTAGTTTTTGAGTAATCGCAGTTTAAATTTACAACTATGTCCAATTTTGACGGCCGGTATCTCGGAAACCATAAGGGCTACAGGAAAATGTTAAATGTAGAATAGATAGAAAATTTTGTTTTCTACAACTCGTCAATGTTAAGTTTTTCGCTATCTATTATAGTTTCAGAGATATAAGCGATCTACAAGAATGCTTAGTTTAAGCCAATGACCCTTATTGTACATGTATTTAAGGGTCAGAATGATGATTATTTTCTTTTGAGTTGTTGGCATATTTAACATTGGTACATTGATTACCGCTTCGTGCGCCATCTCTGCAAATATGCGTGAACTACGATGATCCATCATAGTTCACGGGTTTTTACACAGATGGCGCCAAAACAACTGTCACTTTTTAACCAAAATTAACACAATTAGTTTTGTTAATTACTCATGAATTAACGATTAATCGGCATATTTATGTATACAGAATTAATTATTGAATCTTCTAGATGCATTTTGATGTGTGATCATGAAAATTAAAGCTGTTATATGTGAGAAAATAGCTAATGAATATAGTGCTTTCCATTTGTACTCGGTTCAGAATTTTAGGTCTAGTAAATTAATCTGATCAGATATATCGATGAAATTATGGATATTTGTATTTAAAACTGTGGTGAATTTAATGGTGCAGACAAAAACTGCAATTTTACAAACTACAATAGTTAATAACTAATAAAATGTAAGCAAAAAATATTTTCATGGCTTGAAATAAATCAAAATGTGACAAATCAATTTTTATTAATTAAAGCGTATTTTTTGACACAATTTGAGTGTATTTTTGTTAATTAATTACGTTAATTATATATTGTTTTGAATTTTTTTATTTAGTTACGCCCAATGCCTGCAACCATTGTTACATTTCTGCAATGCGGGTTGCATGCAATCTGGCGCAACACAATTCAAAAATTCAAAACAATATCTAATTAACGTAATTAATTAACAAAAATACACTTAAATTGTGCCAAAAAATACGCTTTAATTAATAAAAATTGATTTGTTGCATTTTGATGCACTTCAAGGTATGAAATTATTTTTTACACTTTCTTTCCCATTTTTCTCTGAATCTGGGCACATTTGGGTAAAATGTTTCAAATAAAACATTTTTCTTTTAATTTTCTCTACAACTTTTACTTGAAACATTTTTCTCTAAGACCCATAATTTCAGCGTTCCAAAAATCGCCCGAAAAAGTGAAATATTTTCTGTAATAGTGAAAATTTTGGGGATTTCTCCCCAGAAGTCAGTAGCCCCAGTGCCAAAGAAGCAGTATGCAGAATTTCAGCTCGATTTGACAAAAAAACCATTTTTGGCCAAAAAAAACGTCCATGTTTTTTTTTTATTTTGGCGGGAAAAAAAGTTTCGAGTTAGGAACGCTATCCCCTTAATTCGGACCTGCAGATTCCGAAACTGGCGGCCAAAAATTTCTACGGGCCTTAGTTTTTGAGTAATCGCAGTTTAAATTTACAACTATGTCCAATTTTGACGGCCGGTATCTCGGAAACCATAAGGGCTACAGGAAAATGTTAAATGTAGAATAGATAGAAAATTTTGTTTTCTACAACTCGTCAATGTTAAGTTTTTCGCTATCTATTATAGTTTCAGAGATATAAGCGATCTACAAGAATGCTTAGTTTAAGCCAATGACCCTTATTGTACATGTATTTAAGGGTCAGAATGATGATTATTTTCTTTTGAGTTGTTGGCATATTTAACATTGGTACATTGATTACCGCTTCGTGCGCCATCTCTGCAAATATGCGTGAACTACGATGATCCATCATAGTTCACGGGTTTTTACACAGATGGCGCCAAAACAACTGTCACTTTTTAACCAAAATTAACACAATTAGTTTTGTTAATTACTCATGAATTAACGATTAATCGGCATATTTATGTATACAGAATTAATTATTGAATCTTCTAGATGCATTTTGATGTGTGATCATGAAAATTAAAGCTGTTATATGTGAGAAAATAGCTAATGAATATAGTGCTTTCCATTTGTACTCGGTTCAGAATTTTAGGTCTAGTAAATTAATCTGATCAGATATATCGATGAAATTATGGATATTTGTATTTAAAACTGTGGTGAATTTAATGGTGCAGACAAAAACTGCAATTTTACAAACTACAATAGTTAATAACTAATAAAATGTAAGCAAAAAATATTTTCATGGCTTGAAATAAATCAAAATGTGACAAATCAATTTTTATTAATTAAAGCGTATTTTTTGACACAATTTGAGTGTATTTTTGTTAATTAATTACGTTAATTATATATTGTTTTGAATTTTTTTATTTAGTTACGCCCAATGCCTGCAACCATTGTTACATTTCTGCAATGCGGGTTGCATGCAATCTGGCGCAACACAATTCAAAAATTCAAAACAATATCTAATTAACGTAATTAATTAACAAAAATACACTTAAATTGTGCCAAAAAATACGCTTTAATTAATAAAAATTGATTTGTTGCATTTTGATGCACTTCAAGGTATGAAATTATTTTTTACACTTTCTTTCCCATTTTTCTCTGAATCTGGGCACATTTGGGTAAAATGTTTCAAATAAAACATTTTTCTTTTAATTTTCTCTACAACTTTTACTTGAAACATTTTTCTCTAAGACCCATAATTTCAGCGTTCCAAAAATCGCCCGAAAAAGTGAAATATTTTCTGTAATAGTGAAAATTTTGGGGATTTCTCCCCAGAAGTCAGTAGCCCCAGTGCCAAAGAAGCAGTATATATTGTTATATGTGAGAAAATAGCTAATGAATATAGTGCTTTCCATTTGTACTCGGTTCAGAATTTTAGGTCTAGTAAATTAATCTGATCAGATATATCGATGAAATTATGGATATTTGTATTTAAAACTGTGGTGAATTTAATGGTGCAGACAAAAACTGCAATTTTACAAACTACAATAGTTAATAACTAATAAAATGTAAGCAAAAAATATTTTCATGGCTTGAAATAAATCAAAATGTGACAAATCAATTTTTATTAATTAAAGCGTATTTTTTGACACAATTTGAGTGTATTTTTGTTAATTAATTACGTTAATTATATATTGTTTTGAATTTTTTTATTTAGTTACGCCCAATGCCTGCAACCATTGTTACATTTCTGCAATGCGGGTTGCATGCAATCTGGCGCAACACAATTCAAAAATTCAAAACAATATCTAATTAACGTAATTAATTAACAAAAATACACTTAAATTGTGCCAAAAAATACGCTTTAATTAATAAAAATTGATTTGTTGCATTTTGATGCACTTCAAGGTATGAAATTATTTTTTACACTTTCTTTCCCATTTTTCTCTGAATCTGGGCACATTTGGGTAAAATGTTTCAAATAAAACATTTTTCTTTTAATTTTCTCTACAACTTTTACTTGAAACATTTTTCTCTAAGACCCATAATTTCAGCGTTCCAAAAATCGCCCGAAAAAGTGAAATATTTTCTGTAATAGTGAAAATTTTGGGGATTTCTCCCCAGAAGTCAGTAGCCCCAGTGCCAAAGAAGCAGTATGCAGAATTTCAGCTCGATTTGACGAAAAAACCGTTTTGGCCAAAAAAAACATCAAGGGGTTAGTCCATGTTTTTTTTTTTTATTTTGGCGGGAAAAAAAGTTTCGAGTTAGGAACGCTATCCCCTTAATTCGGACCTGCAGATTCCGAAACTGGCGGCCAAAAATTTCTACGGGCCTTAGTTTTTGAGTAATCGCAGTTTAAATTTACAACTATGTCCAATTTTGACGGCCGGTATCTCGGAAACCATAAGGGCTACAGGAAAATGTTAAATGTAGAATAGATAGAAAATTTTGTTTTCTACAACTCGTCAATGTTAAGTTTTTCGCTATCTATTATAGTTTCAGAGATATAAGCGATCTACAAGAATGCTTAGTTTAAGCCAATGACCCTTATTGTACATGTATTTAAGGGTCAGAATGATGATTATTTTCTTTTGAGTTGTTGGCATATTTAACATTGGTACATTGATTACCGCTTCGTGCGCCATCTCTGCAAATATGCGTGAACTACGATGATCCATCATAGTTCACGGGTTTTTACACAGATGGCGCCAAAACAACTGTCACTTTTTAACCAAAATTAACACAATTAGTTTTGTTAATTACTCATGAATTAACGATTAATCGGCATATTTATGTATACAGAATTAATTATTGAATCTTCTAGATGCATTTTGATGTGTGATCATGAAAATTAAAGCTGTTATATGTGAGAAAATAGCTAATGAATATAGTGCTTTCCATTTGTACTCGGTTCAGAATTTTAGGTCTAGTAAATTAATCTGATCAGATATATCGATGAAATTATGGATATTTGTATTTAAAACTGTGGTGAATTTAATGGTGCAGACAAAAACTGCAATTTTACAAACTACAATAGTTAATAACTAATAAAATGTAAGCAAAAAATATTTTCATGGCTTGAAATAAATCAAAATGTGACAAATCAATTTTTATTAATTAAAGCGTATTTTTTGACACAATTTGAGTGTATTTTTGTTAATTAATTACGTTAATTATATATTGTTTTGAATTTTTTTATTTAGTTACGCCCAATGCCTGCAACCATTGTTACATTTCTGCAATGCGGGTTGCATGCAATCTGGCGCAACACAATTCAAAAATTCAAAACAATATCTAATTAACGTAATTAATTAACAAAAATACACTTAAATTGTGCCAAAAAATACGCTTTAATTAATAAAAATTGATTTGTTGCATTTTGATGCACTTCAAGGTATGAAATTATTTTTTACACTTTCTTTCCCATTTTTCTCTGAATCTGGGCACATTTGGGTAAAATGTTTCAAATAAAACATTTTTCTTTTAATTTTCTCTACAACTTTTACTTGAAACATTTTTCTCTAAGACCCATAATTTCAGCGTTCCAAAAATCGCCCGAAAAAGTGAAATATTTTCTGTAATAGTGAAAATTTTGGGGATTTCTCCCCAGAAGTCAGTAGCCCCAGTGCCAAAGAAGCAGTATATATTGTTATATGTGAGAAAATAGCTAATGAATATAGTGCTTTCCATTTGTACTCGGTTCAGAATTTTAGGTCTAGTAAATTAATCTGATCAGATATATCGATGAAATTATGGATATTTGTATTTAAAACTGTGGTGAATTTAATGGTGCAGACAAAAACTGCAATTTTACAAACTACAATAGTTAATAACTAATAAAATGTAAGCAAAAAATATTTTCATGGCTTGAAATAAATCAAAATGTGACAAATCAATTTTTATTAATTAAAGCGTATTTTTTGACACAATTTGAGTGTATTTTTGTTAATTAATTACGTTAATTATATATTGTTTTGAATTTTTTTATTTAGTTACGCCCAATGCCTGCAACCATTGTTACATTTCTGCAATGCGGGTTGCATGCAATCTGGCGCAACACAATTCAAAAATTCAAAACAATATCTAATTAACGTAATTAATTAACAAAAATACACTTAAATTGTGCCAAAAAATACGCTTTAATTAATAAAAATTGATTTGTTGCATTTTGATGCACT
Organism: Poecilus cupreus; assembly: GCA_963942605.1. Classification (NCBI taxonomy): domain Eukaryota; kingdom Metazoa; phylum Arthropoda; class Insecta; order Coleoptera; family Carabidae; genus Poecilus; species Poecilus cupreus. The sequence goes on from OZ012713.1 coordinate 41,960,025, forward strand.
TCAAGGTATGAAATTATTTTTTACACTTTCTTTCCCATTTTTCTCTGAATCTGGGCACATTTGGGTAAAATGTTTCAAATAAAACATTTTTCTTTTAATTTTCTCTACAACTTTTACTTGAAACATTTTTCTCTAAGACCCATAATTTCAGCGTTCCAAAAATCGCCCGAAAAAGTGAAATATTTTCTGTAATAGTGAAAATTTTGGGGATTTCTCCCCAGAAGTCAGTAGCCCCAGTGCCAAAGAAGCAGTATGCAGAATTTCAGCTCGATTTGACGAAAAAACCATTTTTGGCCAAAAAAAACATCAAGGGGTTAGTCCATGTTTTTTTTTTATTTTGGCGGGAAAAAAAGTTTCGAGTTAGGAACGCTATCCCCTTAATTCGGACCTGCAGATTCCGAAACTGGCGGCCAAAAATTTCTACGGGCCTTAGTTTTTGAGTAATCGCAGTTTAAATTTACAACTATGTCCAATTTTGACGGCCGGTATCTCGGAAACCATAAGGGCTACAGGAAAATGTTAAATGTAGAATAGATAGAAAATTTTGTTTTCTACAACTCGTCAATGTTAAGTTTTTCGCTATCTATTATAGTTTCAGAGATATAAGCGATCTACAAGAATGCTTAGTTTAAGCCAATGACCCTTATTGTACATATATTTAAGGGTCAGAATGATGATTATTTTCTTTTGAGTTGTTGGCATATTTAACATTGGTACATTGATTACCGCTTCGTGCGCCATCTCTGCAAATATGCGTGAACTACGATGATCCATCATAGTTCACGGGTTTTTACACAGATGGCGCCAAAACAACTGTCACTTTTTAACCAAAATTAACACAATTAGTTTTGTTAATTACTCATGAATTAACGATTAATCGGCATATTTATGTATACAGAATTAATTATTGAATCTTCTAGATGCATTTTGATGTGTGATCATGAAAATTAAAGCTGTTATATGTGAGAAAATAGCTAATGAATATAGTGCTTTCCATTTGTACTCGGTTCAGAATTTTAGGTCTAGTAAATTAATCTGATCAGATATATCGATGAAATTATGGATATTTGTATTTAAAACTGTGGTGAATTTAATGGTGTAGATAAAAACTGTATAACTATTGTGGTTTGTAAAATATAACTAAAAAAATGGGTTAGAAACAGTAAATAAATATTTTCATGCCTTGAACTAAATCAAAATGAAACAGATCTATTTTTATCAATTAAAGCGTATTTTGTGACACAATTTAAGTGTATTTTTATTAATTAATTACGTTAATTATATATTGTTTTGAATTTTTATAATTAATTGCGCCCAATGCCTGGAACCGACGTTACATTTATGCTATGCGGGTTGCATGCAATCTGGCGCAACACAACTCAAAAATTCAAAACAATATGTAATTAACGTAATTAATTAACAAAAATACACTTAAATTGTGCCAAAAAATACGCTTTAATTAATAAAAATTGATTTGTTGCATTTTGATGCACTTCAAGGTATGAAATTATTTTTTACACTTTCTTTCCCATTTTTCTCTGAATCTGGGCACATTTGGGTAAAATGTTTCAAATAAAACATTTTTCTTTTAATTTTCTCTACACCTTTTACTTGAAACATTTTTCTCTAAAACCCAAAATTTCAGCGTTCTAAAAATCACCCGAAAAAGTGTAATATTTTCTGTAATAATGACAATTTCGGGGATTTCTCCCCAGAAGTCAGTAGCCCCAGTGCCAAAGAAGCTGTATGCAGAATATCAGCGCGATTTGGCGAAAAAACCATTTTTGGCCAAAAAAAAACCCCAAGGGGTTAGTCCATGTTTTTGTTTTGATTTTGGCGGGAAAACAAGTTTCGAGTTAGGAACGTTATCCCCTTAATTCGGACCTGCAGATTCCGAAACTGGCGGCCAAAAATTTCTACGAGCCTTAGTTTTTGACTAATCGCAGTTTAAAGTTACAACTATGTCTAATTTTGACGGCCGGTATCTCGGAAACCAAAAGGGCTACAGGAAAATGTTAAATGTAGAATAGATAGATAATTTTGTTTTCTACAACTCGTCAATGTTAAGTTTTTCGCTATCTATTATAGTTTCCGAGATATAAGCGATCTACAAGAATGCTTAGTTTAAGCCAATGACCCTTATTGTATATGTATTTAAGGGTCAGAATAATGAATATTTTCTTTTGAGTTGTTGACATATTTAACCTTGGTACATTGATTACCGCTTCGTGCGCCATCTCTGCAAATATGCGTGAACTACGATGCTCCATCATAGTTCACAGGTTTTTACACAGATGGCGCCAAAACAAACTGTCAGTTTTTAACCAAAATTAACACAATTAGTTTTGTTAATTACTCATGAATTAACGATTAATCGACCTATTTATGTATACAGAATTAATTATTGAATCTTAAAGATGCATTTTGATGTGTGATACATAAAATTTGAAACTGTTTAAAGTGTGAAATATCTAGTGAATTGTAGTGATTTTTTGTCAATAATTTGAACAGTTTTTAATTAATTGTTACAAAATGAGATGAAATTGGGGCTTGGGAACTGAATCTATGAATGTAGCGTGATGTTTTCTGTATCTGTTCATATTTTGAATTAATTTTACCTGGTATTATGTTATTTTCAAGACTTATTTATTAGCGAAAATAAGACGATAAAATAAACATATTTGAATGTATAAGGTAGGTTTTATTACTTTACAATCGTACATAATTATTTAAATCATATCAAAACTTTGTTTAACAATAATAAAACAAAACAAATTTATTAAGTAATACAATACAAGAAAACCCTTGAAAAGTTTGTATATTTAAACTTAATGCTATTACAAAATTTAATTGGTAAACCAGCAACTCCTAAGAAACGTAAATTAAACCATACAATGGAAGTAATGGTTGTCTTTACTTTCAAAATGGTTTGGAAACTTTATTTTTCCGACCACACATTAGAAATTCGTACCGGCACAAAAGGAACACCGCAAAAACCTCTAGGAAATATAAATTATAGCGCAGTCGAATCAGGGCTTTGCCCCAAAAGCATTTTTACCTTCCGCCACATCCTGCATAGGATCAGCTAACAATTCGGTAGTGAGTTTTTACTAGTTTCGCGATGATGTCTGTCTGTTAAAAGAAACACCCCAAACAGCTCCTAAATAACAATTCATACATCCCATCAACAGCTGGGAATCTGAATTTGGTTTTATTGTTTGTTTATTTATTTGACACTAAGGAGAAGGAGGCATGGGAGAGACGCGGGCGCCGCCCCCACCAGGCTAATAAACCGTATGCAGTCCAGGAAGTAGAGGGAGCAGCAACACCAGCTAATATAATATAGTAGATGAAAATGTTAAATAATTAAAAGAATAAATTGTAAGAATGAATGAATATTTTGCCGGTTCGGTTTCTTTATTTTTAATCAGTCATTGTGGTCATTAATAATGGAACATATTAGAGGACTTCGGACCAACCATTTTGTCCACAGATGGGACGAATACGTCCTACACGGTTCGCATTTACCATTTTATTTGGACATCATTTTATAAATGTGACAAATAAATATGGAACATTAGGAGCGCAGATATAATATAGCGCGAGCTATTGTCCGCCCTGAAGAGGACCCAGTGGACAGGAGCTACGGAGATGGCCTCCAGTTGAGGGACAACTGAGGGACGGCTACATGTCCGTCAGAAGGACAATGAAGCAGGTGTTGCAACATTTGCTAATATAATAAAGTAGAAAGAAATGTAAAATAATAAAAGAATAAATTGTAAGAATGAATGAATATTTTGCCGGTTCGGTTTCTATATTTTTAATCAGTCATTGTGATTATTAATAATGGAACATATTAGAGGACTTCGTGCCAACTCTTTGGTACATATTTGGGAGCAGTACGTGTACAGGGTATGATACATTTAGCATTTTATTTATCACCTGACGTGGGGAACATTGCAAAACAGATGACTCTCTTCGCTTGTACAATCTCTGTTTTTTTAGATCTGGTATTTTTAAGGAACAGAAATCTATTTAAAATTAAAAAACATTTCACAAATGAACAATATCATTAGTATTTGTAGCATGTTGAGTGCAACAAATAATAATAATGGAACATTTGTATTAACAGGTGAACGTGAGGAGCGGAGGCTCGGTATATTACATTTGCCGGAGGGAGGACGAGCTATTGTCCGTCCTGGAGAGGGTCCAGGGGGCGAGAACTAGCCCATATAGAACATATAAGATTCATGGGGGCGCTGAGGAACCGCGCGCGAACAGAACAAACAAGGTATCGTCAAATATACGAGGAGGAGCTACGGAGATGGCCTCTGGTCCGTGAGGAGAACAATGATGCGAGCGAGGCATGAAAACATGAGGAATGCAGATGTTGAGGAGGACGCGACACCCATTCCCGAAGTTACCTGCCATGTCCTCTGGGGAGGACTTTCAGAACGTAGACCTCATCGACGTAACAACATTGTCACCTGTGCAGCAACACCAGCTAACATGTAAAATAGTAGAGAGAAATGTTAAATAATTAAATAATAAATTGTAAGAATGAATGAATATAATAATAAATATGTCGAGTGAAACAAATAATAATAATGAAACAATATTATTAACAGGTGAACGTATGGAGTGCAGATGTATTTTATTACATTGTCCGCCCTGAAGACACAACCATGGGCGCTGAGGAACCGCTCGCGAACAGAACAAACAAGATACCGTCAAATATACGAGGAGGAGCTACGAAGATGGCCTCTGGTGTGATATATATTGACACATGTCCGTTAGAAAGATAATGATGCAGTAGAAGCAACACCAGCTAATATAATAAAGTAGAGAGAAATGTAAAATAATTTAATAATAAATTGTAAGAATGAATGAATATTAATAATAATGTTGAGGAGGACGAGTCACTCATTCCACAAGTGGACATGAGGAATACAGTAATCTTGTCCTCTGGGGAGGAGGACGAGGACGTAGAGCTCTGTGACATAATAACATTGTCACCCCGTAAGCCCTTGGCATGTGCAACAACACCAGCTTATATAATATAGTAGGTAGAAATGTAAAATGTTCAATATATTTCAAAATAAATTGTAGGAATACGAATACATTTTATTTGCATGATTTTATTTGAATAAATAATAATAATGAAACATTAGGAGCGGAGGCTCGGTATATTTCATTGTCCGTCGTGGAGAGGGCGAAAACCTAGCCCATATCGAACACCTAGGGTTCATGGAGGCGCTGGGGAACCGCGCGAGAAAAAAGGCTGCGCCTAATATATGAAGAGGAGCTGCGGAGATGGCCTCTAGTGCGGTATATATTGACATGTCCGTGAGGAGGACAATGATGCGAGCGAGGCATGGAAACATGAGGAATGCAGATGCCGAAGAGGACGCGCCACCCATTGCCGAAGTGGACGCGGACGTAGAGCTTTGCGATATGTCAACGTTGTCAGCGTGTTAGGTGTGTATGATTGATTTTGTTCAATACTGTAAATGTAATTGTTTTATATTGAACGCATAGGTTCTTCAATGCTCCGGATTCCTCGACTATCCTCACGAGGTATCTAGCAGTCTTGAAGAACAGAACCTTTCTATTAACAGGTGAACGTGAGAAGCGCAGGTGCTACATATAACACTTGTCGAAGGAGAGGGTCCGGGGGGCGAGAACTAGCCCATATAGAGCACATTCGTTTCATGGGAGCGCTGATTAACCGCGCGCGAACAGAAGAGACAAGATATCGTCAGATATATGACGAGGAGTTGTGGAGATGGCCTCTGGTGCGATATATTCTGACGAACGGTTACATGTCCGTGAGGAGGACAATGATGCGAGCGAGGCATGAAAACATGAGGAATGCAGGGGAGGAGGACGCGGACGTAGAGCTTTGCGATATGTCTACGTTGTCAACGTGTTAGGTTCTTCAATGCTCCGGACTCCTCGGCTAATGATAGCGCGTGTCTCGTTCGAGGTATGTAGCAGTCTTGTTTGTTAACAAAGATGCTGAGTGCAATGAATAATGAGAATAGAACATTTCTATTAACAGGTGAACGTGAGGAGCGCAGGTGCTACATATAACACTTGTCGTGCCCTGGAGAGGGTCCAGGGGTCACAACCATGTGCGAAACCTAGTTCATATCCAACACGATTCATGGGAGCGCTGAGGAACCGCGAGAGAAAAAGGCTACGCCTAATATATGAAGAGGAGCTGCGGAACAACTGACCGACGGCTACATGACCAGCAAATAAAGTAATAAATAAAAATGTAAAAATAAAGAATAAATTGTAAGAAAGAATGAATATTAATAATATTACTTTTGGCCAACTCTTTTGTCCACATATGGGACGAATACGTCTACAGGACAAAGTTATATAGTCGTTGTTTATGATGCAATGGTATAAATATAAATCATAAATAAAGAAAACATGGTTAAGTAAACACTTGGGTTTCTGTTTATCTGATGTAGTTTCAAAAACTTATGTTCACGAAAACGATAAATAAAACAATGTGTTTTATTATCTGAATCAAAATGTTAAATAGTTCAAGAATAAATTGCATAAATAAATGAATGAATTTTTTATTTTTGCAAGACTGACATATTTTACGTAAGTCCTATTATCTTTAATAATATTATATTTATTTAAAATATATTTGAGTTAGAATATACTTTCAATAAATAGTATAGTCACATTTTTATTACAGACCATAAAGGGATTAAACAAAAAATTACAAATTTTAGAAAAAAGAATTGGTAAATATTCGAAAATATATAAGGTATAATTATTACATTTAATCTTCTTCCACTCTCGCTCGAATTGCCTCATTCGCAGAGCTCGAGTTCAAATGTGAAAAAGAAGCGCGCGCTTTCCGGCGTGAGACAAATAACTATTTCCATTTGAGAAATGAAATTTATTGTTTTGGATTTCAAACTTCCTAACTTATAAATTCCTTTCTATATCATCCAGCTATCCACACACACAGACATCATCACAAATTTGTTCTCACGGATTCAGTGAATGTCAAAATATGTTTTTCTATATTTCCTTCCTTATACTTTGTTTCGGAAAGTAAAAATACTATTTTCAGGTTTCATTTAATTAATGTGTGTTCATTTTAATTAATAAATGGTTTCCGCCGCGGATTTGCCAGTTTAACAAAAGAAACGCACCACCCAAGAAATATGTGAAACTCTACACCCAACTCCTATTCGTGGTGAATGGAAAAACAATCAGAATGAATTAGAATAAATTAAAATTCACCCCCATGTCCACGGAGAGATGGGACTGCTACGTACTGATGATCCGCACTTGCAGATCCGGACACACAGTGTGAGGGTATCGGACAAACCTACGAAAATTCAATCACTTTCAAAATAAAATAAAAAATAAGACAAAACAGTTAGAAATTTACACATAAACACACAATATATATTTAATTAGGTCATTCATTCATTTACACTTACACTAGTTTGCTTTGGGCCCTGCTAGCCGGGGCGGGGCACCAACAATATCCGGGGCGTCTCCCCTCTTCAAACTTCAACGTCTGGTAGCCGTGCGCTGCCCCTCTTCATATATTTGGCGCAGCCTTTTCTTTTGCTCGCGCACGATTTAATAAATTTAAAAATAATACGACAAAACAGTTACAAATAAATAAAACCGAAAATAAATTACAAATCAAAACAACTCAAATATAAACTAAAAACCGAAAATGAACGTAGAAACAAAACTATCTAGAGCGGGATCGTCAGTTGCGGATCCATCCTGCAAAAATACAAATATTGCAAGTTAACTTAACTCAGAATGTTGAAGGCAAATATTTTCAAAATTAGTAAAGATTTGAACGTTTCAAAATTAACTAATACAACAATTAACAAATATACGTCAGCAGCTTTACTTATAATTCATTTGTACTTACTCTAGTTTCCTTGGGGCCCAGCTAGCCGGGGCGGGGCCTCAGGAAAGGCCGCAGATTTGGGCGACATACGTAGTAGAACCTCAACGTTCACCTGTTAATAAATTATGATATTATCTGTTGCCCTTAGCATGATGATGATCCAAGCCTAATTGTGGCCGGTGCCGGGGGACCGGTGGGCCCCCCATTTGTCTCCAAAATACTGTAAAAGACAAAACAAAAACTTGAAGTCACACTAAACTTTTTATTTTGTTAATATCTCAAAAAGTTTAAAAGCTATGGCTTCAATTATGACAAAGATGGATGGATCACGGTGTCTAGTTGTAAAAAATAGTAATTTGTAAAACATTAATCAATCAAATTTCAATACATTCAAAACAAATGGCCATACAGAGCATTTATATATTTAAACATTCTTATCACGTCCAACAAAATCAAATGTTAAATGTATCATACCTGTAGACGTATTCGTCCCATCAGTGGACAACAGAATTGGTTCGAAGCAAGACCAAAATTAACTCCATAATTGCCAGATTCACCTGTTAATAAATTCTTACATTGGTATTTATTGCACTCAGCAATGGCGTCGTAATGATACAACGAACATGTTACATGCGACAACACCGAATAATATGTGGTCAAATCTACACTTACTTGTATCTGAGCCTAGTTGTGGCCGGTGTAGGGGGACCGGTGGGCCCCCCATTTGTCTCCAACAAACTGTAAAACACAAAAAACACTTGTATTCGTCGATTTGTAGATCAAAAATTGCACAAGATACAAACAATCTATTCTATTTTACTTTTCTACAAACATTTTATATTTAATATCAACGTTACTGAAAAAACCGGTAAACACGTATCTTGTCTATTGATTGAATGGTTTAAAATACACATTTTCGAGCTACACACACTTCTATACACAATAAAACACATTGCCTTATCATTTTCAATGATTATCTATCACTTTCGTTACTTACGTTACTGAAACTACATCAGAGAAACAGAAACTCAAACGTTCTAAACAAGTACACATAATGGCGGACTTGACTTGCAATTCTGTGTTGCCTGTTGTGTATTGTGCCTGTTGTGTTTTATCCGTGGCCAACGACTAACACGATCGATCGGCTTGTGGTATACCTAGCGACACCGGTGGCAAAAGTGTGAACTATTTTCAAATTATTTATTTATTTATTTATTTATCTAGAAAATATATCTGCACAGATATTTCTATAATCATACCTTACAATGATCCTTAAAGGTTCAATAAACAATTTCTTATTAATAAATATGATGATTGATTGCTAAATATTGAATAATTAACGAAAATAAATCAGTAGTTACGTACAATAATTTGACAGTTTGTAGCACAGATCACAAACATAGTTTGTAGTGGCGCCATCTGTGTAAAAATCTGTGAACTACAATAGAACATCGTACCGTTACAACAATTCATTCGCAATTACTGAATTAAATTAATTCTTATTGATTACTAAATAAAATGATTGTTAATACAACAAATATGGTATAATTACCTTATTGTATTTTATAAATATACAGGTAAATAAAGCTGTAATAAATGAAATAATATTTTTGACAGGAAAGATTTAACACAGTGGTAGACCTATAAACTAGTGTAAAAGGAACTGCCAACCTCTGAATAAAGTTACCAATACCCGCCATTTACAAACTGTCACTTGCATACATAAAACTACTGATTACTCAATAATTAGCAATTAATCAACATATTTATCAATGAGATATCAATTATTGAACCTTAAACAATCATTCTGATGTATGATACATAATATTTGAAACTTCTTATTATGAGAAAACAGCTAGAAAAAAAAAGGGCTCTAACTAATTTATCTGAACAGATAAATCGATAGAAATATTGACATTTGCTTTTAAAACCACGAGGAATCGAATGGTGTAGGTCTCATCTTCGTATCTTTCTTAGTTTTAAAGTTACAAGCCGTTAAATTTCATCAATTTTTACAATTAAAAATTGCGTTTCCGATTTTACTACCGGTTCAGATTATTTGCTCTAGATAATTAATCTGCTGAGATAGATCAATAAAAATATGTTTAATTGTTTTTAAAACTACGACGAATCGAATGGTGTAGGTCTCATCTTCGTATCTTTTTTAGTTTTAAAGTTACAAGCGGTTAAATTTCATCAATTTTTAAAATTAAAAATTACATTTCCGATTTTACTACCGATTCAGTTTATTTGCTCTAGATATTTTATCTGCTGAGATAGATCGATAAAAATATGTTTAATTATATTTAAAACTACGAGGAATCGAATGGTGTAGGTCTCATCTTCGTATCTTTTTTAGTTTTAAAGTTACAAGCGGTTAAATTTCATCAATTTTTAAAATTAAAAATTACATTTCCGATTTTACTACCGATTCAGTTTATTTGCTCTAGATATTTTATCTGCTGAGATAGATCGATAAAAATATGTTTAATTATATTTAAAACTACGAGGAATCGAATGGTGTAGGTCCCAACTTTGTATCTTTGCCAGTTTTAAAGTTACGAGCCGTCAAATTTGATCAATTTTTACAATTAAATATAGTATTCCTGATGTGATTATTTAAATTAAAAATTAATGAAACAAATAACTTTATAATATTTATTAAAGCACTCAATATAAAAAATATCTAATAATTAATTTATTTTTTTCGTTTTCTCCTCGTCTTTTTCGTATCATCATCCGAATCGTTATCATTGACTTTTCTTTGTTGTTGGTTCCATTCTTTCTTCAATTCTTGCAACATATTTGGTGTTAGGAGTCCTTGGGCCAAAAGGCGCTCCGTTAGGCGCCCTCGCCCAATCTGGGGCGATTTGGGGGACTCTGAAAGAAAAATAAACATTTTTTTGTCGATACAATTTTTCATTGAATTTTTACCTCGCAAATAATTTTGTTTGGTTCTGCTGATGGTGAAATGATCTTCATCCGGAGTTGAAGACGCCTCAGAGTTCTTCAGAAGTCTGGTAAGTTGGAAGACACCTTGCTGGATGACGTCATCGAGTTCTTTCTGCATATCTCTCACCAGATTTGCATCAGGGAACAGATCTGCGAATCTATAGCTGTAAACAAAACAAAACAATTGCCAATCTGCAACTGCAGATCATAAAAAGTTACCTAAGCCAAAGATACAAATCAAGAACATCAAAAACAGTTTCCAAATGCACCAAATCAATAATTGTTTTCGGTGACTGTACCGGCCATCCAATGTTCCGACAGAGCCAATCAAAAGTGATTGGTTCGTTTTTACTGTACTGTCTGGCAAACTGTAATAAAAGCAAACGATTTATTGAGCGAGATGCGTTTTTAATTCAAAAACTAACCTTCAAAAACATGGTGCAAACAAATGGCATTTTTTTGTTAATTGGGGCGCAGCAAAATACATATCTAGCCCTTAACGGTAGTGGAACATGTTGAATCATATCTGCCAAGAACTTGAAATCCTCTATGTTGCACATAAAATATAAGGAATCGTCAACTGTTGACAAGTTGACGAAAATGTCCTGGAATCATATTGAACAATAAAGCTATTTTTCACTAGCTGTTTCTAGACATTTCCAAGCATTAAATATTATGTTATATACACTAAAATGATTGTTTAAGGTTCAATAAACAATTATTCATTAATAAATGTGATAATTAATCGGTAAATAATAAGTAATAAAGGAAAATAAATCAGTTATTTTAACCCAGACACTAACAAAATTTATAAGTTATTTTCTTACGTTTACAAGTGTCAAATATTATGTTCTATATCTCGAAATGATCCTCAAAGGTTCAATATTCAATTTCTCATTGATAAATAGGAAGATTAATTGCTAATTATTGAGTAATCAACGAAAATAATTCAGTAGTTATACAATTAAATATGAGAGTTTGTATTGGCGCCATCTGTGTAAAAACCTGTGAACTATGATGGAGCATCGTAGTTCACGCATATTTGCAGAGATGGCGCACGAAGCGGTAATCAATGTACCAATGTTAAATATGCCAACAACTCAAAAGAAAATAATCATCATTCTGACCCTTATATACATGTACAATAAGGGTCATTGGCTTAAACTAAGCATTCTTGTAGATCGCTTATATCTCGGAAACTATAAAAGATAGCGAAAAACTTAACATTGACGAATTATAGAAAACAGAATTGTCTATCTATTTTACATTTAACATTTTCCTGCAGCCCTTATGGTTACAGAGATACCGGCCGTCAAAATTCGACATAGTTGTAAATTTAAACTGCGATTTCTCAAAAACTAAGGCTCGTAGAAATTTTTGGACGCCAGTTTCGGAATCTGCAGGTCCGAATTAAGGGGATAGCGTTCCTAACTCGAAACTTTTTCTCCCTCAAACTCAAAACGAAAACATGGACTAACCCCTTGGTGTTTTTTTTTGCCAAAAATGGTTTTTTCGTCAAATCGCGCTGAAATTCTGCATACAGCTTCTTTGGCAATGGGGCTACTGACTTCTGGGGAGAAATCCCCGAAAATTTCATTATTACAGAAAATATTTCACTTTTTCGGGTGATTTTTAGAACTCTGAAGTTAAGGGTTTTAGAGAAAAATGTTTCAAGTAAAAGTTGTAGATAAAAATAAAGGAAAAAGGTTTTATTTGAAACATTTTACCCAAATGTGCCCAGATTCAGAGAAAAATGGGAAAGAAATAAAAAAAATATATTTTCATACCTTAAAGTGTATCAAAATAGAACAAATCAATTTTTATTAATTAAAGCGTATTTTTTGGCACAATTTAAGTGTATTTTTGTTAATTAATTACGTTAATTACATATTGTTTTAAATTTTTGAATTGTGTTGCGCCAGATTGCATGCAACCCGCATAGCATTAATGTAACGCTGGTTGCAGGCATTAGGCGTAACTAATTAAAAAAATTCAATACAATATATAATTAACGTAATTAATTAACAAAAATACACTTAAATTGTGCCAAAAAATACACTTTAATTGATAAAAATTGATTTGACACATTTTGATTTATTTCAAGGCATGAAAATATTTTTTGCTTATATTCTAACCCTTAAATACATGTACAATAAGGGTCATTGGCTTAAACTAAGCATTCTTGTAGATCGCTTATATCTCTGAAACTATAATAGATAGCGAAAAACTTAACATTGACAAGTTGTAGAAAACAAAATTATCTATCTATTCTACATTTAGCATTTTCCTGTAGCCCTTTTGGTTTCCGAGATACCGGCCGTCAAAATTGGACATAGTTGTAATTTAAAAATGCGATTACCCATAAACTAAGGCCCGTAGAAATTTTTGTTAATTACTCACTAATTAGCAATTAATCAACACATTTATCAATGAGATATTGATTATTGAACCTTAAACAATCATTTTCATGTATGATACATAATATTTGAAACTTCTAAATATGAGAAAACAGCTAGTGAAAACAGTGTTCTCAATTTTACTGCCATTACAGATTTTTCGCTCTGGAAAATTTATCTGATCAGATAGATCGATTGAAATATGTAAATTTGTTTTTAAAATTACGAGGAATTGAATGATGTAGGTCCCAACTGTGTATCTTTACCAGTTTTAAAGTTACGAGCCGTCAAATTTCAACAATTTTTACAATTAAAAACTCACCATTAAATTGCTTAACGTTGAATTGGGTAAATGGTACGCATACAATTCAATTTGATCTGCAGTTGGGTGCAGGCCTGCTTGAGTGATCGGATCAGGGCTTTGCCCCAATAAATTGCGCAAAGTGTGCAGGTCTTCGCTTTTGAACGTTGTTACAAAGCCTTTGTCCCATTGTGTGCCTGAAACATTCAATAAAATGGTTAGTTGTTTCACCGCAAATTCCGAGTTTCAAATGTTAGGCAGCGACGCATCGCTGCCTAAGATATTGAACTTGAAATTTGCGGGGTTTTAATTACCATAGCGACCGGCGCGGCCTGCGATCTGCAACGCGGAGGAAACTGAAATAACGTCCATTTCTTTTTCGCCTTTTTCATTAACTGTTGGTTTTATTAAAGAATAAAATATTATTCGACGAATACTCCTGCAAATTTTAAACAATTAATAAATAAACAACCTACAAATATTTATTAATTACAAATTTAATCCCATTCCAATTGCATCTGTTGCTACCAAAACTTTACAGCTATTATCAGGATCGTTAAATTTAGCAGCTTGTGCTAACTTAGTCCCGGGCGGAAGTCCCCCATAAATAACAGCCACCTCTTTTCCGGAAGCCTCTATTCCTCGAGACACCGCGTATACATCATTTTTACTGAAACAAACAATACAATCGCCTGGTTGAACATTTTCTAAGCTCCCAAGGGCGGAGTCTTCGATGGTGAGCTCTGTCAGACGTTTATAGTTGCGAATCTGAAAGAATTCATGATTTTTGTTGAAGTTAAGTACAAAAAATATTCGAATTACTTCAACATCTTCGCCGGTTGTTGTGCAAAGATTTTGAACGAGTTCTATAGCTCCGGGTTCACCACAAAGATGGACTTCTTCAGCTACCAGTCCAAGAAGTGTTCGAGTCCATGCCCAGCCACGACCGGGGTCTCTCAACATTTGGATTTCGTCGATTATTGCGACTTCGTCTATTTGGAAGGCAATATTTTAGTACCGAATTAGTTTCAGGAGCTTTTTGGGGTGATTCTTTTGACGGATAGTGGTGAAACTTTCTGGATTTACTATTTAAACTATGAGGAATAACATGCTTTTCACCGCGTTTAAATATCTCTACTAGCGCTCGACTTACAGGCAACTAAAGTTAGTAGAATCCTACATAACGCAATATCTGGTTATTATAGTTAATCAGGAGCTGTTTGGGGGTATTCTTTTGACGGATAGTAATGAAATTTACTGTGTTTACTAATTAAACTATGAGGAACAACATGTTTTTCACCGCGTTTAAATATCTCTACTAGCGCTCAACTTACAGGCAACTAAAATTAGTAGAATCCTACATAACGCAATATCTGGTTTTTATTGTTAATCAGGAGCTGTTTGGGGTGATTCTTTTGACGGATAGTGATGAAATTTAGTGGATTTACTAATTAAACTATGAGGAATAACATGCTTTTCACCGCGTTTAAATATCTCTACTAGCGCTCGACTTACAGGCTATTAAAGTTAGTGAAGTCCTATAGAGCGGAATATCTGGTTGTTATTGTTAATCAGGAGCTGTTTGGGGGTATTCTTTTGACGGATAGTGATGAAATTTACTGTATTTACTATTTAAACTATGAGGAACAACATGCTTTTCACCGCGTTTAAATATCTCTACTAGCGTTCGACTTACAAGCCACTAAAGTTTGGGGTGATTCTACAATTCTTATTTGAATTTTTGTAAAACAATTTGAGAAGGAAATATAGCGGAAAGTGTAACTTTGCAAACATGGAGGACATTTCTACGATACTGAGGGACAAAAAATGTTTGAAACAAAAGTTTTAACACAGCGGAAAATGCAACTTTCCATACATGGAGTATTAATTGATGTCATTTCAACAGTACAGCTAACATGGTTGGATGGATTTCCAGTTGGATCTGCATAATTTCGTTCCTCCCCTGTGACCAGATCACAGGGTGTCCCCTAAAATACAAAACAAGCACTAATAAACAATTTTAAAACAAATAAAAACAACAATTTACTCTTTCATTTGCTTTATTAAATATTTCAGTCGCTAATAATTTTAATGGACCACAATAAACTCCAGATTTCGCTGTCATAAATCGTTCCAGTGCATGATAGGTTTTCCCTGAATTTGTGGGGCCCGCATGGAAAATAATCTTTCTATTTAGGGCCCGCGCCCCTGGATACCTATAATATGCAGGATTTAAAACAAAAAATAAGCTAAAAAAAATTGTTTTACCAGTTTGCAGGAGTACGAAGATCTGAAATTTTTTTCAGGTCATCCATGCACTCCAAATGTGGGTAAATTTGTCTGGCATGTCGTAAAAAGTACGGGAATAGATCATCAACGTGTCCTGCGCCCTAAAATACCCTAAATATCTATACACCCCTCCTAAAACTTGTGACAGTTAACAAACCTGTAAAATGTCACTTATAACTACATGTAGATCTACCGGTAGGGTCTCCGCCTCCATGCAGTACCTACGGAAGCTAACGTAGGCCTGATGTTGCAAATATTCTGAAATAACCACTATTATTATTACAAAACTAACCTGACTGGTCAAACTTTACGATCGAGCCCATTTTCTGCCAACAGCGACTTTATTTCTTTCTTCTGGTAAAATTTACTAATCACTTTAAGTAAATCACTTTTATTTAAAGTTCCTGTTAACTCAGCACCCACGTTTATGTCGTCAGGGTTAGGTTTGACTGGTACCGGAATAAAAAGCGAGGATAAATTTGTACTGTCGTCTTTTTTACCGCGAATTTGTTGATGAAAATATGCTGATGATTTGTTTAAGTGTTCTTTTAGTAGTTTACTAGATAAATTTAGCGATTGTGTGGCTAGACACACGTGTTTTAAACGAATTTTAAACATTTTTTTGAGGTTGACAGCTCATGAATATTGTAGGTTATGTTATACTTGTTACCGCATAATAAAATACTTGCATTTTAATGAAATAAATTATATTAATGAATATATATACTTAGATAAATGCAGTTTATATAATTTATTTATCAAAATAACAGTAAATATTGTAAGATTCCCACGCTTAGTTCATGGTTTCACTGTAAGATGGCTACCAAATTTTGACATGTAATTATTTTTATTTTTATAATACTTTATTAATGAAATATAAGATTATTGAATGTATATATTTAAATAAATACTGTTTATAATATTTATCAATTAAAATAGACTTAAATATTGAACCTTTCCCACGCTCAGTTCAGGGTTTTTCCGTAAGATGGCTACAATTTTTGACAACTAATAAATGTCGTAATATTACTGAAAATACTATTAATTGTTAATTAAAACATTGTTTTTATTTAATTATAAAGTATAATAAAGCTTTTTCCATGTTACAAGTGAAGATTAGGATTCACATATTCTTGTGAAACATAACCCAAAATAAAATTGACCATGGCATGTGTACAGCGACTTTGCAGACTTAATATTCGAAGTAAACGTCTTAAAAACATGTTAATTACATAGAATAAACAATAATTAATCTATTTTAGGCTGTTTCCAAACTGCAAAATCTTTATTTTCAACTCAAATCACCGGTAATGTAACAAAAAATATTCCACTAATTTCCTCAGTAAAAAATCCATGGATTTGGCAACAACAAACCCAAATAGAGTCCCCTTTTTCTAAACCCCTCAATATCATTGAGCTACCCCATTCTGTATTTTGGATTCCACCTAAAAATGACCCAGAACCCAACTCAAAATTAAAAATTATCGATCCTTTATCAGTTGAAAATAAATTGGAGAAACAAGCAGTAAAATTAATAGTTATTCGTAGACACAAAATGCGCAAACACAAACTGAAAAAACTTCGCAAGAAGATGAAATTCGAATGGGCAAAGGTAAATAATTAAATAATTGTGCGATTTGTTGTTTAGTTGTTTAAGTATTTCAGAGGAGACAACGCAGAGAAATGAGAAAAGAAAAATTGTTTCAAGGTGAGCTATTAGCACAAATTAAAGAGGCTGAGAAATTTTCAGCTGAAGAATTTGTTGCTGAGAAGATTAGGAAAGCTACTGAAGTCCCTATTCCCAGATTTTGGAAGGGAAAACGGTTACCCGAGTTTATTATTAGGGAGAAATTGGGATTAACCCAAAAATAAATGATTTGTAAATTGTTTTCTGTTAATAAAGCTTTTGTTTTAAATAAAAACAGTTGTTATATTTTGTTTTGCTGTAATAAAAAACATTTGTACCACAACAATCCCGTTTATTTGTCCAATTATAAATATATAGTCATTTTTTTTAACAATTTAACTGTACATAGCCTGTATCAACAACAATACTGTTAAAATATAATATTTTAACTGACAAACAAAACCATTTCGACACAAAAAATAGAGAGTCTAGTCGATCTTCTTCGCTCCTCTTGATTTCCATGCGCTGACCAAATTCCAGGCGAAATACAGAGAAAAGAAATGAACCTGTATCGCCAGGGTGATAAACCCGTACCAGAGGAGGCCGTAAGGGTATCCTTGCCAGAAATGAATTTGGTCTATTTCGTCATCGTCTTCGCTGGTCAAATATGTCCACACGTCACCGAAATAGTACAGAATTCCGTAGAAAAGTGGTCCATATCCCAGTAAAATGATCCCTAACATGTATTGTTTCATTGGCTTCACCCGGTTTTTGCGAATTGAGGCGAGCCCCAAAAAGGAAAACAGCAAACTTAAACACCAAATATATTCCCACCAAAGTGGCGGCGGAATTTGTAATTCCTCGATTTCTAAGATGAAAATATCTAATTTATCTAATATATCAGCTGATAACTTCGCCAACATCGTGAAGAATAACAAATAGTGGAAGAAAATACAATATTTTAACCTTGATTTGTTCAAAGCGGATATTTGATATTGAGCTGCAACTCTTTGGCGATGTCCAAAATCATTTCCGTCGGTTCCTACCGCGTAAGCACCTAGGTTTGATGCCATTTTCAGCAATTTTCACTGATAAAAACGTCTTGAAACTATTTTATAACCTAAAATCTAGTAGAAGCCATCACTTGAACAGCTGGGAATATTTTTATCGCTGTGATGAAAGAAGGTTGGAGGTTATAAATATTTTTGAAGGTTTCTCAGAGATGACAGTACTTGTAAATGTTATAAATAATTAAATAAATATAAATACAACAAAAATATCAGTTTATTTCATTTATTTAATGTTGTAAAAGAGTTGTACATAATTATTTACACAAACTTATCGACTAACAATAAAAAATTAATAGTTCTTCAAGGTTAAATATGATCCAACATTAATTATTTTTTTACACCAATACTACCGTATAGAATTATTTAAAAATATGAACATATACAAAACAAACCACGCTAAATTCATTGGTTCAGTTTCCAAGCTTCAATTTCATCTCATTTTGTAACAATTAATTAAAAACTATTCAAATTATTGATAAGAAATCACTACATTTCACTGGCACATTTCACACATTAAACAATTTCAAATTGTTTGTATCACACATCAAACTAATAGTTTAAACGTTAATAATCACTTCTGTACACATAAATATGTTCATTAGTTAATAATTATTGAGTAATTCGTTAAAATAAATAAGTAAATTTACGCAAGAAACTGACAGTTTGTTTTGGCGCCATCTCTGTAAAAATCCATGAACTACATGCTTTATCGTATCGTTACAATAAAACATTTATTAAAAACATTTTTATTAGTTACTAAATAAATGATTTAT
This sequence comes from Poecilus cupreus, assembly GCA_963942605.1. NCBI lineage: Eukaryota > Metazoa > Arthropoda > Insecta > Coleoptera > Carabidae > Poecilus > Poecilus cupreus. The sequence goes on from OZ012713.1 coordinate 41,979,342, forward strand.
GATTATGAAAAAATAGTGTATAATTATATTAATATATTGTATAAATAAATGGGTAAATAAAGCTGTAACAAAGGAAATAATATTTCTTCGGGCAACAGTTTAACATACAGGTAGATATATAATTTAGTGACAAAAGTACTGCCAATGTCTAAAAAAAGTTACCAATGTTAATCAAAAATTTATTTTATTTATTTTCGTTAATTACTCGATAATATCCATTAAAATACATATTTATGACAATAGAAATAATTATTATATTTTAATATAAAAGTGATGTGACAGTCTGTAGTTCACGCCTTTTTGCAGAGATGGCGCGAATGTACCAATGTTAAATATGCGAACAACTCAAAAGAAAATAATCATCATTCTAGCCCTTAAATACATGTACAATAAGGGTCATTGGCTTAAACTAAGCACTCTTGTAGATCGCTTATATCTCGGAAACTATAATAGATAGCGAAAAACTTAACATTGACGAGTTGTAGAAAATAAAATTTTCTATCTATTCTACATTTAACATTTTCCTGTAGCCCTTTTGGTTTCCGAGATACCGGCCGTCAAAATTGGACATAGTTGTAACTTCAAACTGCGATTTCTCAAAAACTAAGGCCCGTAGAAATTTTTGGCCGCCAGTTTCGGAATCTGCAGGTCCGAATTAAGGGGATAGCTTTCCTAACTCGAAACTTTTTCCCGCCAAAATCAAAAAAAAAAAACATGGACTAACCCCTTGATGTTTTTTTTGGCCAAAAATGGTTTTTTCGCCAAATCGCGCTGAAATTCTGCATACAGCTTCTTTGGCAATGGGGCTACTGACTTCTGGGGAGAAATCCCCGAAATTGTCATTATTACAGAAAATATTTCACTTTTCTGAGCGATTTTTTGAACTCTGAAATTATGGGTTTTAGAGAAAAATGTTTCAAGTAAAAGGTGTAGATAAAAATAAAAGAAAAATGTTTTATTTGAAACATTTTACCCAAATGTGCCCAGATTCAGAGAAAAATGAGAAAGAAACTGTAAAAAATAATTTCATACCTTGAAGTGCATCAAAATGCAACAAATCAATTTTTATTAATTAAAGCGTATTTTTGGGCACAATTTAAGTGTATTTTTGTTAATTAATTACGTTAATTACATATTGTTTTGAATTTTTGAATTGTGTTGCGCCAGATTGCATGCAACCCGCATTGCTGAAATGTAACGATGGTTGCAGGCATTAGGCGCAATTAATTATGAAAATTCAAAACAATATATAATTAACATAATTAATTAACAACAATACACTTAAATTGTGTAGAAAAATACGCTTTAATTAATAAAAATAGATTTGTTTCATTTTGATTTAGTTCAAGGCATGAAAATATTTATTTATTTATTTATGCAAGGAGGATGCAGAGCAGCAGGCAGAGGAATTTTAAAAACACGTAAATTTATCTTGCTCCAAATAACAATTATACGCCATTAAAGTACATGTATTATACATCAAAATGACCGCTGAACTCTCCTCTTTCTACCAGTATATAAATTGTATATGTTAATATGTCTGAAACGAAATTAAAAATCGAAAACAGCGAGTGCAAATGTTACATGGTGCAAGGAGGACGCAGAGCAGCAGGCACAGGAATGTTAAAAACACGTAAATTTATCTTGCTCCAAATAACAATTATACGCGATTAAAGTACATGTATTATACATCAAAATGACCGCTGAACTCTCCTCTTTCTACCAGTATATAAATTGTATATGTTCATATGTCTGAAACGAAATTAAAAATCGAAAACAGCGAGTGCAAATGTTACATGGTGCAAGGAGGACGCAGAGCAGCAGGCAGAGGAATGTTAAAAACACGTAAATTTATCTTGCTCCAAATAACAATTATACGCAATTAAAGTACATGTATTATACATCAAAATGACGGCTGAACTCTCCTCTTTCTACCAGTATATAAATTGTATATGTTAATATGTCTGAAACGAAATTAAAAATCGAAAACAGCGAGTGCAAATGGTACATGGTGCAAGGTGGATGCAGGGCAGCAGGCACAGGAATGCTAAAAACACGTAAATTTATCTTGCTCCAAATAACAATTATACGCGATTAAAGTACATGAATTAAACATCAAAATGACCGCTGAACTCTCCTCTTTCTACCAGTATATAAATTTTATATGTTAATATGTCTGAAACGAAATTAAAAATCGAAAACAGCGAGTGCAAATGGTACATGGTGCAAGGTGGATGCAGGGCAGCAGGCACAGGAATGCTAAAAACACGTAAATTTATCTTGCTCCAAATAACAATTATACGCGATTAAAGTACATGTTTTATACATCAAAATGACCGCTGAACTCTCCTCTTTCTAACAGTATATAAATTGTATATGTTAATATGTCTGAAACGAAATTAAAAATCGAAAACAGCGAGTGCAAATGGTACATGGTGCAAGGAGGATGCAGGGCAGCAGGCACAGGAATGCTAAAAACACGTAAATTTATCTTGCTCCAAATAACAATTATACGCGATTAAAGTACATGTATTATACATCAAAATGACCGCTGAACTCTCCTCTTTCTAACAGTATATAAATTGTATATGTTAATATGTCTGAAACGAAATTAAAAATCGAAAACAGCGAGTGCAAATGGTACATGGTGCAAGGAGGATGCAGGGCAGCAGGCACAGGAATGCTAAAAACACGTAAATTTATCTTGCTCCAAATAACAATTATACGCGATTAAAGTACATGTATTATACATCAAAATGACCGCTGAACTCTCCTCTTTCTACCAGTATATAAATTGTATATGTTAATATGTCTGAAACGAAATTAAAAATCGAAAACAGCGAGTGCAAATGGTACATGGTGCAAGGAGGATGCAGGGCAGCAGGCACAGGAATGCTAAAAACACGTAAATTTATCTTGCTCCAAATAACAATTATACGCGATTAAAGTACATGTATTATACATCAAAATGACCGCTGAACTCTCCTCTTTCTAACAGTATATAAATTGTATATGTTAATATGTCTGAAACGAAATTAAAAATCGAAAACAGCGAGTGCAAATGGTACATGGTGCAAGGAGGATGCAGGGCAGCAGGCACAGGAATGCTAAAAACACGTAAATTTATCTTGCTCCAAATAACAATTATACGCGATTAAAGTACATGTATTATACATCAAAATGACCGCTGAACTCTCCTCTTTCTACCAGTATATAAATTGTATATGTTAATATGTCTGAAACGAAATTAAAAATCGAAAACAGCGAGTGCAAATGTTACATGGTGCAAGGAGGACGCAGAGCAGCAGGCAGAGGAATGTTAAAAACACGTAAATTTATCTTGCTCCAAATAACAATTATACGCAATTAAAGTACATGTATTATACATCAAAATGACGGCTGAACTCTCCTCTTTCTACCAGTATATAAATTGTATATGTTAATATGTCTGAAACGAAATTAAAAATCGAAAACAGCGAGTGCAAATGGTACATGGTGCAAGGTGGATGCAGGGCAGCAGGCACAGGAATGCTAAAAACACGTAAATTTATCTTGCTCCAAATAACAATTATACGCGATTAAAGTACATGTATTAAACATCAAAATGACCGCTGAACTCTCCTCTTTCTACCAGTATATAAATTGTATATGTTAATATGTCTGAAACGAAATTAAAAATCGAAAACAGCGAGTGCAAATGGTACATGGTGCAAGGTGGATGCAGGGCAGCAGGCACAGGAATGCTAAAAACACGTAAATTTATCTTGCTCCAAATAACAATTATACGCGATTAAAGTACATGTATTATACATCAAAATGACCGCTGAACTCTCCTCTTTCTAACAGTATATAAATTGTATATGTTAATATGTCTGAAACGAAATTAAAAATCGAAAACAGCGAGTGCAAATGGTACATGGTGCAAGGAGGATGCAGGGCAGCAGGCACAGGAATGCTAAAAACACGTAAATTTATCTTGCTCCAAATAACAATTATACGCGATTAAAGTACATGTATTATACATCAAAATGACCGCTGAACTCTCCTCTTTCTAACAGTATATAAATTGTATATGTTAATATGTCTGAAACGAAATTAAAAATCGAAAACAGCGAGTGCAAATGGTACATGGTGCAAGGAGGATGCAGGGCAGCAGGCACAGGAATGCTAAAAACACGTAAATTTATCTTGCTCCAAATAACAATTATACGCGATTAAAGTACATGTATTATACATCAAAATGACCGCTGAACTCTCCTCTTTCTACCAGTATATAAATTGTATACGTTAATATGTCTGAAACGAAATTAAAAATCGAAAACAGCGAGTGCAAATGTTACATGGTGCAAGGAGGACGCAGAGCAGCAGGCAGAGGAATGTTAAAAACACGTAAATTTATCTTGCTCCAAATAACAATTATACGCAATTAAAGTACATGTATTATACATCAAAATGACGGCTGAACTCTCCTCTTTCTACCAGTATATAAATTGTATATGTTAATATGTCTGAAACGAAATTAAAAATCGAAAACAGCGAGTGCAAATGGTACATGGTGCAAGGTGGATGCAGGGCAGCAGGCACAGGAATGCTAAAAACACGTAAATTTATCTTGCTCCAAATAACAATTATACGCGATTAAAGTACATGTATTAAACATCAAAATGACCGCTGAACTCTCCTCTTTCTACCAGTATATAAATTGTATATGTTAATATGTCTGAAACGAAATTAAAAATCGAAAACAGCGAGTGCAAATGGTACATGGTGCAAGGTGGATGCAGGGCAGCAGGCACAGGAATGCTAAAAACACGTAAATTTATCTTGCTCCAAATAACAATTATACGCGATTAAAGTACATGTATTAAACATCAAAATGACCGCTGAACTCTCCTCTTTCTACCAGTATATAAATTGTATATGTTAATATGTCTGAAACGAAATTAAAAATCGAAAACAGCGAGTGCAAATGGTACATGGTGCAAGGTGGATGCAGGGCAGCAGGCACAGGAATGCTAAAAACACGTAAATTTATCTTGCTCCAAATAACAATTATACGCGATTAAAGTACATGTATTATACACCAAAATGACCGCTGATCTCTCCTCTTTCTACCAGTATATAAATTGTATATGTTAATATGTCTGAAACGAAATTAAAAATCGAAAACAGCGAGTGCAAATGGTACATGGTGCAAGGTGGATGCAGGGCAGCAGGCACAGGAATGCTAAAAACACGTAAATTTATCTTGCTCCAAATAACAATTATACGCGATTAAAGTACATGTATTAAACATCAAAATGACCGCTGAACTCTCCTCTTTCTACCAGTATATAAATTGTATATGTTAATATGTCTGAAACGAAATTAAAAATCGAAAACAGCGAGTGCAAATGGTACATGGTGCAAGGTGGATGCAGGGCAGCAGGCACAGGAATGCTAAAAACACGTAAATTTATCTTGCTCCAAATAACAATTATACGCGATTAAAGTACATGTATTATACATCAAAATGACCGCTGAACTCTCCTCTTTCTACCAGTATATAAATTGTATATGTTAATATGTCTGAAACGAAATTAAAAATCGAAAACAGCGAACGCAAATGTTACATGGTGCAAGGAGGATGCAGGGCAGCAGGCAGAGGAATGCTAAAAACACGTAAACTTATCTTGCTCCAAATAACAATTATAAGCGATTAAAAAACATGTATTATACACCAAAATGACCGCTGATCTCTCCTCTTTCTACCAGTATATAAATTGTATATGTTAATATGTCTGAAACGAAGTGAAAAATCGAAAACCGCGAACGCAAATGTTACATGGTGCAAGGAGGATGCAGGGCAGCAGGCAGAGGAATGCTAAAAACACGTAAATTTCTATTGCTCCAAATAACAATTATACGCCATTAAAGTACATGTATTATACATCAAAATGACCGCTGAACTCTCCTCTTTCTACCAGTATGGGGAGAAATCCCCGAAATTGTGATTATTACAGAAAATATTTCACTTTTTCGGGTGTTTTTTAGAACTCTGAAGTTAAGGGTTTTAGAGAAAATTGTTTCAAGTAAAAGTTGTACACAAAAATAAAATAAAAAGGTTTTATTTGAAACATTTTACCCAATTTTGCCCAGATTCAGAGAAAAATGGAAAAGAAATTTAAAAAAATATTTTCATGCCTTGAAATAAATCAAAATGTAACAAATCAATTTTTATTAATTAGAGCGCATTTTTTAAAACAATTTAAGTGTATTTTCGTTAATTAATTACGTTAATTACATATTGTTTTGAATTTTTGAATTTGGTTGCGCCAAAATACATGCAACCCGCATTACAGTTTTGTAACGTAGGTTGCAGGCATTAGGCGTAACTAATTTTAAAAATTCAAAACAATATGTAATTAACGTAATTAATTAACAAAAATACACTCAAATTATGTCAAAAAACACACTTTAATTAATAAAAATTGATTTGTTTCATTTTGATACACTTCAAGGTATGAAAATATATTTTTTTAATTTCTTTTCCATTTTTCTCTGAATCTGAGCAAAATTGGGTAAAATGTTTCAAATAAAACATTTTTCTTTTAATTTTCTCTACAACTTTTACTTGAAATATTTTTCTCTAAAACCCAAAATTTCAGCGTTCCAAAAATCGCCCGAAAAAGTGAAATATTTTCTGTAATAGTGAAAATTTTGGGGATTTCTCCCCAGAAGTCAGTAGCCCCATTGCCAAAGAAGCTGTATGCAGAATTTCAGCGCGATTTGGCGAAAAAACCATTTTTGGCCAAAAAAACCATCAAGGGGTTAGTCCATGTTTTTGTTTTGATTTTGGCGGGAAAAAAAGTTTCGAGTTAGGAACGCTATCCCCTTAATTCGGACCTGCAGATTCCGAAACTGGCGTCCAAAAATTTCTACGAGCCTTAGTTTTTGAGTAATCGCAGTTTAAATTTACAACTATGTCCAATTTTGACGGCCGGTATCTCTGAAACCATAAGGGCTACAGGAAAATGTTAAATGTAGAATAGATAGAAAATTTTGTTTTCTACAACTCGTCAATGCTAAGTTTTTCGCTATCTATTATAGTTTCCGAGATATAAGCGATCTACAAGAATGCTTAGTTTAAGCCAATGACCCTTATTGTATATGTATTTAAGGGTTAGAATGATGAATATTTTCTTTTGAGTTGTTGGCATATTTAACATTGGTACATTGATTACCGGTTCGTGCGCCATCTCTGCGAATATGCGTGAACTACGATGCTCCATCATAGTTCACGGGTTTTTACACAGATGGTGCCAAAACAAACTGTCACTTTTTAACCAAAATTAACACAATTAGTTTTGTTAATTACTCATGAATTAACGATTAATCGACATATTTATGTATACAGAATTAATTATTGAATCTTAAAGATGCATTTTGATGTGTGATACATAAAATTTGAAATTGTTTAAAGTGTGAATGATCTAGTGAAATGTAGTGATTTTTTGTCAATAATTTGCAAAGTTTATAATTAATTGTTACAAAATGAGATGAAATTGGGGCTTGGAAACTGAACCAATTAATTCAGCGTGGTGTTTTTTGTATATGCTCATATTTTTAATTTATTCTATACGGTAGTATTGGTGTAAAAAAATAATTACAAACTCTTTCTCTAAAACTCTCAATTTTGAATGTTCTATTTGTATTGTTACAGTCATTATATATAATAAAAATAATAAAACACATAAATTATTGTATATTTATTGTATTGAGTGCATAAATAAATATTTACAAAGTCATTTTGTATGATGTGCTAGACCCAGCGATATTTAACAGCTTTCTTTTGCTAAAACTATTATAGTTCCAGTGTTATGTTGTATCGCTATGCTTCCATAAAAACTCCAGCTTTAAAAACAATTACATTAATATTTTTAAGCTAAAATTATTAATTATTACTTACCATTGAGCATCCATACTTTTAACTTGAATTTTATCAGTAAAAATAGTGTGTCGATTATTATTTTGATTGTCTGACAAATGCAAACGATTATACGAAATATTTAATGTGATACTGCTAAGATTTCTTGACATACTATCGAAATTAACCGCTGTTATTGCATACAATTTTCTATTTGCGTTTTGTATATTTGATAAACTAAAAATATTAAATATTTTAGTTAATTTTTACGTCAAAAAAATTTAAAACGTACTCGGAAACGACTGAAAAATTTGTGGAAGTGTCTCCATGATGTAAATTGAACGAAAATATGCCTTTGGCTCTTCGAGTTTTTGGAGAAATATTTATGATTATTTGTATTTGCATTCCTGTAATTGTAATTGTAATTTCAGTGGCCCAAAACCAATTAAAAGCAACAAAAAACAATTATTAGCTTAATGCATGCAAATAAATATAAATAGGTTTAGTCCAAATTTTACACTTTCAACTGTAATTAATTTATCTGACATTATTAATCAATAAAATTCTGGATATTTATAAATTAATCTACGCTGAATCCAGGCGTAAAATCCGCAGTTCTCTAACTCTTTTAGTTCTTGAGATATTGAGGAACAAACTACAAGTTCAAATTAATTTTATATTATCGATTCTACTGAACAGAAATACATAAAAATCTGTAAATATATAATAAAAAATACTCTAAATTCAATGAATCAATCATCAATAGTTTAACTTTAATTGTTCCTGAGATACAAGCGAAAATATTTAAGCACCAAACACCCTAAAAGCATTTTTTGTTACCACAAAACGGTGGCGATGGTCTTGTTACCAAATACATGACACCTGCGCCAACAGCTTCTTCTCCAAGCCACCCAACAGCACCAGGAGCTCGCTGCTCTTTGATGATGTCCTCCACAGGAAAACAACGTCCTAAATAAAAATCCCTAGGTCCTTTCGGACAACTAAAAGCCATAAATTTACATTCGGAGTGTTTGGAACCTTTTGCAATGGACGCCTTCTCCAATAAAGTCTCCAGGAAGTAATGGTATGCGCGAATGTGGCTGCAGGCGATGCTTCTATCCAGATTTTTGTCTAAATTATAATTATTTTTAAATAAAATGATTCTACAAATATTTTAACGACCAAATTACCAAAATGTGAGACAACGACTGAATTTTTAACGTCGTTACAACCGGGTTGTTCTCTACCACCGTTTGGGAAGTAATCTACATGACCTAGTGGTTCTAATAATCCGAAACCGTCTGTAAATACCTAAAAATGCGTTCTAACTATTCGAAATTTCGAATAATTCAAAAATACATACAGGACTTCCATCTGTGTGAATGACATCAACAAATTCAGCATCTGAGACGTCCAACTTTTTCCTGTTGTCCCGAAAGTGGTTCAATTTAAAAAGGGGGCTTGCTGGGTCCAATCCTACAGTGGAAAATGTTAAAACATTGTTATATAAGACACAGAAAAACGTTTGTTTATTGATATTTATTCAAAACATAACCAATAACTTAGTTAAATTCACATCACATTTTACACCTTAACAAGCATTATATTTCATGTATTACACATCAAAATGATTGTAAAAGGTTTAATAATCACTTTTATATTCATAAGTATGTTCAATAGTTTCTAATTATTGACTAATTAACGAAAATAAATTAGTGTTTTCAGATTGAAAAATGATAGTTTGTTTTGGCGCCATCTCTGTAAAAACTCGTGAACTACGATGCTCCATCGTAGTTCACGCATATTTGCAGAGATGGCGCCACAACAAACTGTCATTTTCCAACTCAAAATCGCTGATTTATTTTCGTTAATTACATAATAATTAATAATTATTGAACGTATTTATATATTTAGAAGTGATTATTAAGGTTTAGAGGATCAATTTGATGTGTGACACATTAGATGTAACACTTCTAAATAGGTAAAAATAAGCTGTGAAAAATGTGTTTCAAATTTTGCATTCGTTCAGATTTTTAGTCCTAATAAATTTTTCTAATCAAATATAGCAATGAAATTATACAGTTTTGTTAATTAAATTTCAGTGAATCCAGGCGTCAAAACCGTATCCCTCTATCTATTATAGTATTTATGATATAAATATTTTACTAACCTGTAATTCTTCCAATCTTATTTCCTGTCTCTTTGACGAGTTCTGCAGCACACGCAGCTACATGGGCCCCTAACGAAAAACCTATAATGTGTATTCGATTGGGTTGGGCCCCTAAAGAAATTATATGAAGCAATAAGAGCCCCAATTGGCGCCCCACCAGCTCTGTATTGGCTGCGGCGGAAGAATAACGCGGACCTCGTGCTCCCTTTTCCCAATCGACTAGAATGACATTGTAGGGCCCCTAATAATGTAAAATGTACCCCAATGTATATAAAAATACTTTAAATTTCAAATAAATTATGTAACAACAATATTTTATTTATATTTCACTTACAATGTCCAAAAATGCGCTAACACCTTTCAGTGCCCCAATTTCATTCCATTTTGTCATATATCCATGAATCAAAACTTTAATTGGATCTTTCGGATCAAATTTTGATGATTTAAGGGAGCTAAAATCATTGTAGATCAATAATTGGGGCTCTGAAAAATTTAGATTACGTCTGAACAAAAAGAATCGCGTTTCTAAAATGTCAGGATTTTCTGGAAACTTTTGTAAAGGGTTGTGGTGTCTTGGTATTTCAAAACAACCCACTGAATCTGTAAAAAAATTAAGTAAAATTAATTAGTTTCTAATTAAAACTACGCTTACCGTAGCAAATCTCAAGACTGCGCAATTTGGGGCCCAGGGGCAAAATAGGCCTTTTGGGCTCCTGCAGAAGCTTCTGAAACCTTTTAAAACGAAACTGCGATGTTGAAAACTCAAGAAAACTGATAAAAATAAATAACTTTTTGATTATTTCCTGCATTGTTAAAAATAATCAATTAGTAATTTCGTTATTATAATACTTCCAAAATTATAAGAAACATATTTCAAGTATTAACACATTATTTTACCGAGATAATGGATTAACAATAAACGAAACATATTCACTGCACTTTACTGCATAGATTTGTTTATAATTGCAGATAAAAATGCTGGTTATAGCTTTCACTTTTTGTAGAAAAAAGGTTTGTGTATATTTAGGCCAAGTATATTGCGATATTATTGAGTTTTAATTGGCATTAACACATTGTATAGTTATTTAAATATTGGATATTTGTAAATAAAAGTGCGCTGAATCTATTGGTGAAGATCGCATATTCGTAGCTTTAATGGTTTTTGAGATATTGAGTTTTAAATTTGAACAAAGTTGATCAGAATTTTTGGTTATGTACTATTTATTTTTTATTAATTATTCTACTGGGTGTTTATAAATTAAAATATGGATATTTGTAATTGAAACTGCGATGAATACAATGCAGTTGGTCTGAGCTCTGTAACTATTTTAGTTTTGTAGATATTATTTTTTTAACTTTTGTTGTGTGAAACAATTTCCATTTCATATTTTAGACCCAATTTATTTATTTTTTAATTATTAAAACACTTAAAAACCTTTTAAAATATTTATTATTATATACACAATACATTAAAACACAATATTAATTTTTTTCCGACATTTTTTCATTATTTTCGTTGCTGGCAGCAATCAAAGACGCAGAACTTAAAATAACCGAAACTTGCTCTGCTGTAGGACACGCTACTAACAAAATGTCTTCTTGGGGGTACTCAGACACAGTTAAAATATGTTCCAGTTGCACAAAACTGCTTACAACATTGTTCTGTAACGGAAAAACACTTTACAAATAGCCCGCAAATTGTGAAACTGAGATGTCAGCGAGAGATGCGTCGCTCGCTGACATTTCAAACGATACATTTGCGGGGTTATAACACTCACTTTTATTGGACGAAATAGGATGAATTCTGTTTCTTTATTGGCTAAATACAGCTGCATTGACCTTTGAATGGAGGCTAATTTGGATTTTATATTTTTTTGGACCTCGGAAACAATTTGAGCGATTGTTTCTGATTTTGCAAATTGTTGCTTTGGCAACGAGATGTTTTTGTGTGTTTCGGACATTTTTAAAACGTGTTGCGCCTGGAAATATGATTGTAGTTTAATTGTTGTTGATTATTGATTGTTTTTATTGTTGTAACCTTTTCTAAAAAGCTGTTTAGTGGCCCTACTAAAATACTAGTGCAATATTTGATGAATTCTTCACAAGAATGTTTTAATTGTTTATCCACTTCTTTTCTTGAGTCTAATAATTGTTCTCTAACTTGAGGGGTACCCTCGAGTAAGAATTCCAATAAAGCATTGTTAGCAGACAAAGAAAACATTTTACTACGTTTTTGTAGCAGACTAAAAGCCGCAGTTTTAACTTTACTAAAATCTAGACTCATTTCCTTGACTGTAAAATCAACCTAAAATATTTAAATCAACTTTAAAGCTAGTTTTAAACAATAAAAACACATTTAACCTGAAACGGAGCAATTTGTTCGCGCAAAATTAATAAATGTTTGATTTGGAACAACTCTCCATCTATTGGAGTTTTATTGGCAGAAATCGCTTGCGAAGCGGACTGTACGCTTTGTACACAAATCGTCAGGGCTTCTTGGGACAGTCCCTGAAAAATCGGACGATCCACACATCGGTACAGTCGCGATAAACAAACTAAAGTTCGTTTAACAGTCGGGTACCACATTCCGTGCAGATCTGCTGGGCTATTTCCGGTTCTAGATCTTGGGGGAAAAGTTTTATAAAAAAATTTTCCAATAAAAGAGATTAAAGAGTGAAAAATGAAAACCTTTGCATGCCGTCGTCAACTTGGCTTTGAGCGATGCTTTCCATCATATGGAGTTTTTCTGGATACGCCAAGTCTCCAGAAGATGGTTTATACATTAGAAGATCGGATTGGAGGTATACATGCGTGCGGAAAACTAGTCTTTCCTGCACGTCTTGCAGTAACTGCCACAAAACCTAAAAAATAACTGACAATTTTCGACGTATGTTTTCTAAGTGGATTCTTACTCGAGTGTACGCGGATTCATTTTCTGCCAAGGCCATTTCGCTTCTCAAAATTCCGCAGAGCTCTGCTAATGTTTCCATGTGATTTATATGTACGATAAGAGGCCTTAAACTGTCGTATAAATGTGTGCAAAGTTTATCTAAGTACCAGCTGAGTTGTGGAGAATTCAAATCAGAAAAGAAATGCTGAAAAAGTTGTGTTTCATCCTGACAGATGTGCAGAATGAAGGTACTTCCCGCACGGAACAACGAACAATTATCTCCTTTATTCGTGTCGACTAATTGTTGCATTGTTGTTGTCATCGCCTGATTCATCAGGGACATACGTTGTTGAACATAAGTTTGTTCACATTCTTGTAATAGTTGTTTGTAATCACCGTTGCTATGGCAACGTTTCTCAATTTGTTCAATTATCGGACGAATTTTAGAAGAGGAAGATTGAAATTTACCGTAGTACAAAGAAAAAGCAACGTCTGAAGAAATTACAGAAGATTTTTCAGAAGAAATAGTTTTGGAAGAAGCAGAATTTGCTGCTTGCTCTGCAGCTGTCGTAAAAACCTGTCAAAACATTTTTTAACTGTCAAAACTCAAATAAAACCTCAAACACATTTTAAATTGTCACCTGTGTTATATAATTTTTAATTAGAAATATTACAGTGTACAAATGTTGTTTGTATTTTAATAAATGCGAATAGGATTCTTTGTAATTACTCTGTAAAAATATAAACAATCTCAAAAACAATCACACCTAAAAATAATCTAAAAAAAACTTACATGCATCGTCATATACTCCATACACGAATCAATTTTCTCTAACATTTCAAAAAAACTGCTACTAGACACAGATAGAGCCGGTAAAGACAACATTTGCGACAATTGAGTTAGCGAAGTGAAATAAAGCAATTTCTTGCTAATTTCCTCGCTAGATTTTTGTAAATTTGTCTGATCAACTAACAATTGTTCGCTGATTTCATTTAAAGAGTTAGTTTTAGCTAAAACGTCGTTATAAGCAAGAGAAAGTTGATTCATTTCATTAAGTGCGGAATCAACCTAAAATTATTTAAGTTTATTTTGATTTTAATAATTTTTAAACACTTACATCTGTCAAAAGTTCTATGGAATGGTCCTTCTGACTTGCTAACTTCTCGTAATACTTTTTCGAGTCAATGTTGTTCTCTTTTTGTAGATCTTCCTCGATTTTTGCATACCACTGAAAGAAATCTTGACTCGTTTCAATTTTACCGACCTGTAAATTTGTTTCATTGTTCTGTGGTGTATTTTCAAACGAAGAATCTTGGTTTGTCACGTATGATTCATTATTAATTTTCTGGGCTATTTCGTAAACTGCATCGAGTTGGAAATTTGTTAGAGGCGCTAGATTGTCGTTGTGAGACTGCCAATTCACTGAACGATCCTGCATTTTTATTATTTATTAACTATTAATTCGGAAAATCTGTCAACGTATACATAACCCCAAGTGTCAAATATTATTGTAGCCATCTCTGTAAAAATGCGTGAACTACGATGAAGCATCGTAGTTCATGAGTTTTTACAGAGATGGCGCCAAACTATTTATGTACCGTTACAACAATTCATGAACAATTAGCATTTTTATTGTTTACTAAATAAATTATTTGTTACTACAAAAAAATATGGTATAATTATATTACTTTATGGTATAAATGTTAAGGTAAATAAATCTGTAATAAATGAAATAATATTTATGACGTAGGGTAAGGAGGTAAGTTTAACACAATGGTAGACTAACAATTAGTGTTGCCACCAGACAAATAAAGTAACCAAAACGTCAGTTGTGTTGACAAACAACAATTTTGAATATTTTAACTGATTATCAATAGTTTAAAGCAATTTTATGTATAATAAATATTGTAAAACATAAAATGTACCCCATATCAGATTTTTGTGTAGTTTGTTTGAGCGAAAATCTCGATTTATACAATTTGAACAGTTTTGATTCCGATAATGTCATGTTCCAAGACAAACTAAATTTTTGTATTTACGCAACTGTGAGTTTATTTAACAATATTTCTACAACAAATTAACACATATTGTTTTAGGAATGGTTGACCAACAATTCACCAAAATATATTTGTCATAATTGTTGCAATAACCTGAAAATTTCGTATGATTTCAAAAAACTTTGTCTGAAAAGCTACAAAATCTTGCAAGAACGTCTCAAAAGTGACCCAGAAATTAAGGACGAAGACTCAGAGGACAGTTATAGAACAGAAGCAGAAAATATTGAAGAAAAAATTGCGGTAAATACCTGTACAATATGTAAAAAAAATTTCTCACGAAAATCATGTCTAAAAACTCATTTGCTGACACATTCAGGGACTCGGCCCCATAAATGTACAATGTGCAATAAAAGTTTTACTCAAAAACAAAATTTAACGTATCATTTAGCCACACATAGCGGTTTGAGGCCGTTTTCGTGCCTAGACTGTAAAAAATCTTTCATTACAAAAGCTAGCTTAACGAGCCATATCAAACTTGGCCATGGAAACAATAAAAAACAATTGTTTGAGTGTGAAGTTTGTCATAAAAAATTCAACAATAAGTCGTATTTAAAAGTGCATAGTCTGTATCACACAGGAGAAAAACCATTTTGTTGTAAATTATGCGATAAAAAATTCACAACTAATTCTTATTTAACGCTGCATGTTAAAGAGGTACATTCGGAGGAAAAACCGCATGTTTGTGAAGTTTGCAATAAACATTTCTCCAGAAAATCATCCCTAAATAATCATAAGTTGTTACATTCAGGAAAAAAATTATTTAATTGTTCAATTTGTGGCAAATCTTTTAACTATAAAGCTCATTTAGATTATCATTTATCTGTTCATATAGGAAATCGTCCATTTAACTGTCACTATTGTCCGAAAAGTTTTATTTTAAAACAACAACTTAAAAATCATATTTTAAAACACGAGGGCGTTATTTCACACACCTGTGAAGTTTGCAACAAAAACTTCACTCATAAATGCTCGCTAAAAACGCATATGTTAATTCACAAAGGCATAAAGCCGCATGTTTGTGAAATTTGCCAAAAAAGTTTCACCCAAAAAAATGATTTAAAGTCGCATTTAACAATACATTCCAATGAAAAACCCCACTTATGTTCGCTGTGTGGGAAAAGATTCAACCACAAATCGAATTTACGAGCTCATATGTCGGTACACTCAAAAGAAAAACCGTTTTTATGTTCGTTATGTGGAAAAAATTACACTAGAAAAGAAGGATTAGCAAGACATGTCAGTTCGGCACATATTGGGGCTCGGCCGTTTAATTGCAACATTTGTAATAAAAGTTTTACGACAATGTCGCATGTTAGAAGACACAAAAGGCAGGTACACTCCACGAAAGAATCCAAAAGTGAAGAATGTTCATAAAATGTTAACATTGTTTTTGTATAAGTTTATACGCTTGTAACTTTTTAAGGAATAAATAAAAACTTGTTTAAAATTAAATTCTGTGTATTTTTAATTACAAATATTCGTATTTACATTTATTTCTTTTCAATAATATCAACAATAAACTTTAATTAATGTTGAACTTAACCACAAAGTTTAGCGTTAAATATCTTAAAAATTATACAAACTAGACAAATCAAACC
Source organism: Poecilus cupreus (assembly GCA_963942605.1). Lineage (NCBI taxonomy): Eukaryota > Metazoa > Arthropoda > Insecta > Coleoptera > Carabidae > Poecilus > Poecilus cupreus. The sequence continues at coordinate 41,995,964 of OZ012713.1, forward strand.
TATTCCATTGTATTCACCAGAGTTTTACTTACCAATATCCATAGATTCATCAATACAATCAATCAGATGAATTCTCTATAAATCAAAATCAAGTTCACAGAAAACACAACTCACTACACATTTTAACTTATTTATAAACATCAAATTTTATGTTTCACACATCAAAATGATTGTCCAATGCTTAATAATCACTTCCACACTTATAAATATGTTCAATCGTTATTAATTATTGAGTAATTAACGAAAACAAATCAGTAATTTGAAATTGAAAAGTGACAGCTGACTGTCTCGCCACCTGTGTAAAAGTCCATGAACTACCTATAATACTAGATCTACCACTATGTTTAATTTATCTTCTTACCTTACGTTAAAATTATTATTTCATTTATTACAAATTTATGTACCCTAATATTTTTACCATAGAATAATATAATTATACCATATTTTTTGTATTTATAAATAATTTATTTAGTGAACAATAAAAATGCTAATTGTACATAAATTGTTGTAACGGTACAATATAATTTTGGCGCCATCTCCGTGAAAATCCATGAACTACGATGTTCATCGTAGTTCAGGCATTTTTGCAGAGATGGCGCCAAAACGCACTGTCATTTTTTAATCTAAATTACCTCATTTATTTTTGTTAATAACTCAATAATTAATAAATATCGAACATATTTATGAGTGTGAAAGTGATTATTGAACCTTATACAAGCATTTTGATGTGTGATACATTAAATTTGACACTTGTAAATATATGAAAATGAGTAGTGAAAATTGTGTGTTCTGTGAGCTTGTGAATTTGATTTTAATTTATAGAAAATTAATCTGATTGATTCTATTGATGATTTTATGGATATTGGTTAATAAAAGTGCGGTGAATCAAGTGGTGTAGGATTGATTTGTCTAGCTTGTAGAGTTTTTAAGATATTTAATGTTTAAATTTGAGGTTAAGTAGAATACTAATTATTTTTTATTGTTGATATTATTGAACAGAAATAAATGTAAATATGGATATTTGTAATTAAATCTATGTAGAATCCAATGGTAAATAGCTAAATTTGCTAACTAATCAGGTTTTTGAAATATTGTGGGTCAAATTTGAGGTAATAAAATAAGGTTTCAAATAAATTTTTTATTTAAAAAGCTGCTTGTTTTACATAAAAAGTAATAAGTACATGTTAAAATATCTCACCATATATTGCTTAAAAATCACAATCGAGAAAAAATATAGGAACAATAATTAATTATAACAACATATATAAAATTATATTAAACATTTATGTACAAAATATATTAATAAATAAAATTAGTACAAACTTAATTCTAGTAAAAATAATACTTTATCAAAATCTCAAAAAGTTATAGTATAAAAATGTATAAAACTGGTCCTAGTTTGATAAAAAACGTCGAAAAATTTGTCCTAACTTAACTTTTCGACCCATTTCCGGCCCAACCTTTTGTCAGCCGCTTCCAAAAGCTCGGCTTATCCACGTTTTCAGTCGGAGGTTGATCGGTCTTCAACTTCTCCAGGAAACCATTCGACGAAGCTGAATTCTCATCTTCTGCGTCTCCGATTTCTCGTAAATCTCGCATCATCTTTTTTCGAATAGTTTTTTTCATACTTAAATGCCGCTCGAGCGTTTTATATTTTTTATTGCGGTTTCTATCATTGTAATCGGACATATTTTCGTAGTTAATCGAATTGTGCGAAGATTCGATGTCATTTTTATCGGATAGAACACCGTTTGTACCCGAAAATACGTCCCGGATATGTGGTATTCTTCGATCTTGGCTTGAAGCCATTTTCTGCAATTTTTGAGTAGTTTCAAACGTAAATAAACAATTTATACATTCAAATTTGTTACTTTCTTTGATACTTTCACTCGGTATAGCAAGAAAGTTTATTTAGGGATAAAAATTTATAAGTTTTAAGTAAACGACAAATGTTTTGTGGAATATTATTGCGCGACTGGTTGAAATAAATAAATAAATATGTTTTTTACAATCTAGGTAAAATAATTTATGTACCATTGTTAAATTTCGACATTAACAAATATTTTCGTTAATTTTATGCACTTTCTAAATATTTGTAAATCATAAAATAATGGGTTTTTGTGTACAATTTGTCTGGAAATAATTTGGACAGTTTCTAAGTGGATTTGAACGATTTTCTGACTTAAATGAATAAAGAAATAGACTTACCTGTTTCTATTAATAACTATTACTCCAATATAATAGCCAATTTATGGCTAAAATATTATTTATTGCACTTGTTTATCCTTGGTAATTTTATGGCTCCTAAATTGTAGTAACTTATCAAAAACATTTTAAACACTTCACTTTAACAATACATGATTAAAACTTCACGTTTTGATAATATTTTAATAGAATATTAGAGGAAATACACTATTTCAAGGTAATCAAGTTTTTCAATCTTCTGTTATGAGTTGACAAATCGCCCAACAATCGATTGTAATTGTTGATTAATACTCATTATTGTCTGGTAATTAGGATGACAGCTAATTACCTCAAATATCGTCGATACTTTTGTGTAAACTGATACAAATTTAGAAATGTCAGAATACTTTTACTTTCTAATGTAGGCGAGATTGAAGGTTATAACAGTTGAATGCACCTTTCTCAAGAAAACATAACACAAAATTTCTTACTTGGAAGTTAGCTACAAAATACATTTATTTGACAAAAATAATTTACAGAAAATATTAATAAATATAAGTAATAACTACAATAAAACATTTTATAATTGTTACTTGAATTAACTACAAAAAGAACATTGAAAAATACAATATTAATTTGTTTATTCACACCTATTATAACTGCTTCAGTGTGTGCCCCAAATTCAAAAAAGCGCGAAATTCAATAGCAACTTTTAAATGTCAAAAACTGTAACGTACAATAAAATCAATAATAATCGATCTAAAACAATACTGCGATTATCTAAACATGTCTAAATATTGAAACAACAATATGATCAATCATATTACCCGATCTTTTACATTAAATTGTAGTTATATGTTCAAATAAATGACCAAAACGAGTAGTCTAATTTTGGGTACCTTTAAGGTACCTTTTGGTATCTAAATTAGAAAATAATCAAGCATCAAAGTAATTATTGATAACGAAACATTTTCCGGCTAATGTTTTCCGAAAAGGCTGTGTCTACAAGGCAGTTCTGTCAACCAATGAAAAGCTTACATTTGTCGGGCACATCAAAAGGCTGCGACATACGATCAAAGGCACCGCCGTTGCTAATATATCAATAAAACAAAGACGAACAGTTGCATCGTATGTTTATTATCATTCCGCTGTTTTCAACGGACCAATCGCAGTGTTCCATCTGGCTACAAGGATTTTTGACAACGACGTACGTCAATATGTAAACACGTATACACGTATGCGTTAGAAAGAGATATTTTTGAGATAATTGGTCGGGTATAAGTACAGAATTTCTATAGATTTGTCGGTAGTTTTGCAGTACCACGCATTCGTTTTCCAGTGGCGGTCGGATTCAGTCCCAAAAATGAAGAATTTTACGATATTTACGGTGATTTTGTCAGTTTTTTGTCTCATTCGAGCAGAAATCTACTTAGAGGAAAAATTCACCGACGGTAAGTTGTTATTTTTACTGTTTTTTACACTTGAAACACTAAAAGAACTTGTACGATTTTCTACCGGTGCCAAAGAATTTAATTTTAACACGTTTACAAATCAATAGTTTGTAAATAAATACTGAATTAATTAATAAACTGCATAAATAATTTTGGGCGTACACAAAAGCTCTAAAAATAGTTTTGACAATAAAACAGATAAGAATGAAAGTTTGTCGTAACATTTAGACACCTGGGAAAAGAACTGGATCTACAGCAAGCACCCGGGCAAAGAGTTCGGTGCCTTCAAGCTAACGGCCGGAAAATTCTACAACGACGAAGAAAATGACAAAGGAATCCAAACATCTCAAGATGCCAGGTTCTACGCCGTGTCAAGGAAGTTTTCACCCTTCAGCAACAAAGATAAGGACCTAGTGATCCAATTTACAGTGAAACATGAGCAAAACATCGATTGCGGGGGTGGATATGTCAAAGTGTTCGATTGCAAATTGAATCAAGAAGATATGCATGGAGAAACGCCGTATGAAATTATGTTTGGCCCGGATATTTGCGGACCTGGCACGAAAAAGGTTAGATTCACACTTTTTTACACTTTTAACACATTTTAACACTTAAATTGAGAGTATTAACACTTAAATTGACAGAAAACAACGAAGAACACAAGATGATTTGAAAAACAATTGCTCAACTGTCAATTGAAATGTACTAGCGACACAAACGGTGAATAGCTGAACTTTGTAGTACTATACAGTTCAGCAGTTTCCTGTAAGATGTCTCTGGTAGTATTATTAATGGGGGAAAAAGTGCGGAACATTAAAAATATGAATGTAGTTAGATTAACACTTAAATTGACACTTATTTGGTAGAAAACAATTAAAAACATAAGAAAATTTTAAAAATAATTGGTCAACTGTCAATTGAAATTTATTAGCGACACGAACGGCAAATAGCTGAACTTTGTTGAACAACACAGTTCAGCAGTTTACTGTAAGATGTCTCTAATGGGAAAAGTGCGGGATATTCAAATATGAATCTATTTTTTTGCGTTTTTTCACCAGGTTCACGTAATCTTCAGCTACAAAGGCAAGAACCACCTAATTTCCAAGGACATCCGCTGCAAAGATGACGTATATACCCACAGTTACACATTAATCGTGCACCCAACAAACACGTACGAAGTGTTAATCGATGGTGAAAAAGTAGAATCTGGAGATTTGGAAGCCGATTGGGACTTTTTACCTCCGAAGATGATCAAGGATCCTGAAGCCAAGAAACCTGAAGATTGGGATGACCGGGCGACGATCCCAGACCCTGAGGATAAAAAACCCGAAGATTGGGACAAACCAGAACACATCCCCGACCCAGAGGCCAGCAAACCTGACGACTGGGACGACGAGATGGACGGTGAGACAAATGAGACAAATTCAAACTAATATTAAACAATTGACGACTAATTTGACGTTTCTGACGTTTCTAGGTGAATGGGAGCCGCCAATGATTGACAACCCCGATTATAAAGGCGAGTGGGCCCCAAAACAAATCGACAACCCCGCATATAAAGGAGCTTGGGT